>JBBBVU010000013.1:16957913-16999154 GCA_037177055.1 Atherinosoma microstoma
AGAGAGAGAGAGAGAGAGAGAGAGAGAGAGAGAGAGAGAGAGAGAGAGAGAGAGAGACAGAGAGAGACAGAGAGAGACAGAGAGAGACAGAGAGAGACAGAGAGAGACAGAGAGAAAAGAGGAGAGAATGAGGTAAAAGGAGAGTGTTCTCACAGGATTAATATGTTCCAGATGAGACTAGAGATGAGACGCAGTAGTGTCTTAGTTGGACAGGCTTGGCTGCACTACGTAGCTCACATAAAACTCACTCATACACTCTGAGACAGCTCCCTGCACCGATAGCAGCCCCGCTCTGTCCGACAGCCATGAATACTGTCTGCATGGCAGGAGGCTCCCAGTAAAACACTGCAAGCTGGCTCTGGGAATGTAAACTACAGCAGGAAACCACAACAATTAGCCTCTTAGTGAGCTAAAAGTGAGCGCTCAAACACACACACATACACACAAGCAGCGTTGAAGAAGCAAAAGAAGTGATGTTGATTCATCTGTGCACTTCTCCTTGAAAGCAGGTCCTTCTATTTCTGCAACAAGAGTTACATCATATGGATAGATTAAGGTCCAGGTGTGCTGACGAGAGTCAGATGATGTATCTGGGACAGTGGTAACGTCCTCTGAGAAACGCCCTTGTGTTCATTGAGGAGTCAACGTTGGATAGCTGCTTTGTTCCCTTGGCTTACAGCATGCCGGAATTAGACAATCCCAGTGCTGCTCACACACAGTGCTTGCTCATCCTCATAGGGACACCAACTCATTCTGCAACATATCTATATGCGAATGGGAGAAAGATTTGTCCCAGTTGTCTGGGACATTAACAACGGCTTTATAAACATTATGGAGACTGAAAATAATGTTTTCTGAAGCGGTGGAAAAGGTCTACTAAACTTTCCTAAAAGGAAATATAACTGTTTATACAGTGAGATCCAAGAGAGACTTTTGTCTAAATACTGAAACATTACACAAAACATCTTCCCAGCCACTAGCTGTAGCTTTTGGAGTTTTCTACTAAGAGCCCACATTTTCCTGTATATAAAGTAAATTCCAGTCAACAT
Source organism: Atherinosoma microstoma (assembly GCA_037177055.1). Taxonomy (NCBI): domain Eukaryota; kingdom Metazoa; phylum Chordata; class Actinopteri; order Atheriniformes; family Atherinidae; genus Atherinosoma; species Atherinosoma microstoma. The sequence continues at coordinate 16,958,963 of JBBBVU010000013.1, forward strand.
TAAGCAGCAGAAAATAACCAAGAAACAGGGGGGTGGCTGTAGGATTTCGATCCATAAATCCAGAGAAAAATAACAACAGCTTGCTTCTCCTTAACCACTCTTCCATACTACTCCAGCCTTGACCTGCTGTAACCCAATCCAAACCTCCTCCTCCTCCTCCAGAGTCTTGTTATCAGATGACAGTATGTGTAACCCCAATCATAAGATAGAGCCATTCCTTATTACCACATTCAATATAACCAGTCACTCCCACCTCAAATAATGTCTGTGTATCGGATGGAACGATGTAATCTTAAACCGCTGCCGCTTGATGCACAGTGCCATCTATGGATATGCAACTTGAAATGCAGAGAGAAGAATGGTGGTTTTTGATACAAGACAGAGTTAAAAACTCAAAGCCCAAAGCTACATCAGAAGCAGTAGCTGTAGTGTGCGACAAAGAATCTTTTGAAAAATCCTAATAGTGGAGAGATTGGCTTTTCAACGTGAGAGATGTTACAGACCATTTTGGTTTGTTTTAGATAGAAGAGGTGTAAGAATAAAGGGGACTGCTCCAGTGAAGCATCTACAAAAGTAATCCAAATCAGCTTGTTGTTTGGCAGACAAAGCCAGAGAGTGTCCTGAAAACCTCCATTCATCTGATGATGGTCAGGCACAACCTATTACCCAGGAGTCACATGGCTCCAATTAAAGTGTGACTACAGAGATGGGGAGGGCTGTAGCCTATGTGAGACACACTTAGTTCAGGTAAATATCTTGCATGAAAAGCAAACTGCCTAATATGTTCCGCTGCCTGTATTTCATCTAAAAACAACAGGGGGCATAGTTTAAGTAATTTAAACCATATGCTTAAGTTCATATTTAGTTTACACAAACTGCAAAGAGGAACAGGGGGATCCACACTTTAAATAACAAACATGTGGCCGGCTATCAGGGGGTAATTTTGGGACACATCAAAGGGTTAATGACTAAGTAAAGAGGTAATAGGTCTTTTGGCAGGACCCTGATGTTTAAAGTGCCAGACGAGGCTCAGAGGAGTTTCTTCTCTATTCCAAATCTCATTTCAAAATTTAACAGGGAACCATTACCAGTCTGCCCTTCGAGATGGAAGCACTGACGAATAAGCAATTGCAGTTTATAACAGGCATGAAAAGGTCACAGAAATGGAAGCGTCAGATATATGACCCTTGAAGGACGATGAGAGACGGGCAGAAATGAGATACACCCTTACATTTATCACACTTTGGCTGCCAAATCCTAAATGTAAATCCATGCACAATTTTAACTACATGCAGGAATATGATCTTATATGTGTTCATTTTCTAAAATGAAAAAATGTACATTGAGGGAATGATAAAGAACAATGTCCTTTTTCCCAGCAAGAAACATTCACTTGGCCACATATCTACATTTACAATGAATAAAATCCTGACTTGTGCTTCAAGCAGAACTATCCTTCAAAAACATAGGAAAAGCTAACTGGATCAATTTAAAGCTTCCAGACTGCTTGAGAAGTATACTGTGTTTGAAAAAGGGACAGAAAAAAAAAAAAAGGATTATGGCAAGTAGCATTGTTAGAAACACAGGAAAAAACATCCAACCTCAGTCACTCACTGTCAGTCAACAGTAAATCAGTGTTTATATGTATGTATGGAAATGCATGTTAAACAAATGGGATGAAAGCAAGTAAACAGAGGGCTGCAGGAAGGATGGATCGCAGTAGAAAAACTGAGAGGAAAAAGGATCTCTCTGGGGTAAAGCAGCTAGGCGAGCTGTGACTATAGAGGACTCGCTGGTATTCACTGTCAAACTCAGGCATCCATAACCAGCAAGCTATCAGTCAGCAGCCACATGCACACACATACCAAATAGTCGAGCACCTATCACCAACAACTTACAAAGAGCAGCCAATGCTAATGAAAGGGAGAATTGTTCATGTTTAGGAAGTGATCAAGGAGCTTTCCCAGCATTCTTCAACATGGACTCTGACTTCTTCACATTTCAACTCATCAATGAGACAGTGTGTACTCTTTGTGCAGCCATGAAGAATGACAGCAGCCTCACAACAGTCGTCTTTCTGCTCCGAAATGTTGCAATGAGCTCAATTCAAAAATGGACATTTAAATATTCAGGCACAAAATGTTAGATTCTCAACAAACATGGCTTCCAGCACTCACTGAATGTACCTGATGATGTCAATAGATGTAGGAAGCATTCAATCTTTTCATGTTTGTGGTTACAAAAAGTTAGAGGAACGCTACCTAGAAATGCTCATTTATGATTACTTCCCTATATTCACAGCCTGACTTGGTGCCATCACAGATCTCTTCTCCCTTTATGATGGCTGAGGAAGCAATAACAGTTTATTCAATGCATGTCTCTCAGGCAAAACAAGCTTTGAGATTTCACTGCGGAGGGATTCCATGCGATAAAAAAAAAACAACAAAGCTGGAGAAAAGTGAAGTGCGGTGAAGTGGAGAACTGGATAGCAGTTTTCAGAGGGTGTTCATCGGAGGAGCTTTTCAAAGAATCCCCGCAGCCTCACAAGGTCTTTTACACCGCAGCTCTAAGAAAGGCATCAATATTCCCCTGGGGCTGTCTGGTTACTGTCAGAACCACAGAGCAGCCTTCAGGGGTGCTCACCTCAAAGGGGCTAAAACTGGCTTTGAAGAGAATTTCTAGCTTCTTTACTGCATTGCAAAATAAAATGTACTCTTGTACAAGATGAGGAATGATAGATTAACACTCCTTCACATCATTTCTGTTTAGCTGGAATGAAAAATCCCATATAATGACCCGGCACTCACACTTTTTGTTGGTGGCATTTTTATTACAAGCTTAAACAAATGTCATACCCAATATCTTTGCTGCTTAAGATTATCTAGAGCAGATGTGGGGGCGTTAGAATCTTTTTATGCCATCTGCAGGGTTTACAGCTAAAGCTAAAGGTAACCTCTGCTCTAAAGTTATGACCTCATGGTCACGGGACACCAAACAAAACAGAAACAAAACCACACCACCACAGAAGTCAAGCTTCACTTTATGAGCAGTTACTGCCATAAAACAGCAATAAAGTAGAGATAAGCAACACAGATGACATCAAACGCACGGCACTTAAAGACATCATCTAATAAGCTTTCATGCACAAGATCAACACGGTAAGAGCTGGCAGGCTAGAAATCATGGGATGGTTAAAAGTTGGAGAAAAATCAAAGTTGATAGTAAAGTAGAGAGAGTGAACAGCCAAAAAAATATGTGGTCGCTTGCCTACAAATGATAGAAAAAAAAAAAAGGTTCTTTAGACCTTTTGATGGAGACATCATACTGAAATAAGAGAACTGAGCTCGCTGTAGGTGATTTGCAGACCTGCTGAGCTAATCAATACATGAATCATCCCCTGAACCCACAAACGGACAACACTCGCATCATAGCAAAAACCAATTATCCTATTTTGATATACACAACAGTCGACATGAGAGCGGTCTCCCTGTGACCACATTGCATAGAAAAAAAGAGATTAGAATGATACACTGCCCGTGACGGTAGTAAATTACTATGAACTGACATTTTATGGCTCTATGCATGCTGGCAAAGAAGCACAGAATGAAAAAACTCCAACTACAGAAAGGACAGTCGACAAGTGTACACAAAGGCGGAATCAGTCACTTCTGCACCAACTGTCCAAGTGGAAAATTGCTGTGACTGATGTCCAATTAACTATATAAGTGTCATTCGCACTAAGTTGGGGCAAACTTCTACAAATTCAACAGCCGCACAAAGTCTTCCCTTCAACTCAATACGCATTCAACACACGGGACAGATGCTTTTAATCCCACAGATGCACAATAACCTATTACAACCAGTGGAGGTCACTGTGGACGTACCCTGGAGACCAAGAGGTAGAGCATGAGGAGTTTCTAACAGCTGCCGAAAAACACACAAAAAGCTCCTTTACTGTCATCAACCATGTTTCATCTACTTACAAAAGAGGTTTGCCTCCTCGGATAAATCTTTGACCTGTTTGCAAGAATGGAGGAGGTTAGACCGATACATTTAGAGGGGAACGGTCAGCCCAGGGGGGGTCTTTTAGGGGGCCTGTAAACAGACATCAGTGTGTAGGTGCTGTTCAACACATGTCACGGTGCTGTGTTTCATGGTTAAGCTCAGGGCTTAGCTGATCAAAGCCGTAGCACTCAACGCCACCAGACTTTGCGGCTCAGGCATCCGTCACACTCCTAATTAACTCAATTTTTTCCTGTTGTCCTCTGTGAAGTTTCATGAAAAGAACAACCACTAAAATGGAGCCTTCCAAACTGCAATAGATTATCCGATGTGTCAGGAAACGAAGCCCAGCCGCAAAATGCTTTCTTAATCTGTGCAACCACTTCCCCTCAGACACGTCACGGCTGAATGGGAGGGAGATCAAAGAGGTGTAACGCACAAGTGGGATTACCTTTACATATACATACATGTGGATAGTTTGACCCGAGGACATAACTAGTCTGCAACTAATAAACAGAGCTGACTGAAATCTTAAAAATGATTTAGAGGAAGACAAAAAAAAAATTGTATTCCTTGCAGGATGCAACCATCTGCTTGTTCTGCTTGAAACCATTAAAGGTTCATGCAGCATATGAGCATACCTGAGCCTCAGGTCATAGTGGGTTAATGGAACAGGTCACTAAAGGCCAGCACCCTCCTAAACTTTACAAACTTCGGTGGCAAAAAAACAAAAAAATTAAAATTTTTTGCCTAATGAAACATTAGCATAAGTGCAAATAATCACAGATTTATCCAAGTTCCCATTCATTAAGAGGAATTTTCTCTTTTTTTTTTTTTTTTACTTAGTGAAGTATTTGGTGGCACCTCTTTGGCTCAACAAGAAAAGCCAGCATTAGAAGCCATGTTGATTTCGTCACAGAGCTGAGACATTTCCTGCAGCATGTGTTTATTAACTGGAGGTGTGAACTCTCCCCCGGCAGGTTTTCACAGTTACCTGTGAGGACAGTGCAGGAGAGCCTGCAGACCCTCCCCCATCACCCACCATGTTGGCCCTCCATACAATCGAGTCAGTCCTTTTTTTCTTTTTTTCCATGCCTCAGAGCACTCCAAGAGGGAATATGTCTTTAATGAGTGTTCCCCTTCCTCTGTCCCCAGGGCCCTTTTCACCTTCACAAACCTTGCCTCTTCTCTTTATCCCTCTCCTCTTCCTTTCAAGTCTTGCATGAACATTTCATCAGCACTTTATATAGTGGGCTGGACAGTCTTCGTCTATTCTGAGCAAATTGGGCTGATTTAACTTGGCAATTTTTAACTATAATTGTCTTTTCTCTTTTTATTTATTTATTTATTTTTTTCCCAAGTAAGAATATTTGTAATCTGGCATTTTTCTAAGAACATTTAGCATAAGGCATCACAGTTTGAGGAATTATGTAATTTAGAGATTACAATTTCAGATAGTTTGCAGAGAAGGACAATAAATCAGCCAGTGACATTTCCATCCTACAAAATGAAGTCAAATCCAGCAAGAAAGACTCTAAATTTGAAATCAGGAGTTCAACAGAGATGCGAGTATCAACGGAACAAGTCTGTATGAGGATTATGCCACGCTATTATCGACTTCACATCGAGCCATCTTTACACTAAACACATCAAAGCTGTAACCACTCTAAACAATGCTCGTTTGATAGCCGACAGATGAGTGCCACATGTGAGTGGGGGCCTCTTTGACCACTTAAAGGATTCCTCTCCTCTGCCAAGTACCCAGACTACAAAGATTCAGGTTGAAACAAGTTCAGCTACAAAAGGTATCCCCTTGCTTTGAACCAGTCCACAGCTGGTGACAATGTTCTCAACATGTCGGATAGAAGAAGTCCTGGAGGACTCAGATCCAGTGTAAACACATGCCCATTTCCAACCAGTGAACTGTAAACACAGAGAACAGTTGAAGGGACTTCTTCTTTGATTCAAGGTGATCAAATACAAATGTGCCAGCTGTCAAGGCTTTACCACTCAGCAATTCATTTCAGTAGAACTTTTATACTTCCAAAAATGACAATTACTCCGAATTGCTGGATGTGCTTCAGAGAAGAATAAGTTAAAAGCTGCACCAGCAGTATTTTATGATTGAGGAAGAAAAAAAAAAAAAAAGGAAGACTGATGTAAAATAATTCTACAAATACACTTGAAGGTATAATGACATTTATAGAAACCCTTTAATACAAATTAAGCTCTCATTATGTTACCACATTTGTGGTCAAATGGGAAGATGGGGAAGGATGAGATAAAATCGTTTTGCAGCACACTATAGTATATGAAAAAATCTTGGTCTTAAGATTGTATTTGCAGCAATTTTATTCATCTGATGGAAATAAGAGCTGTGTGTATATTATTAATGACATATTGAGAATTGGCTTCAGCGATGTTCAATTGTCATAAATGACTAATTAGCTATGTGCACATTACCAAATATTGAATGCTGTTGTCTGGGCTGAAGTGTACTTATGGTGCTTTTCACTGTAAAGTGCTATGGGTGCCTTGAAAAGCTCTATATAATTCTAATCCATCATTATTATTCATCATCATTATATATATTTTTTATTATTATTATTATTATTATTATTATTATTATTATTATTATTATTATTATTATACCATAATAATCATACCATTATTATTACCATATGCCATCAGCTTGGGAAACATGAGCATGTTTACTGACTGCAAGCTTGGATTTACATACCTTTTTTTTTCTCCACTGACATTTGACATAACTGATATCTAAACTCTTCTCATCTCAAACACATTCATTGTAATAACCACTGTACTCCCCCCTTGTAAGTCACTTTGGAAAAGAGCCTCTGCTGAATCATTGCAATGTCATAAACACACACACAGAAAGTTGTTTGTCTCGTCTGTGTTGCCCTAACTTCACAGATGCTGAGCTGAGAAGCAGCTCATCCCAACTACAGAAAGAGGGTCATTTCTTTAATCGAAAACAAAGCAGGGGATGGCTGTACCAGGTTATACAGTATGAGGTATGGTACAGTACTGTGTAATGGAAAAATACCCTGAGTGACCCTCGTACCAATTAGTGAAAAAATGCATTGCACATCCTTTTTTTAGATTGGGTCTGGACATCACTATTAGATGCATTCTGAACCATTAAAACCAGAAAAAATATATAGAGAGATTTTATAGTAAACCAGACAATTATCATCAAGCAGCATCAAATAAAAACATATGTCACATTTGAAATGCTGAGGAAAACATTGAAATGATTTAAAAAAGACAAAATGAAAGAAAGGGTTTGAAAGAGACCCAGAAGCAACAAGAGAAACAAGCAGCAAATTGATCAAAGTAGTACCTGGTGATCTCTTGCTAGGGCGTAAGGGCATCATGTAGGACTGCCGCGGCAAAAGAGGGGAGGATGGGAGAGACATGGAAACTCCCTTGGCAAAGCCTAGTCTGAAAACATCATCTTGTGCGCTAAGGTGACCACTGCCTGGCCCCTGGGGCTGGGGGCTTCCCTCAGGGGGGAATCTTCTTTGAGCACTGTGACTGTGAGCATCACCTGTTGAGAAAAACTGCAATTACACACAATGAAAAGACATTCAGCTGCAGGTTTAGAGAGGCAACATAGCTGTAAGAGAAAACTGCAAAAATTTGAGCATTTTTACAGTGATTTGGAAAACTCTTAATCACAAACAGTATTGTGGAATACATTTTTCTATTATTTTTCTCCACAATGATGATATTAAGTGTAATAAAGAGACAATGAAAGTGAGAAATGATTCTATTTCATATGTAATTTGTTATTTCAAAAGATCTTCACTTGAATGAAAAACCCTTCCTTTACAACTTAATGAAAACATCCTGGAAGCAGATGCAACTGGATCGATGTACCAAACGAATTGTTTTTTACGACCACCTTGACTCTAATTGTTCATAATGGAAATGCCAGTTGTTGTTTTTTTCCTGCAGAGGGTAGTTTGGTTGAAGCACAATAGATTATTTTAGTGCATATAAAAACAGAGCCTAAGAGCCAGGTGAAAATAATAAAACTGGATCTGTCATCTTCACAAAAGAAGGCAATATTCCAGTTTAACCACACAATTTCCAATTCTTCAAGTAAAACGTTTTTTATGCCTAACCCCTCACCAACATCAAAGCTTCTACAGTCATATAGTTTTGAAGTACATGCAGCCTTGTTTTTCAGGCAGGTGACACAGGATTACAGAGAAGTCAGCTTGTCAGATTTGGCTAAAAATGGATTTCTGTAAACATTAAAATGGTTTCTCAATAATATGTTTTAGTGATGACATGAAAAACAAAGCTTCGAAATATTGACCATGTAGCTACATTTACACTGTAAGCAAGTTTAACCTGCTAAGTCCAAAACTTAGCATTTCCATGTGCACAATACGCCAAAAGGAAGGGTATGAAAAAAAACAAAAACAACCACAACTGCCTGTTAAGCTCATGTACAAACAAAGAGTAACTGTGAGAAGCATTCTAGAGATGAAACTGGGCATCTGGGGTGGAGAACACGAGAGGTAGGACATTATGCAAAACATTTGCATTGGAAATTGCAAAATTATTTAAAGGACATCAAAGTTAGTGGTGAAGACCACTCATCCAGCTATTACTGTTCTTTATTAATATTAATATGTGTATTTCAGGGAGTCCAAAATATCGATGGAATAATGAAAAGCATACATAAGTGAGCAGAGAAGAGTGTGAAGCAGCAAATGCATGGGATAGATCTAATCTTTTGTGTAAAAAAGCATAGTGCATTGTAGATCCTGAAGCAAACTAGCTGCTTTACATTGTGCTGCAAACCTGAGTGCATTCTGAATGATAATCATCTGTAAAGAGCAGAAAAGCAGTTCCGATGTAATTAACTAAACTCACGTCACATATCAATCAAGATTACAACTGGATACTTGTTTGTCTCCCTGTTAAAAACACAGGTGTGCACGGGCCCAAGAGTATGCAAATCCCCAGAAACACTTTTTTTTGTAAAAAAAAACCTCACTGTCCATCTGTAGCGTCTCAAACTGAAGCTCAGAATTTAACTGGCAATTATTTGTGGCTTTAAAGAGACACAATGAAACCATTACACCAGTCAGGTAGCAAGCTGGCATCCCCTCTTTCAGTCCCACTGTGTAACTTAACTCCTACTGTCCACTCAAACCGGATTAATATTTCCTCAGAAAGTCTTGCTAACCTTCTAATATTTCACACCACAGCCTGTGGGATAATTAAATGCCATGCCTTCCAGTTGTAAAGTCAACAGAAAGGACTCTGGGAGAAATTATTTGGTTGTAGGATGAGAGCACACTGAGGCTGACAACTGTTTTAGTGATAACCCAAATTTAAATTCAATAATGAGATTTCAGTTACATGTGAGTGAAAAACTTGGGGACATTAAGGAAAAGAAACAATTGATACCATTCATAAACTCCAATGCACACAACAGAAAACCCTAAGCTAAGTCTTTTAATAGGATGCTGGCAGGGACACAAATAAGGGTGACCGCTAAAACCTGGATCTGGGAAAAAAAACAAAAAAAACAAGGTTGTTTGATGTGTATTTAAACCTGGGGTCATGGTCCTGTGAGTATTTCCCATGCCTCCAGGACACATGAGAAGGACATCAAGTTAGTATAGCAAATAAAACTGGCATTGACCATTAAATAGTGATACTATGTAAATCACTGAATACACTGCCACAATACACTGGTTTTATTCATGTTAGAAACAATCCAGTTGTCTAGAAAACTTTTGGAAGACGATATAGGTCAGTTTATGATGTTACTGTTCTCTCCAGCGCAATCAAATTCACATTCAGGACCACACATTTCCAACACCTTTTTGTCTCCCCCTGTCAAAACCCAGTATTTTGTTAGTCTCTAAATGTCTCTACATGTGCCAAAAAAAGTTACTAATGACTTTACCTGCTTGCTAGTTTGCTCTCAAGATGGAAAAAAAAGAAAACCCCTTGTGCTTTGCCAAAAACCAATCTAGCATAGAGAGACCAGTGCAGCCGTGATGCTGGCTCACAGTAAAGTAATCTATTCTGCAGAAACTAAATTGCCCAAACATCTCCACCGCAAATTAAAATATATGAATTATCAACCTCATGATTACATGTAATACCTAACAAGTAACATCAGCAGACCCGGCTAAATCATAAATGCAGATGTGGTGAACCACAGTAAAGACGATTAGATTCGGTTCTGTTTCCAGGACTTCAGCAAGTTAGCACTGACTCCTGTCTGCTGCACCATGTCTGTAAAAATGTGAAGGCTCTAATGTCTAAGAGCTACGCTACTATTAGCACCATTCTGCTCTTGCTAATCAGAAACAGAGTCATTTTCTGCACGCCTCTGCCTTACCATAGTAGACACAAAGCTGTCCTGTGTTTTAAAGGGCTCCTAAACAAAGAGGAATGCCAGAAACAGGAAGCAGAAAGCTTCCAATGACACCTCTGCACGCCTGCAGACATGGAAAAATCTGTTTAGGAGCCAGCAAAGGGCAAGACCTCCCGTCACCTTGACCTGACTGGGACACACTGCATGTATGAGAGGGTTGAAACGTATATGGCTTCTAAGAGTGTGTGTGTGCTTGATTGTGGTTCATGTGAATAGAGGTTACATGCAAGAAATCTGAATAAAATTCAAGATTTCAGCTTCACTGACCACAAACCCAACACTGTGTCATTTCTAATCTTTTCCTCTTCGAATTTCCAGAAATCCCTAAACCATACCTCATTACAGAACAAGAGATGCCTTTCCAATTTCTTTAATAAGTAACACTAACACTATTTAATTTTAATAAAACCCCAATGTGAATCATTTTAAAATGTTGTTATTTATAAGTCTTATACTTTGTGAAAAACTAAAAAAAAAACCTATCGGCCTTTTTAATAATCTCTTCAGTTCCTTTTAGCAATTGATGTAGTCAGACTTAATATAGCCAATACACCTGGGATTTCATATTGAAAAAAGATGATGATGATGCTGTGGTGCAACATACACTTCTATGCTGGAGAAGATCTTTTCTAAGCCTGCATGGTTATACAGTAAAAGCAGACTTAACTCGCTGCAGGCACAGCAGGTTGTGGCCCGTACAGGTTTCAGCCACGCTGCATGTTAAAGAGATTAAGTTATAATTTTGGGAGCTGGTTCTGAAAAATGAGAGGCGCCACATAAAAGCTTGTCAAGTGCTGGTGAACAGGCAGCAGTGTGTCATGGTGAATGCACTGCCATCTGACCGATACTATAATACAAAGACGGACACAAGGACAGAAACTTGCCAGTGCTATTTCAGTTACTTTCCAAAACCCCAGTAGGGACAGGCCTGCAATTTCAGCCCCTGCTGTGGTCGAGGAAACCAGCCCCTTCTAATTATACAGCGCTGGCCCAGGATGATGTAAAAATGATTACAGTCCCTTGCATGCTATTTCCTCCTCATCAAAGCAAAGGTCCGGAGCCCATGAGGATACCCAACCCATAAAAGAGTTCAATATTATTTCTAGCCATCGATTTAGAAGAATATGTATTAAAGTACAAATCAATTATTCGAGCGGGTTAAATGGACTCAAATGCTTATTCAAACCAATGTTCCGTTGCATTGCACTCCTACATCTGCTGTAATCCTATAAAAGACAGAAAAATTATGCTTTTCATTAAAACTTCAGACAAAGGAGGAAATAGAAAACTGCAGCTGGATGATTGTTGATGAGAATTTCTGTGCAAAATTAAATTTGACACAATAGTCACTAACTCCTAAACATCTTTGTACCAATCTGATTACTGTATGAAGAGAATTGTACTTCTTTAGTCTTTACAAAGGCTTTGCAAAATGATCATCCATAACTTACCAAAATCAACAAGAACAAATTCAAATCAAATTTGTTCTTGTCCAGTTTTTATCCTTCCAGCATCCTAATGTTGACACAGCTGAATCCTTTGAAATGTCTTTCAGGGGTATGAATGTGGACAGTGTTTTTCTCCTCTCAAGTAAAGCTGTGCAGTGGAATGTAATCTGTCACTCCTTCAGAGGGAATGCAATGATGCCCCCCTGAAAGATAAATGCTCTAAAATAGGCAGTGTATCCAATCCACTTTGTTATCTTGGAAATTGTTATAATGCAAATACCATACATACAATGAATGATGTATGAATACACATTCATATATGAATAACATGTGATACCATGCTGAATTTACTCCATGCACATTTACTGCACACATGTACAACACATATGCATATTAGCCTGCAACCAGTTAATATCATGGCCTAAAGAAAAACTGAGGAAAGCCTATAATTAATGCAGATTCTCTCAATCAAAACACAATACACGATGGCCATAGGACAATCCACCAAAGAGGAGAATTCTTTCGCTAGACTGAGTGCCAATGAGGATTCCCTGTGTACTTCCGAGAGCAGGGAGACAGTCCCACAAAAGCTGTCATGGTTAACACACAGCAACCCACAGAGAAGAGAGAAAACCAGACAACAAAGGGTACAGAGTGGGGGGAGGGTCCTCAGTGTAAGCTATCTGTAATGATCAAGGACAAGAACCGAATTGTTAATACAATGCCATTTTTTCTAGTTCAAAATTCCCCATTTACTTTAAAACAAAAATTATTCAAAAAGCAAGAACCACAATAGAGTTATCACTGCTTTCCCCATGAAGCATTTCTAATTTCAGACCACTTAACTCACCCAGTGGTAGCCATAGAAACAGTCAAAATACCGTACCCGGCAGCTTGACACAAGGCTGTAAAACTCAAACTGATGTAGGTAATAAATAATAAAGCAAACTAAGTGCTTATGTTTTGTTTACTCTTCTTTAACTTCCACCCTGTTTCATTTTTGAACCAACCAGATGGGAAAATAAAGGTCAACCAGTGTGACATCTCTAACTTGCTGCCACTTCTTTTTCTCTGCAGTGTTATTTACTATTTGTCCAGTGTATCAAGAAGCTGCCAGCATCCTTTTTTTACAGGCATTTTTTCAGCCATGAAATATCAGCTTTATCTGAAACAATACAATTCAATTAACTTTTGTTCCAGCATATTCCCTTCCCGGTTGAAATGATTACTCATCTATGCTGGCGATGCATGACAAGAAAAACAACCCTGACAGCATCTGTAATTCTAGCTTGTTAGAAACAAGAGCCCTTCAGTAGCTCTCGTCTGAAACCCTCAACTCAAATGCAAGCTCACTTTAAAATGAAAAGAAATTAGCCCTTTTTTTTTTTAATATGCAAAATTAAAGTCTGTTCAATATCTTGAAGCTATACTAAAGTGTCCATCTTTCCCTCTGCTGCAGAGCTCTGCAGTGGCCAGAGCTCTGGAATGCCTTCCCCCAATCGCCCCAGGGGAAGAGTGACTGGCAAAGAGGAGTGTGTGTGTGTGTGTCTTGGGGATAAGAAGTAGAATAGGAGGAGGAGGTGGTATGGGGTAGCACTGGCCAGGCACCATGACATTTCCCATTCCTCTTCATAAATTGGCAATTTAAGGGGATATGGGGAAAAAACCTAAACGCCTGACAGCGACTTAACCATGTTTTATTTCAAAATTTGTGACAAGGGAGCCATAGTAAGGCCAATAAAGGGACTGGTAGATGAGAAACTTCAAGTGAAGTAGATTCTAATTACACCATCCTTGAAATGGAAGATATCACTAAAGAATAGTCATGACCTGTTTGACCTACCTGAGAACAGCTGATCAAGAGAGGAGAAAAATCTGTTGTGATATAACACATGGACTACATAGTAGGGATGTGAATCTGACATCAACTCACGATTCAATTCAATTCGATTCTTGGGGTGATTCGATTCTGTATTGATTCTCGATTCAAACAGATCTTGATTCACAAAAAATCACTCTTTCATTAACAAAGGGTGCCAATTCCGGGATTAACTACATTCCTCTATAAGCCAGAAGGAGGTTTCCAAGAATAATCAAGTGATTCAAAAATTTTAAATACACAGACGCAAACTTTTGATAAAAAGGTGACATTTATTTTTGCTTACCTTGCTAACTTTAACATCTCTTTACCACTTAACAATAGTTTTGAAAGTAGTCTGTCAAACACTTTTAAAGTCTTAAAATATCGATTCTTGGAAATTTTGAATCGATTGAAAATCTTCTTAAATAAGAATCTCAATTCTGATGTCAAATCGTTTTTTTCCTGCACCCCTACTACATAGATCCAAGACTGATTGCACACATTTTGTAAGTCCTGCTAAGCTTCACACCATCCAGCAATATTCCTCCTCACAAAGAGATTACGCTGTATTGTGACATGATGCAAATATTTCACCCTCCATGACAATCTAAATTAATCAAATGATCACTTTAAAGTGCAGGAGGTTTGGTTTTGTTTCATCAGAGCTTTTGAAATAAATTAATCCAGATCCATTGTTGCCAGTCCTGGATGGAGTTATTGATAATTATGCTAGTAGTGTAGTATGTCTACTAATGTCTCTCCAGACTGTAGACAAGCGGGGAACCTCTTATCTCCTATTGCTCTCATACAACAACTAGTCGTCCTATCATAGACTTAAAGTCAAAAGTTTAATGTAGCCTTAATTTTTTAAGTTGTTCTAAAGTCTTTCGCATATTTCATCAAAAGTCAAGTAATGGATGTTTCATTAACCCACTTATAAAAACTTGATCTGGACTGTTGCTAAGCCATAGATGCATCAAAGCCTCTACAGCAGAACCATTAAAATTGTCACTTGTTTTTTTAAACGGGGTTAATTACAACAGTGTCCTTTCCAAGTCACAGACACAGCTGTTAAAGTCTAAGGACAGCCAGGCGACCCAGGATACATGCCTGTGCTGTGATCAATCATTGTGATGCAGTGGCCACAATACTGAGGCCACTGTGCCACAACATGGAGGTTCATCTGTTTTGTTAATATCTGGATAATTCTCCAAACCTCTTTAAATTTCTTACTTTTGCAAGTTAGTTATGAATAGAGCAGGTCTGAGACTAAAGTAGGACCTACGTTAAGGCAAAAGTGCAATGTGCAATGTGGTCCTTTGTTGCCATGGAGATGTCATTTCATGACAGATTTGGATTGCCATTAGCACAGACCATTAGGCAGAGCTCCCTCTGGGGCCAGGTGAGGTCATGAGAACATCAGTAACCTCTGGACAACAGCCTGTTCAGTAATGTTAAATGGACAAGGATGCAGAACAAAGGCCGCTGGCCCAATCCTTCAAAAGAACCTAATCCCAAAAGCAAACAGGGGCCAGGGAAAAATCTTGCAGCTTTGTACAAACTCTAAAAATCTTGGTTGGTGGGAATTCTGTGTTTAACTAGGAATAATCAGCTGTGCCTAATTTGATGCATATCTCAGATAGTAGAAACTTTTTTTCAGGCTTCACCACCGTGCAAATGTTAATTTATTTTCAAGAAAATTATACAAAAAATATATTTATATATTTTAAAAAAACCTTACTTAACTGAATTCATATAGTTTTAAAACTGAAAACAGAGTTAGATGTGAAGAAGCAGCTCTCCACCCAAACTGTTCCTCTTTCCAACAAGCACTATACCCTGTTCTTTTGCGCCTGGGCACAAAGAAGCTAGGGTCATTAGTTCAGCCCATCTCTAGCCTGCCCTAGATAAGGATGGCAACACATTCTGCAGGCCCGATTACCAAAAAAGAAAGAAATGTTTTAAGAAATGCAGAAGAGAGGAAAGCAGGACTGAGGAGAAAAGGGAGCACAAAGCCTGAGAACAAAAAAGTCTCAACAGAGAACCACATGGACTTCTCAGAGAGTCACACAGTGTGACAACATCGAACGATGTCTGCATAGTAATGGCGGCCAAAGACAAAAACAAAAGCCCCGAAAGTGTTGGAAAAATGTCAAAGTAAACTTAAGCAAGGTTGGCTAATGAGCAGCTAACTCTTTGGATTTCATGTTGGAGATGTGATATTCTAAATAATGAGGGATGCTTTGAGTGGCCATTTAGATCAGGTATGAAAGCATAAGTAAGATGGAAAATACAAACAAAAGAAAAAAAGAAACGGAAAGAATGCATCTGCCCTGGAAGTTCATGTTGAAATTAGAAAAAGCTGTGGCCTGCTGACCTCTCCAGCCAATGAACTACCATGACAGCCACTATTGCCCCTTCAAAGGCCATATAAAACACCCTGGCATGTTAACTGATGAAATATTTTCCCTCCGCTTTGAAGTGTCAAAACCAAAGCTGAGTGAAGGGTAAGAGAGAAAGGACTGTAGTAAGCTTGTATGCAGTGTTGTGGATTACATCACTTTCATGCATCTACAAGTCCTCATGTATTTGTTTGACTTCTTATTTATGGCTGTCCACACACATCCAAGGTCACAGGCACCACTGATGCCGAGTTTATGGGAGGCAAATCGGGGTAATGGAGTGTGGAAGCAGCTACAGCAAACAGCAGGCAACAGGGATCCATGGTTGTATTTCTCCAAATTCCTGTCAGAAGCCAATGGGCAACACAAGCAATGTGAGGTTGAACTATAAAGCAAGATTCATTGCATGTTTGACAGTCAGCTAGTGTCAGAAACCACCTCCCCAAATACCTTCTGATGTCAGATGGGGGTGTCAGTATTTATCTGACATCTAAATCCATGTCACACCATGAAGAGCACACAGGCAAAGCACTGCATTTCTCTTTTCTCTCTCCCAGTTCTCCATATTTACTGACTTATCAGCAGCACTTTATGTGTTCGTAACTGATTAGAATTGCTATAATATTAGAAGACTATACCGACAATCATAAAAATTGAGCCTTTCACTTCATTTTTTGTATGACTGTTTGGCAAAGCTATAAACACTCTTGACTTCTTACAGCATGACTTGACAAAAAGTTTAATGACATAACCCAGCAGCTCTTGGCTTGAAAAAAAAGGATTTTCTACCTGATCTTTTGCACACATTTACTGCAAGCTCTGACGGAACCGCACAAGAGAACATAGATGCAACATCTGCAATCTGATTTCTTGTGGAAATTACCGAGCCAGTTTCCCAGTGACAGAAATCCATAAAATCAGCAGATATGCCAACCTGTTAATAGAGTTAGTAATACTAAAGAGTATTTACAGCAAGCAAGTGTGCTTGCTAATGGGAGCTGTTGCTACAAACCTTTCTCTGCAGATATTCATGCCTTTTTCCAGCTGTGATACAAGATTGCCCGCAGAAAGGGATTTACAGAGACCAGGCAAGTCAACTTTAATAACGCAGATTTCTACTCATTTAATAATCTACCTGAAACTGTTACCAGTTACCTCTACTGAACCTTACATGTTGGAAAAGAAAAAGAAAAAAGAAACATTTTGCAAAATGAATATATAATAACTGCAGTGATCACACCACTGCTTAAAAAAAAAAGCAGCAATTTGAACACGACAAAAATGAACAACTACAGGCTCACATCAAACCTCCCATTTAAAGTAAGATAATAGAAAAAAGCTGTTTCATCAACTTTCAGTCAGTATTTCGACCACACCACAGCACTGAAACTGCCTTCTTCAACCTGTTGAACCCTAAGCCTATTTTTCGTGACAATGCATTATTTTAGGAAAATGACCATCTCTGCAACCACAAGGTGTATTTGAATACTTTTGATGTGATATTAAAAAAGGAACACTTAAAAGATTTGACAAAATGTTTAAAATACAGTATATTAGAGCCCTGCAGGCCCCACATTTGGGGCCTTCAGGGCTCTAAGGGTTAAACAGCATCAATCGGAGTACAGACAGCAGCAGAAGTCAGCTAGATCTCAGGGCTGCTTTTGTAAAAGTCAACCATAACATCCTAATGGACACACTGAAAAATTGGGTAGAAATCTCCAGTCCAGTTCTGAACTGATTTGAATCTTACTTAAAAGACAGGGACTACTTTGTATCAAGTGGTAACCCTAGATCTACTCAAACAAAGATGACCTGTGGAGTTCCCCAAAGCTCCATCTAAGAGCCCCCTTCTTTTTCAGCTTCTACATGATCCCACTAGCTCGGATCATGGAAACAAGCTAAATTTCTTACCATAATTATGTTGATGACACTTAACTCTATATTACTGCCTCGCCAGGGGACTATGGTCCCATACAAAGCTTAAGTCCATGCCTTGGTCAAATCATTACATGGATGTGTCAGAATTTTTTTCAGGAATTACCACCTGGAGACAGATCTTTAGAATAAGATGACTGATGGCTCAACATGATTTAGAAAAATCTCATTCATGCATTTGTTTTTAGTAGACTTGTCCACTGTAATAGAGTTTTTACATCACTAAGAAAAATCATTAAGACAACTGCAACTTATTCAGAATGCTGCTTCTCTCGTCCTCACGAAGAACAAAAAAAAGGAACATATCGTTCCAGTTCTGAGATCTTTACCTTGGCTTCCTGTGTGCCAAAGAATTGATTTCAAAATTTTGCTGCTGGTGTAGAAGGCACTAAACGATTCTGGTCCAAAATAGATCTGATCTCTCTGACACAGAGCCTCTGTGACTTTTTAGAGCATCAGGGTCAAGTTTGCTTTCCATCCCGAGAGTTAAAACTAAACAAGGAGAATCAGCGTTTAGTTTTTATCCTCCTAAAATCTGAAACAAACTACCAGAAAACTGAAGAAATCTGCTTCAAACCTTAGTTCTGTTAAATCCGTTCATAAAACTCTTTATTTGCTAGTGCTTTTAAATCAAGGTAGAACGTTTTTCCTCTCTCTTTTCAAATACTATTATATTATCATTTTCTCACACATGTACATTAACAGATGATGATGGTGTTCATGATAATGATGATGATGCTGATGCTGCATTTCCTGTTGATGTCTCTGTGTATCATATTTACCTCACTGTATGTATTCTGTTGCCTGTTTCTCTCTGCTGTTTTAGCTTGTTCTGTTACTAGTTAACGTCTTTTATTCTTTTAAGATTGTTTTAATTCTACTATTTATTGCCTCTTTGCACCTTACTGTAATGCTTATGTAAAGCACTTTGGGTAGTCCTGTACATGAAATGTGATAACCAAATAAAGCTGCTTTGCCTTACTTTCCACTTATTTGCTTATTAATCAACTTCTCAGAAAGAAACAGAAAATCATTATTTGTATGACAGGTTATACAGTCAAAGCGTGAGTGGAAATTTGGTCTGAATATCAGGCAAGATTTTAACAACTGACATGCAAATGGAACTCAAAATGGCATATTTACACAACAGGCTCTGTATTCGACTTGTGTGAACTCTGTTGGTAGGCAAATTAGGAAAACCTTGATTTTATGCATGTTTCAATATTATGGAAAGAAGTAGAAAAACAAAACGTCTCTTCATGGCTATGAGTGGCACAACTGTTGGCTTTTAAAATAGGCTTCTTTTTTTTACATGAATATGCACAACTACATTGTATGCATGGAAGGCAGGCAGAAAATGAACTTTATACACTTCATTCTTTAAATTATTGGATCATATGATGCAAAAATATCCAGAGTCAAATGTTTGTTGTAAAAATCTCAGCAAAAAGAAACAGCGGACTAGCCAACCAGGTTCACTGCCTTTCCCAAGAGCCCGTATTTTGCTTTTCAGTGGGAAAGACAGGGAGTGTCTAATGTGGATACACCTGAGGTTTGAGGGCATGAGCGTGTGTGTGTGTGTGTGTGTGTTTGTATGAATGTGTGCAAGTGAAAGATGTGGTTTGAGCTACGCCCTGCTAATCGTTGCCTGCTGGCTGCACCGTGCTTTGATAGCCATGTAGGTCTGTGCACTGAATGGTCTCCTTTGTAAATCAGGTGCATTCTTTCTCCACCTTTATAAGTCCTGCCATAACTGTCTGGGCATGAAAATCTATACAAACATGACCAGGAGCAAAAACAGCAAACATGAGCCAACACTCTACTGATACAGTTCTATTCAATGACAATATAGAAGAAAAAATAATTAAATAAGAAATTGGATGTTAAAGTAATTATAACCCTTCATGCATCGAGGCGATTTTAGAATTAGTTTGTGATAGACTGTTTAAGCCTAAAATTGTAACTATGAGCCTAATTGCTGCACAAGTTATATTTCAGAGGGGAATGCTTTCTAAAAAAGCTGATGACACAGTAGACAGCGGTTCGGGTCTGAACACTAGATATTATGGTTTATCAAAGGATGTTAATAGGGTATCTTCACATTTCTTGCCTCTGACTCTGTTGCTCTGTGTGTGGGATGATGTGATGTCTGTCTCCACCTCTTTTCAGGCAGCATACCGACACAGTATGTAGTCTAAACATCCTGCAGTAGACACACTGTAACCTGCTTTTCTGTTTTATAACTTTCAGACACCACATTTATGTTGAAGTTAGTCTATTTTAAAAAAATATTTGCATTAAGTTAATAAAAACAGCTACAATGCTTCCACCTCTGTTGGTAATGAACAAATGTTGAGTTTCTTCCTGAATTTGTCTGGAAGCCACAGAACAAGAGGTAGCATGTCTCAAAATGGCTGCAGTAGATATTTACAGAGAAGAGGCTGCTACCCAGTAGGCCACTGAGAAGAGCTGGACTTTTAAGAAATTAGGCACTGGGACCTGAGGTGGATTGAATAATGTTTATTTATGCCTAAGAAAGGGGGTCAGCTGCCATGTGCCAGTACAAGGATTTACAGAGATCCTGAACCGAGCGTAGAACCTTCTCTCTCTGATGTTTGAGGATACAACTCCGTATCAAACAACAAATACCTCAGCCAGGAAATTTATATTCTGTGAATACAAGCCTGTTGAATGTTTTCATTTCGAACACCTGTCCATCAAAAGCTGTTTTGTGTTTGAACAAATAACTGCTCTTGTGGCTATCGTCATTGAGGGAAGTCTTCCCATAACAGTGAAAGAGAAAGACTACAGATAACAGCAAAGGTATCTCTGCAATGTCAGCTGCACTTATTTACACAAAGAGAAAATGGCCATAACAGAGACCATAAAATATGCAGCATTACATTTAAATATCACAACAAACCAGAAACCATTGCCACAAAATGACTTTTACTTTCACCAACAGCTCTATAACAAGTTTAACCTACACTATCATCAAAATGCTATTTCAGTGTAAATAACCTTCCAAACACACAAAAGCTGACTTTGTAACCAATTTGTTGTTGTCTGACCTTTTAGCAACAAATTACTGTTTTGTGTGAAAACACCCAAGAAGCTCATGGAAACTGCAGAGAGGGCACGTACCATCACACCGCCACCACAGCTGAGACAACACAGTGCATAGGGGTCTCTCACTCATCCCATCCCTTTGGATGCAGATCCTCTACATCCTGAACATTCCCTTCATTTTTTGCACATTAGAGGCTTACAATTTCTGCTACTTACCAAATAAAAAGAACATTATATTCATGTGCAAGTCGGCTTGTCATCAGTTTGTTCTCAGGTTTTTTGTGTGTTTGTTTGAACACAATATTTGGTGAACTTTGGAGCAGATGCAGTTATTAAAAAACTGGATTAAAAACTACCACCATAAAGAACACTAATACTTAGTGATCATCCTGAATAGTGCTTTCAGGTCCTAAAAAATATTGCTATAACCTTTACAGCCAGGTGAATGTATCTATACTGCCAACAACCTGAGAGAAGCTCTGCCAAGTGGTGGTGTTTGCATGCACAAGGCTTGTTTGTTGTCAGATGGAGGACGAGACAGCTGAAACTGTTATCTGCTTTAAAGACAGTAAGGCAACGCATGCTAGTGTGATTAACACTGCGTCACACACAACAAACAGACAAATGTCTGGCAGCTGCTACAAGCAGTCGAGCTCATTGAGCGGGAAGCCTAAAGTTGGAAAGCCTTCAGAGGCATTACCTAACCCACACAGTCGCACCGAGCAATCAAAGCAGAGTCAAAAATGGGATTTCTCTAGGTCACATGGTGGACTGGTTGAAGATGCTCCCTGGGCAACAGCAACACTTCATGGACAGACACTCTAAACAGCGGGGCTTTAAAGAGAGTGTGGGACTTCTGTGAGGGGGGGGGGGGTCAGGCCACTTTCCCAGTGGGCCTATTAAATCTTGGTGGGAAAAATGCTGAATCACGTGCCCATCAAAGGCATTCGGCAAAAGTTAGAAGCTCTATTGGCCCATAATCAAATTTATCCCATTTTAGGACACATTATTGTATTTAGGAATGCCAGTATTGACCATCTGATTACATGTGACTTAATTATCTTCCTGTATGCCAGAAAACCCATTCTGTTCAAGCTTTTGTTGTCCTTCACTTCACTGAACAGAGCAATACTGACAAATAAGCTATAAAGCTTCTACGCTTTGATGTCCTGAAAATACTTTTATTATAGTGAAATAATGAAGTTGTCTAAGGGAAAACATAGCCAAGAGGCTTTCAACTGTGAACACTGAAGTTTGCATCAACATGACACCGGCCTCGTGTCAAAACAAAAAAAATATTCTCATTATCAGTAGCGTAAAAAACTGCGACTAATCAGACAGTATTCCAGTTACAATGAATCTGTGCTCAGTAAATATGAACAAAAATGTCTTATGCCAGAAATCTTGGTGTCATAGTAGACAACCAGCTGACCTTTGAGGTCCACATTGCCTTGGCTGCCCGGTCCTGTCGATTTGCTTTCTACAACATCAGGAGGATCAGATCCAACCTGACAGAACACACAACACAGCTTTTGGTTCAGGCTCTGGTCATTTCACGCATTGACTACTGCAATTCTTTACTGGCAGGCCTGCCTGCATGCTCAGTTAAACTTCTGCAGATGATTCAGAATGCAGCAGTACGACTGGTCTTCAACCAGCCCAAAAGAACTCATGTCACTCCGGTGCTGATCGCTCTTCACTGGCTCCCACTTGCAGCACTCATCAAATTCAAAGCTCTGCTTTTGGCTTACAAAACAATAACCCAAACAGCTCCTGTCTACCTTCACTCCATAATCCAGAGCTACACTCCCTCTCGACAGCTACGCTCTGCCTGTGAAAGACACCTAGTGGTCCCACCACAACGTGGAACCAAATCACTAGCCAGACTCTTTTCCTCTGTTGTTCCCCGGTGGTGAAACGATCTACCGAACTCTGTCCGATCCGCAGAGTCCTTATCCACTTTTAAGAGCAAGCTAAAGACTCAGCTGTTCAAAGAATATTTCCGCACTTAGCTCAACTCAGCACTGAACAAGCTGCGTGCACTTATGCCCAAGATGATGATATTGTGTTGTGGTACACTTATCGCCAGAATCGTGATGATATTGGCTTTGGGCAGCTGTAGCTCAGGTGGATAGAGCTGTCGTCTACTAAATAGGAGGTCGGCGGTTCGATTCCCCTGTCTATATGTCAAAGTTTCCTTGGGCAAGACACCGAACCCTACGTTGCCTATCGGGTGTATGCATGCTTAGAGAAGCACCAAGTATGTATAAATGTGGTGCTGTATGACTGTGTTGTGTGGATGAACATGTAGTGTCAAAGCGCTGTGAGTGGTCACATGACTAGAAAAGTGCCATACAAGTACAGTCCATTTACCATTTATATTGTGATCTCATTATTAATGAAGGGACTACTGTACGGAGAAGGAATAACCTCCCCCCCAGAAAAAAAAACCGCTCTGCCTCTAGCACTCCACGGCAGCACCTGTGTCCAACTGGACTCAGCAGTCTGACTAGCACTTATCCATGATGTCCCCTCTTGTTTGATTTCTTGCTTGTGTTGTTCTCATTGTCAGTTGTAAGTCACTTTCGACAAAAGCGTCTGCTAAATGACTGTAGAATAGAGTAAGAAGCCACAGCAAACCAGAGCTCCTGTCCCCGAATGACAGACCTTTAAAAAAAAAAAAAAAAAAGCAGATAAAAGGGATTAAAAATGGCCAACTCCAAACAGATTCATTGCAGAAAGCCTTTAGGAGAGGCAAGAGTGGAAGAAAGATCTAGGAGGAGCACATTATGGAGAGACGAAATTAGCAAACTGTGTGTTTTTGTGGTCTTGGCAATGGGGACATCCCAAAGGAGGGCTAATGACTGTAGTGGTATCTGGCATGGGGGCCAAGTTTCCTTGACCATTTTTTAAGTTGCCTCCCGTCCGAAGCCACCAAGTCATGGGCAACATCTGCTGAGCTATCTTACAATTATAGCATTATCAAGGTCCTTCCTCCCACTTATTTCCACTACATATTGCTGAGGAGATTTTTTCTGAACGTTTGTGCTTCTGAAGAAAGAAGAGTCTGTAGAGTCTGGCCTCTCTAAGATTGCTTATGGAGCCGTGAATAAAAACGATGACTAATTTCATTTATATGGAGAAAAACGTGATCTTTTCAAACAGGCTTGTAAGCACTAGATTAAAAAAAATCTCACCATTCTGTGATAAAGTAAACCTCTACTGGATTGTGCCAAGAGATTGCAGTAGGATATAATTTTGTATTACGATCTTCATTTGTAACAGGAAGGACCTAAAAGCCTTCAAGTACAACTCAAGGATGTGAACTATTCAATCTAAAACTTCTCAAAGTCTCTTAAGAAACATCACTAACACTTTATATGCTGCAATTCACAACAAAATTCGTAAGAATTTAGTAGTGGATTACCAACATATTATTGATTCAAACTAGTTCAAGCCTGAAAAGCAAGCGATATGTAGCTGCGATATCCGCTCCATGCAGGAGCAAAGTAGCCGATGCTCAATACTGAATCTCTGTGAACTCTCATCTGTCTTAAGCCCCCTAAACAACAGAGAGGAGTGGCCGGATTTTATTGTCTCAGCATGAGAAAAGGACAGGAAGCTGCTTTGACTTGATGGATGGGGTCCAACTGGGAAAAGTGAGGTTGATATAATGGAGCTGTATCCCACCATAAAACTCTTGACTCTCCCAGTCTCCAGTAGACTGATTTACTTGCGTTAAAGTGTAGATGTGTGGATGTTATGAAGTGATTCATACACGCGAGGCGGATTGCTGTAGCTTCTTAAAAAATTCCATACAAGCCTTTAATAGCTTCATTTCTTATTCTGTGCTGCACTAGAGAGCAGTGGAAGTGGTGGAGTGTGTAAGGCAAGGCAGACAGCTTCCCCTTTAATTTTCAGAGCTCACTGTTGAGTCAAATTAAATATTAGACAAAGGCAGGGACGGCAAAGCTATGAGACATGTATCAACTGTACACAGTAAGTGCTGAATCAGGCTGCTGTGAAGCAAGTCGAGACTGGCAGATGCAGTACAAGCATATATGGTGACTGGAGGGGCCTTAACATGAGAGAATATCCTACAATGTGCTCCTTAGGGTGATTCATGATTACTCATGTTGTAAACTCACAGATTTCCTAAGGAAAACATCTGCTATGACATAATAATCAGGCTGTAACTCTAGCGAAAATTATAGATACAAAATGGAAGGTACAACATCATCATCTGGAATCATCAAGCCCCAAATCAGAAAAAGCCTTTAAACCTTAAAGTGTGGATTTGGGTTTGTTGTGCTCATCTTTGTCATAAAGTCTCCTGTCAGATAGCATGTTTCTACACGCATGTATAAATTTAGATGTGATTTAGATTTAGATCTGAGCTTGTAATCCATATACATTATATAAATGATTATGCCTGGGTTTAAAAGCTAAAAAAATAACAAAAGTAGAGTCTGTATTCTTATATGACTGGACCAAACTGTATGTGCTGCATGATGCGCTTATAGTTTATTGTTTCAGTTATGGTAACAAAGCATACAATCATCTGTAGATGGACAGCTAAGGACAGAGCAAATCAAAGATTCAAATGATAGAAGTATTTCCATAATTCAGCTTCATATACTTGTTATACTCTTCCTTGATTTAACATGTTCAAATTTTGAGTCCTTAGCAAGCAAGTTCTCCATGAAAGGCACCTAAAAACATTTAGTCAAGAATGAAATCCTAAACATTGGAATTGAGATTAGTACCTAAGCCTCAGGGTTTGGGGTATCTGTTTCCTGGAACGTTGCTGTTTTTCATCCTTATATTACACATACCTGAATCCTTCTTGCTCCCTTTGCCTCCATCTCTATTCTTCTTCAGCACTGCCTTGAACATGGCAAGATTCCTGGAATCCTCTCTTTAGGGCCCCTAAGAGAACAGATAAGGGAAATAAAAACTGGTCATTCAGAGACATATTAAAAACTTCTGAAACACATTCAATGTCACTCAAATTATTCAGCTGCAAAGCTCAACAATCCATTTTAAAGTCAGTTTTTTCACGATATCTGTAAATAACATAAAGCCATTTCCACAGGATTTTAGGCAGGATGTTGAAACCTGAAAATAACTATTCAAGATCAAATCGGTTAACTCTGACATAGCAATGGGCTAACCTTGCATATCCACATTTCATAATGTTTAGCTGGCACTCGCCTGGGAGTTTTCCCACAGCACTTCCAATCCTGCAGGTCATCAGAAGGGGGGGGGGGAAGCATGGAAAGAATGCTCTAATATTTAAACAGAAAAGGACAAGTTCTGCTATCTTGTTATGCAGGAAAACACTCAGCTGAATACCCTGAATTCCACATGTAATTGAAGTTATGTGGCTGAGCTTTGGTGTTTTCAACTGATATCTATGGTTGTTCACAAGCTGGTGTGCTTTTTGAGTCCTTGGAGTTAAACGGTATAACATAAACTCGAGGTCTAGCCCGGTTGTGCTTGTTTAGTTTAGAATTATTCTTAGTCTTATGATGTTGGACAACAGTAAAAAACGCAGCAGAGACTAAAACAGTTAATTGTGTGGGATATTTGGTTTCTAACCCTCTAAAACACATTATGAGCTGCTACAGTATACTCCACTGTATTAATAGAAGCAGAGCAATCTTTCCAATGAAAAGAAAAACTCTGGTTTCAACCAAATAAGGATATGCCATCCGCAAACAAAACACAGAGCTCTCAACCCAGCAAGCAGGCTCTAAATATCTAGGTTTTTCTTACTGTTGCTGTAGAGACTATTGATTTGCCCTTTTCCATCTTTGATAGTGTCAGATGAAACGCAGCAGAGCAAAGCTTCCCCCAATTGGTTGTATAGAGGGGTATATAGGGTAAATCCCAAAGGAGCCTCTGAATCATCTAAAGCCAGCACTCCAGTCAAAAAAAAGAAAATCATGGGGTTATTTGATTTATTTGATTTAACCTTATCAAATGCCATTGAGATTAAAAGCCTCATTTAAAAGGGAGTTCTGGTCCATAATAGGCAGCAGCAGATACAAAAACACAGTTACATAAGTTACCTAGTTAAAATACACAAAAGACAAGTAAAAAAAAAAGAGAAAAATTACGTTTACAAGCAAAGTATGAAAAGCAAGTGCTTGTCGGTGCTCATCTAAGAAACACTCTAAATCAAGATTATGAATGTAGTTACAATGCAGGACATATTTTGAATCTTGCGGTTTCCTGATTTTGACCCATTTTAGTAATGCATGCTTAAAAAAGCACAGATTTCATAGGTTTTAAGTCTATACGTCCTGTACTTGTATCCATAACATAACAGTGCACATCACAAAGGTAATCGTAGAACTCTGCCTACCTGACTTTAAACAGAATAGTGCGTTTCATGATGGTACAGTGGCCTAGCGTGTGGCACAGTTGCCTGCTGTGTGGGAGCTTTCTGCTCATCTCCAGAGTACAGAAACAATAAACATCACCCAGGTTAACCCAGAGGAAATTAGAAACGCCCTCTTGAAACTCTAAAAGCCAACATGACAAATTCCTTCCATCCCCTTTCCTCCATCAAAACCACCAGACGCACACATATCTCAATACTCGCTGTGAGAACGAGACTCCACCGCTGCAGCTATCATCTATAGCACCGTCATTCTTTATTTTCCGGTACGCCACTGTCTGCCATTTCTACCAAGTAAGGAATAAATAAATATATGGAAATAAAGCATGTTTCGTTATTGGGTTGCTACTGGTGTAACAAAGAAGCAATGATATATCGTGAGCAAAACCAGACCAGTGCACAACTGGGGATACAACTGTGACTTTGTAAGTAAGTCTCCTTAGAGAAGAGCTATGGACTGCATGGTATGCAGAACGATGGGGGTCAGGATTCCTCAAGCCCTCAAGGTCAGGTCCATCCCAGTACTTTTAAGCTGGGTCTGGATATTAGCATGGCCCCTTAGAATGGGCCTCTCAATATTACAACAGAGCAGTCAAAGTCCCACAGAGGCTCACAGGTTTTTGCAGGCACATGCTGGCAGAAGAGACAGAATACACTAAATATTCACATTTGGCCATAGCAACATCAGAGCACTGTGATCGTGGAACTGCCTTCCCGTTTATTTAAAAAGAACAAAACCCCAGTGGTCAAAAGTCTTTTGCATTTTTCATAATATCCAGTTAATTGAATGCATCCATAATACCACAACATTCATCAGCACAATGCTGGTACTTTCAACCTGACATATTTCAGCAGTGCACTAAGACCCTCTGAGCTTTTTACCCTGGAAAAGCTCAAGGTAACAAAATGAAAACCAATCTGTGGTACAATGTAAAGACAGCTTCTTTTCAGGAAAGAAAAATTGGAGTCCAAGGTGCCTCAGGTTATCAACAGTAGGTTTTCCAGGTCATTCCTCATGTGATACGGTTCAAATCCAGACAGGTGGAAAAGAAGAAAAAAAAAAAGCATCCTCACCAGTACAATGCTGACACGACACAGGGTTAATGGGGCCATGTGGCTTTACCACAGTCACCCGAGAAGATAGCTATATATGGAATGAAAACAGGATTGTTTGGCCAGATTGTCGCTGGTAGGGAAGTATTTCTCATACATTGGATATTGGCATTAGATCCTCTTTGTTCTCTATTAGGTGGCAGACAATAGTGAGAGCACTTAAGGCTCAGATCAGCTTCACCCTCTCCAAGCACTGAAGCAAACAACTATTTTCCACCCAATGTGTTCATCTCTTTCCTGCTAAAATGTTATGTCAGCTGTCCTCATCAACCCATTCTACATGAATGATCGCACTCAGATTTCAGCACAGTTGTCATAGCAACATGGAAATTCTCACATTGATCTGACCTTCAAACTGATTTATCAAACACTACCTAGAAGTGGAACTTTAAAGTTCTCATGTGAACTCCATAATTATCTTTTCTTTTGTTGTCCGTTCACTGAGAGCAGGAAACAGGCCCAGCCTGGTCTGCAAGTTTAAGTGGTGGAAAACAATGGAAAGTTAGAGAACAAACCTTTGAAGGAGGAAGTGTGGGGAGTAGGTATGGAGGATAGCACAGTCTGAGTGTCAGCCACTGTAAACAAGAGATTGTTCTTCACACTAATGAGAGAATGGAAGGGAAATAACAAAAGAACTTATATTTAATTATGCAACAAGTCTGCTGGTGTAACCCAAGTGTTTCCTGCATCTGTACCAGCCTAGAAAAGTGCTCCTAAGAAGGGAAAAGCTTTATCTTGTGAAACAAATAACGGATTTTAAAAACTGTGTTTTGTATTAGATAAACTTCCAAAGAGCCAAATAATCTGTGCTGGGTTAATTAACAAGCTAATTATGTGTTCAGACCAAAGGCAAAGTGGGCAGTGATGCCATTACATATAAAGTCAGCAGAAAGATGCAGGAACACGTACTTTGGTGTCATACAAACCAAGTCTTTTATCTTGAGAAAATAATTCATGCAATGCTTTGAAGCATGAATTTAGTTTTTCTTTAAAGACGGGTTTGTTGACACGTGTATTTGAGCAATCTAACAATCTAGCCCTAACCCTCTGTCTGCCTTGAGCTTGACAACGAAACAGATGTTCACATTTTCCAACCCACATTAGCTGCTACATATACCCAACACACCTTTTACCTTATATTTGACCTCGAGTCCAAAAAGCACATGACAACTAGCAAAACATTCTAAAATGACTTAGTAAGGTTAGGTTGTTCTTGGTGGGGTAAATAATCACGGATGCTCAGTCACATTTATAACTGGAGAGGCTGTAAGCTGCCCTGCTGGTGGAAAACATCTGAGAAATTTTTCAATTAAGCTCAGAGGCATTTTAAACCTTCATGGAGGTATATGTCTGCAGTGCTCAAAGCCCCACAGATGTACATTTTTTCAACACAAACAGACAAACATGCAGTGCTCCAAAAACCTAACAACACTGACCCCTTGGAGGTAACACAAAGCATTGGTCAAATGCCAACTGGCTAAGAGTTACCTTGAGCCAGGAGGGGTTGACTAAGGCAAAGAACTGCTGAGTTAATAACAAAGAGGATGAAACGCCAAGAACAATAAAAGGCAAAGAAACAGAGATGAAAGCACAGACAACAGTTGTATTTCACCGTTTTCATTATATAACACATTTTCATCTTTAAAAAACTAGATTTTCATCCATGTAATATTCTGTGAATAGTTTGATTTAACCATGTATGTTGTATAAGTTTGAAGGATTGTGGTTGACACCCATTGGTCAACCAGGAGACTTGAGGTGTTGTTAACCAGTCAGAAGGGGAGTGGTTTGATCCACATGTAAATGTGGAAAGATACTGGACCCCTCATGAGTTTCCCTCTCATGTGTTCACCATCAGTTTATGAGAGAGAGCGCAACAAAGCAACTTATAATTTACAGGAAAAGCAGTGCTGTATCAAACGGATTAATGTGACTTGTACTGTAAATCCACAGTTTATTTCCCATTCAGTAATGATATGAAAGACAGAGTCCTGATAGCCACCTTGACAATGGAACAATCTCAGAGACGTAAACTTTGACTTGGAACCTTTTCATCTTATCTGAAAAAAATATAAGAAATTTCAGGAGAGAAGTGAACTTAAATAAACAAAATGATTTAAAAAAAAAAAAAAGAAAAAACCTGCTGCAACTGACTCATGTTTAACCTCTGTGTTTATTTAGTCATGTGGGAAATCATTGTGCTTCATCAAAGGCGGAAAAGTTCTAGCTTTGGGCAAAGCATGCTAGTCTCTAATTGACGAAGACTATTCGCATGGCTCAGTGTAAAATTAAATTGGCTAAGGATCTCCTCGTAAGACTGGCACTGGAAATTATAGAAGATGATGAGAACAAGGGCTAAAAGTTTTTCAACTTTTTAAAGTTACCCAGTCATCTGTGTTTTTGGGGAGCGGGTGTATTTGCCTTCGGAGGAGACTTATCCTTAATCCGATGCAATGCAGCTGATAAACCATCTAGACTGGTACATTTCTATTCAGTAAGTGGCAGTCCCTCAGAGTCATGATACGCCTCTGTTTGAGAGGCCGTACTGTTACAGTAAGACTCCTGTGAGCATTTTTGTGTACCTTTCACCCCTGAGCCCAACAGGAAAAAAGCTGTTTCAGCAGCTGCAGTGGCGAAACTTTTTTATCTCAGGAGTGATGTTCTAGAAGTGTCGAGGCACGTTAAACGCAGCAGTCACAGCCCCAAATTTAGTTACACCCCCAGGCTGTGGAAAATGACTAAACATGAAACACAGACTTACATTTGACCTCCATTCATTTAGATAAACATATCACTAGGCAACATGGATTTATGGATGAAGTAAAACATGCTGTTTGTTCCCCGCCTTCAGAAAGCAACAGATTTCACTCCAAACTGAGAAACAACTATCATCTCATCAGAGTTGCTGTCGCTTACTCCTGCTATCACTGCTGATTACAGCTAATTACTCTGTTACTGATTTTCTGGAGAATATAGTGTTAATGAACATCTGCAGTGAAAATAAATTAAGCTTTATAGTTGTGAGCTACTCTAAAATTGACATTTGCCTCCCAGGAAGACCAAGTATTTGATTAGGAGTAAAACATTAACAAGATGTGTTTAAAGTCTACAGGAAGTTCTCTCAACACATGATTACTGAGATTCTCCTCGTGTTAAAGGTGATTTAGTCAGTGGGTCACATAAAAAAAGTCCAAATCTAACCAAGTTAAAAGAATTTTAAGAATTACAGGAATGCAAAATTACCATAAACGATAAACCAGGAAAGTCAGGATTTAAGCCGATTTAACAAAGCTTCAAACTAAAAAGTCTTTTGCGGATAAGATGTCGTCTCCACCTGTCAGTTTAGGAATGCGGCTTTATTCTTTGTCCATTACTTCAGAACTGATCACAATATTCACTGCACAGAGTGCTAATAGTTAGGACAGAAATGTGTAAAGCAGAACCACATGAAAAACCAGCAAACATGTTACATGCCCTGGCTTTCCAGCTTTGAAGTGATGACGGAGACAAACTGAGACATTGTGGAAACAGCCAATCTAGCACATCCAAATGAGATCTGATTGCAGTGACTACAATAACTTCAGATGGGTGCAACCATCTTGCACCCGGCAACTCTTTGCTCTGACTGATTCATTTGGCTGTGGGAACTCAACCACTTCCCTCTCTGCTTGTTTCCATCAAACCATTATTAAGACCAGAGGAACATAAAAGAAAGTAGAGAGCGGCACACATTTTACCCGGGTGACATGTGGCTATTGTCAAACTGTTAACAAAGAAGCATCAAGTTTGGCTTAAGGCACTTTATTCTTCTGCAACAGCTTTCCTGTGTTTGAATTTGAAGCTTGCACAAGTATGTGCACATGCAGATTGCAGACAGCCCATGCTGCACACCTGAATGGAAAAACCTGCACAGGTTGCAGCACATTCCCCCGACACCCTCCTCAGTTTGAACCCAAACTCACCAAGGAAATACCTCATTCTATCAATCAACAAAGACAAACTAAATCAATCATTTAAATCTAAGTTTTAAATAGACTTCTGCCCCTCTCTTCTCTGCTAACAGTTTGCACAAACAGCATTTCAATGTTTGCTACATTTACACCACTCTGTGACTCTCTTTCGTTCTCCTTCCGTCCATCTCTAGGGATTTTTTTAAAGACTGTGGACAAAAATGTAAATCAGTAACAGCTGTTACTAACATGACCTTCCAAACACACACGTGATCTAGATACATACAGGAAAGCCTGAAGGCAGAAATGCATGTGCAGAGTCTTTAGAAGCATACAGATGTTACATGCTTGCTCCCAACACTTTCAGCTCATGCTGCAGAGGACACTGTGGTTCTGATACGATACATTTGTTGTCTGCAATGTGAACCAACAGTGCCATCAATGAAATATTAAAGCACTTCAAGATGCCTGACTGACCCTTTTTTAATGTTTAAATGGAGGACCTGGAGACAAGGGGTATAATGAAATCGTACAACAACTATTTTGAAGTACAAGCTGGCGCTAACGTTAAGTACAAATGTTTGATTCTACTTTTTGTATTATCTTTCATCCCAGTTCTGTGAATGCAGAAATACTTCTTTGCATCATTTGGATTATCTAGTGAATTCATAACCTTGGCAATAGGGCCGTCAAACTATACAATCTTTTGACATGGATGACCCTAATTTAGCATGTTTCTGGAGGAATAATATAGACTGTTAACTGTGCAAAGCTGTGATAATTAAGTTGGCAGTAATTGGGTAATCTATCCATCTCTGATATTCAAATTATTCTGTAAACAGAGGACAGCAAGTCCCAAAAAAATAGCAACAACCAAGTCAACATCCTGAAAGGAGTGGAGATAGAAATCACCACCCCACCACCAAAGCTTTTAAAATTAAATATGAGTGAAAACATATCTTTTTAAGTTGGTTTTGAGTTAAAGTGACAGAGATTATGCACAGGGGAGCTATACGCACAACCAATCATGTGATCACATGAGTTCAGCTACGTCTGTGGAGAATTCTCTGATTATTATTGTGGTCTGACGTTACCCCCAAAAAATCTTTGGATTGGATTTCCCCACCCCTATAAGGATCTCATCCATGTTGTATCAATTTTGTATGTCTTCCAAGGTTACAGGATTTAACAGATTTATGTTTTGCTTCATATGAAAGTCGATTATTGTGCAATTTTGTCATTTCTTGTTGATAATTGAATCAGTTATGATCGGTTTTTCATTACTTGGGAAAACGGAACATGTGGTGCAAGAGCGTGTGAAAAATGCCCAGAGCTCATTGAATGAGAGTTGGCAACCCTGACGCATGTATTATCCCCACCTGCTTGCTTATAGAGGCAGCAAACAGATGTGCTTTATCCTGTATCGGATGCCACTGGACGTTTACGGGCACTATAAGTTTGCAAGGACGGTAGACGGCTGGAGCTTAGAAGAAGATTTCTGAAGCTAGTATGGTGTTATTTCACAACAGACCCTAAAATCACTCTTATGCTTTTGAGATGTTTTAGTGTCAGCTTTGGTCTATACATCATATTTAATGTTCAAATTCTGAAAATCCCTAAGGTACAGATTGCAAAAGAGGGTTCTTGCTTGAATGTTTCCATGATTAGCTAACTCAAATTCATGCTCAACTCACATAACTACAGTTACTAAATCTTGTGGTTGGACTACCACTGTTCTCTAAGTGCAAGTCAAATCAATATGAAGCAGTCCAAGAATTTCACTCACACTTTTCACCAATCTTAGCTGACTAAACCAAGCAGACAACTGTACAAGAATTCCTTTGAAGCATAAGCAATGGATTAGATGTGACGTAACTTAATGTTCTAAACAGTAACGCTCTTAACAAAATTTGTACAAATGCAATAACAAAATACCACTCCGCCACATGGCTAGACACGAGCAAACGTCAAGTAAGATCTGGCAACCCTAACCCACAACAGGGTTCAAACAGTCTTGATAATCTGGATTTCCTGTCGAGACCAAATAATGGGTCCCTTTCATTGGAAAAAAAAATCATTATCCTTATTATCAGCAACAACTCAGTATGCGATCTCTTTCAGGTCACTGGTTCCATTAGCTTTCCCTCCTCAGTCATAACAATGCAAGTCTGATGCCAGCATCTTTTATTGGCCAACTGGCTGTGGACCATGGGAACCAGGCTCCGCAGAAAGTGGGAGACTCTTGAGGGTTTTTCATACGATGACTCCTCTGTAATGCAAACATCTTATCACAGACAATTGGGAAAGCTCTAGCTGTGGTGCAAAGTCATGCAAATCCATACTAATGGTCTCCTGATCAGCATTAAATTGCATGAAATTACACTGGAAAAATAATTCAGAGGATATTGAGATTAACTAACAACTCTCAGTGGCACCTGTTCCACCTGTTGAGCTTATGATGAAAAAGTCAACACTTGATATTACCCCTTCATGCTTGATGTAACTCTACACAAGAAATGGCAAATGTTGTGGCTCATTCTTTCAAAGCAGAAAGCAAGAGGTTGTGGGGTTATGAAGATTTCATAAAGCCAATCATAGAGGACAATGAATCAACGACTGTATGTGCGAAAATTGATGAAAGCTTTATCCTGACATTTACAAGCTATTTCTCTAAAGGTGAAAACACAGCTTTGATTTTCAATGAACCTGGCTGTGTTGCATGCAGAATTCTCTTGTGAGGAGATGCTGAAAACAGTTTAAGTCATATACAGCCAGCGGTCAAACTTCAATGACTCAATTTATGTGGGTGGACAAGATTACAGTGCTCTAGTTTTAAGTCTACTGCTATATCTGGGTTGGGTTCTGCTTTTAAAACCACCACATCCAATCAAAGAAATATACAGACTAAGATTATGATCAACCAAGACCACAGTTACAAAAGCTGTATTCAATGTTCTATCAAACATCTGCACATTAATGTGTTGTACTTTACAACAAAAATGTATTTTGAGTATCAATATGGTTATTCAGCCATGTAGATTATAGAAAAACTCCTGCTGATAGCAACCAATGATTAATCAGTTTAACTTTTATGATAAATTTTCAGAGATGCTAAGCATAACATTTCTGGCAGTGGTTCACTTCTGGTTCAGGTCACAGCTAGCCTGGGGGTTGCCAGATCTGGTTTGGATTTGGATTAGCCAGTTTGGACTAAGAATTGGTAAAGCCACATAAAGACTAACTACAGACCATGAGAGGTGACCTTAAATAAGACAATGTATTTGGGGTAGTTCTGAAGAGTCTTTTGAACCATATTTATGGTGCGTTCAGACCAAACGCGATGTTATCATCAGGGGCGTCAGGTTTACATGCAAAGTCTATGGCCGACGCGCGTCAAAGGACAGCGAGCCTTCTAGCGGCGCGTTTTGAGCGTCAGGCAGTGCGCGTTTTGAGATTTTAAGCGTTCGATGCCCATGACGCGGCGGCGGACGCCAGAGTTGGAAAATCTGAACTTTTGCCGCTCGATGCGTGGTGTCAACCAATCAGAGCGACTCAGCGTCATGACGTAGAGATGCATTTTCTGCAAAGGAAAACATCCGGGTCCTGCAGACACACGTCTCGGGCGTCAAAAGCGTTCTTGACGCCGAAATCGCGTTTGGTTTGAACGCACCAATAGAATTTGCATGTAAATCTGACGTCAAAACCGCGTTTGGTCTGAACGCACCAATAGACTTTGCATGTAAACCTAATGCCAAAACCGCGTTTGGTCTGAATGCACCAATAGACTTTGCATGTAAATCTGATGCCAAAATCGGGTTTGGTCTGAACGCATCATAAGTATAGCCTTCTCTTCTTATGATTGATCAAAAGGTTACAAGCAAAACTTAAAACATCAATGCAAAAAACTGAATATTTGTGTAATTGAGTTCCTTCTAGTTTATTCTGTTGAAAATGCGACCAGTTTTATTTTCTGAGATATTAAAAGGATAAATCACTGTCAGTCTTGTCAGTGATTTAAATTATTAGTAGTAAAGTACGAGTAATTACTTAATTGCTACTAGTAAAAAAAATTTTTTTTAAGTAATTAGTTAATCCATTTTCAGGCAAAAAAAAACCTGTTTTATCGTGTAAATTTATATTTTGATAGATGCCTCAATCGATTAATCGAATTAACGACTGCTACTTCTTTAATTAGGGCAACCATTTTAACAGTGGACAAACTAATACATAATTTATTTTCAAAAAACATACCCAAATAAACAAAACAAACAAAAAAATAAACAAAACCCCCAAAATAAGTGTTTACCTTCGTGCACTAGACTAGCTAACGTTAGAAACAAACTGAACGGAAACGTTACCTGACGTCAAAACCTCATTCGCTACTTAGCTAAAAGTTCACACGGCTTTTACAGCGTGGTGTTAACGTCGTGTTACGTAGCGACAGAATAAAACAACAGCTACACGAACACAGCGACTGAATGATGCTGAGTAAATTAAAAACAAACCACAGTTCGCTGTCATTGTTTGTTAGCTGCTCAATGGGCATGTCCCGACATTCCTCCCATCAAACTAACTTCCACCAACAAGTGTAACATCTCACCTCCACTTTTCTGAACTCGCACACCGCCCTGTCCATTCTGACTACACCCACACAGTAGACTTATTTATACTTTTTGAAGTCTTACCTGGTAAATGTCATGGATATTATAGGACTACAAAAACTTCTCCCAGTCCTCTGAGCGTATCTCCACACAAAACTCAGTCCCAGCTTGATTCACCAAGGTATGCTACGCGACGCCGGACTCCTCCTTCTCCTCCTGCTGCTGCTCCCTGCATGAGGTCATCTGTAGGGAGGAACCTCAGAGATCTACCAGTCTTCCCTCCTCTTTTTCCTCTGCTCCTTCATTTCTCTGAGAGTGCCTCATGGACATAACAGGTTGCAGGAGATTCAAGCTGCATACTTGGCAGCTAAACATGGGAAATCAGGGGTTTGGTACATTATTAACACACTAACTAACTAGTCCACATGGGGAGGGGAAAAAAATAGAATAACTCCTTTTAACCAAATAAACTTAAGTTTGCTTTTGTTTTATTCCACAAAGTTAAGATTTTGCCCATTTTCTTTGCAAGGTTATTTACAAGGACAGTTTTCTTGAGGTAATCAACAACTGAGAAAGAATATCAGATCTAACAGACTTTCAGATATCTCAGAGCTTTGTTTCTGTTTTCCATGTTAATTAATAAGGGATTAGGCTTGCTTTCCAATTAGAAATAACAGACCTGCAATATTCAAGAGGGAGATGATATAAAAGTACAAATGAACATTTTGATACACTTAGAGGACTAGAAAAACCTCCCGATTGGATCTTTTATTGAGATTTTTTTGTCATACAAATTGTCTTTGCGTTTCCAAATAATGAAGGTCTAAATTCATTCTTAATTAACATTCACACTCAGCAGGAATGCAGTTCAAGGAGAAAAATGATTGAATCTGCTGTTTATTAGTTTAGTTTGTGGACTAAAGTTATCACATTTGAATGGAATTAATGTATAACTGTTGGAATTAGTCCTCTGAAGATTAGATTTAAGGGGCCTAGTCATTACTTGATTGGCTAAATTGGCTTTTAGAATGGAAACTCCCCAGCTTTTAAGGTGTAGGAATAAGGCAACTACACACTGTATCTGAACTGATTAGTTGCTAGTCCTTTTACAGATATTTACATGGAAGTCACATGAAGAGCAATTATTGCTGAGCTCTTTCTGAAAACAGCATTTTAAGAGCTTCTGATTATTTTTCTTAAGATAAGAAAATGCAGCATTTGAAGTCTGTCCTTGCTGTAGAAAACAAACTATTTGAAGGCAACACTCAGAGCACAAGTTTAAAACTTCCTTCATTTTGTGTACCAAATAATTTATTGAGAGAATACCTGTTGGATTGATGATAAAAAAAAAATTATCTGTTGGCTGTATCAACATTTCTGAAAGTGAGCTTCACTCACAGATTGTAGTCTAGACTGATTGCAGGTGTTTGCTACTTTGCAGATCAATATCTTAAAATTCAAAACATTAAATCACCCATAAAATATGATACATACCCACATCAAGCCTTTCAAGAGAACAGCAGCGTGGCACCATCTGGAATAGCTAGAATACAACACTGCTTTAAATTGATATTTCTTACAAACACATCTACTCTAGGAAACCAAGTATGAAACCCACCTTGCTCATAACACATCTTAGTCTGTGGCGACCTCCTGAGGCAATAATATTTCATGCAGCTTGGTGCACCAGTCCCTTGATGGAAGGTAGTGTGTTAAGAACCTGAATTATCTGAATTGTTATATTAAACTACATTGCAGTGAAAACATTGCATGCTTAAAGAGCAACAGCTCTGCTGAGTGGAAAAGTACTGTTTCTCTGAGTTTCACACAGGTCTTATCTGGACTGCAGAAGCCAGATAAAACTGGTTTGGAGGTAGTCCTCTCTATGAAGCTGGGGGTGTGTGTGTGAGCTTGCATGTGTATATATTCTGACACTATCCAATGTATGTCAGTGCAAATTCTGGTTGTAAAACGTCTTTCGCACTCCTTGCAAGTAAATCTTTTATTCTTAAGCTGCGACTCTCTTAATTGTGTTAAGGAAACTGGGTACGAACTTAACAGCGCAATACAGTCCTAGATAGTAGTAAGTTTCCTGACAGAGTGTGTCCACGAAACTCCTCAGATGGCCGGGAATGGGCACACATTGACAGTGAAAGGGATCATGTCTGCAGGTTAGAGGACCACTGACTGTTCCAGCTCCTCAAGCAGAGCTGAGGGGGTCTCCGAACTTCCAAAAGACAGTATCAAAAGGCGTACATGAACAGCATGAGCATCAGAGGACTTGAGGTCAGTGCACTGTGTTTACAAGGCCATAGTTGTGTATGTTCATGGCAAACAAATGAGAAGGTATTGTTTGAGGACTTAGACTTTCACACTTGCAAAATCTTCATTAAAACAAATGACATACACAGTGGTGAGCTCAAAAAGATCCTTTGTTAGGTTGTTTGTAATGCCCATAAATCTAAATATAGAGCTATCATTTCAATCAGTATTAAATCAAACAGGAGAGTGATAAAACCTTAACATAACTGAAAACATTCAAAGCTTTTTTTTTTTTACTTTGTTTTTAAATATAGCTAGTGTTTACTTATCAGGCCTGGGAATGGGATGTCACGTTGGTGATAAATGCAATAGAACTAAAAAGGACTTTCCAGCTTAACTAACCACAGGCTGAATAAATATGAAATGGGACGCTTCAACCAAGATATAAATATGCATGTGGGCAGTCATCGCTGTGTGGATTTGGTGTACACTTAGTTTTGCAACATCCATCAGTTTTATTCTTTGCAATGCACAATTTGTGGTTCTTACAGACAAGACTAAGTTAACCTTTTAAATTCAGATTCATTGATACTCACATTTTTGCAGAGTTAACTCAGTTTGAATCAAATTAGTTGGGGACACACACACACACACACACACACACACACACACACACACACACACACACACACACACACACACACACACAC
>JBBBVU010000013.1:16999254-17025090 GCA_037177055.1 Atherinosoma microstoma
ACACACACACACACACACACACACACACACACACACACACACACACACACACACACACACACACACACACACACCTTGTTGAGGTGAGGTTTCATTATGCTTGACTACTAATTGAGCCTCATGTGTAGCACACAAGGGTTGATTTATTAAAATGCATAAACAAAACCCCATGGAAATGTTTATTTTAACACTATAATCAAAAGGCACAGACAACTATGTGACATTTGGTTATACAAGGAACCAAGTTCAGAAGTTATGATTTGCTGTCATCTAGTGGCCATAATGACTAGTTGCAAAAAGAAAAACTGCAAATCTCTCACAAGTGATCCCATGCAACAGTTTTTATTATTAAATCTACAATATTTGCAAAGCAATATAAAGAGTTTATCTAAAAAAAAAAAGAAGAAGAAGCAGTTTAAGCCCCATTCACATCCTTTCAACCAATCAATTTAAACTTACTTTAACCCAAATGCCCATTTTCTTCATCAGCTGGTAAATACAACTACAGCATTTCTGAAAACACTACAGAAGATGCATTGAATGCTGGTTTACAAGATTCTCAAGCAAGCAGAGCCCAAAAATAGCTTTTTTTTCCTTTTTCTAAGTAAACAGAGCTTGATGAAGCCATTTTCCCATCAACACCTTACAGATAGCCTGTCAGTTCCCTCATGAGTTTAACACTTCATGTTGACGTTTCACAGCCGACTTAACACAGTTGCCTCTGGGGGGTTTCTTTAACAAATTCACCACTTCCTGGGCTGCTGGATGAAGAAGGTCCGGGTGCAGTGAGATTTCTCCACTGCAGGGCGCACCTTGCTGTGCCTCACACTTGCTGGTACCTCTGGAAAGTCGTGGCTCAGCTGCAAAATACATCAGGCGGGTGTTTAATTATCCATAAACATGCATGGCGGCAAGGTCACTGGAAGTAATTGGGAGTTATGAGCAGACTTTAAAAAAAATAATAATAATTAATGGTTTTGTTTACCTTGTCAAGAGTACCTGCCATAAGTATGCCAACTTGTTGCATCCTGCTGGTGGTGGCAAGGGACCTGCTGTACAGGTTTTAAATAGAGCTTCACTTAATGAGGTAAACTAATAATCTACATGGTGAAAAAGCAACTTGGCTTTTTACACATGTCAAACCTTTTTTTGTGATGTTATAAAAAGCAAATTGTGGGCATACCTGAGTTTATCAGACCTTTTCGTCTCCTTCTCTGGGGTCCCATGGGGGCCAGTCTCTTCCGAGCTTTTCTTGGCCACTCGTTTACCTCCTGCTTTCACTAATGGCAAAAACAAAAAGACAAAAATTTGCCACGGTTGCATTTTAATGAGCCTTTTCCTGTAATCCATGGCAACAAACAATGTATGTTACTTAAGAGGGAGGAACAGTAACACACAAGCTCATTTCTGGTCGATGAAACTATGCAAAGACAATTCCTATAACAGAAAATATCATACTGGATTAAAATATTTGAGACTTTCTTTGATTACTGAATTTATTTCTGATTATTTTAAAGAGATACAAGGCATCAAAGTGGATGAGAAAATAAAAAAAGTGGTTCCACAGTGAACAGTTTTGCATTAGAGTATGCCCACGGGAGCCCTCTGGTAACACTGTTATTTTCACAGCCCTACATTTTAACTAAAGCACGCGCACAGCCACGATGATCCCTATCAGTTTAAATCACAGCAATCAGCAAACTTTCTGAAATGGAAAAACTGCTAAACACTGCCCCGAAAAACAAACAAACAAACAGAAAAAACATAATGTTCTTGATGAAAACCTGGGATGCAGCGTCTCTCTCTCTCCGCGCGACTATCTGGGTCAAGCAGTGAAAAACAACGCTTTGGCTAAACGCACTGAAAATAAATAAATAAGTACAAAGTTTACAAAACTACTTGAGAGCGGGGTGAAAAAAAAAAAAACAAGTTTACCTGCCGGAGGGTGGCCAGCTTTAAGCAGAAGCGTCTCCTTCGCTCCAGGTTTGGAGAGCTGTTGCACCATTTTGTCAACTTTCCGCAGCAAAGCAATGAAGACAGCAGCGAAAAAAGTCCCGTGAACGCCCACTCTGTTGTTTTTATGCTCAAGCAGCAGATGACGTCCCACGAGGCTACAGGAAGTCCTGCGGCCACAGACACGCCTCGCTCGCAGCCTTCTCACTGATGTTAACACAGTTTATGAAGAAAATGAAACTGGAAACAGCTGTTGAATGTCTCACAATGCAACCCTTTTAAGATGAATTTATTTATATTTTTCTTAATTATTATCTTTCAATATTAATTTTGTGGTGTTTTGCTTGGAAAGTAATTCCGCTCTGACATGGTTTAACTTACATGACATGTGTTTTTATTGTCGTTTATGTTTGTAAATGTGCAAAGATTGACCAATTACTGACCAATAATTTCGCAATGGTTCTTCTCGGAGTAGACTGACATGTCAGCAGCAGTGGCGAAGCTAGAATATTTTATGCAGGGGCGGGTCTAGAAAAGTTTTCATGTGAGACCAGGCCGGGCCACAGACAAAAAAAAAGGGTGGATTATATTACATGTTGCATTCACTTGCACCTGGGCATCCGAGGTTTTTCCAGATGAGCAGTTCACAATTAATATGTGAGAATTTGATTGTCTGCTCTTGGGGTGGTACCCCCGGGGCCAGTCAGATTTCAAGGGTGGCCTGTGATTTGTGTTAATTCAGTTGCTGTGAAAAGTACTATGAAAAATAAACAAAAACACTTCTGACATTTCAAAATACAGCTCCACTTCTATGAGTAGCCTCCACAAGTAGGGCTGGGTGTCCAGGTTTTAAGTGCATGGTGCCCATGATGACCACCACTGGCCATCCCTTGGCTGCACCCCTGGAAAACGTATGTCAAACTATAATGACAATGTCTCTGTTGTCTTTCTGGGCTAATACCAAAACCCCTGAATCTGAAGAGAGGACTTGGTTTTAAAGTCCAATAAAACAGCTAGCTGAGGGCCACTTCTGTATATATACAGATTTTCTGTAAAAACAGATCTTAGTGATACTGTACCCCTCCCCCAAGAGCAGTCTAGTGTATTAGTTTATTTTTATTTTTTTTTAAATGCTCTGTATGTAAAATTTAATCACACCCCTGAGTGCGCTACAAGTCATGACTGAACATTTTAAAATGTTTTCCAGGAAATGGCTGAATTTGAATGATATTTTTACATCATGATAGCCTATACGCGACAGCTGGTGCAAGAGGTAATTCAAACATTTGAATATCAGATTGGATCATATTAGTAATTCTTCTTGCCTCATTGCAAAAGCATGGGATATTCTCGGTCGTGTGTGTGTATTTGTGTAGGGTGCTGTTTGTAGTCCAGTTGGATTACTGGATGGATTGCATTGTTTTCTGTATGGTGGATTTGTTTTTGTCTTTTTAAATTTTTTACTATTTTGTTCCCTCTCTCCTCCACCCCCACTTCTCTTTTTTTCTCTGTTCTTTTTTTTCCTCTCTCTCTCTCTCTCTCTGTCCTCTCCGGCCGGGTCCAACAATAAGGTGCAGATTCAAACTAAAAACTAAAATAAAGATTTTTTTTCAAGAGGGACTTCTTACATATAAAGCTCTACATGACAAAGTAAATGTGCCTGACTCAAAAACAGCAGCCAGACAATCATTCTGCTTGCTACAATGCTGGACAAGACAGGTGTTAAAAAATAAATAAATAAATAAATAAAAAAAAGAATATCA
Source organism: Atherinosoma microstoma (assembly GCA_037177055.1). Lineage (NCBI taxonomy): Eukaryota > Metazoa > Chordata > Actinopteri > Atheriniformes > Atherinidae > Atherinosoma > Atherinosoma microstoma. Next base: position 17,002,971 of record JBBBVU010000013.1, read on the forward strand.
GATTGGATTTTGAGTCTTGAAATCTTTACATATGTACCAACTTATCATCTTCAATAATGACTACTGCTTCTATCTACATCTATTTCATTTTAGATTAGCAATTAGAGATTAGTGAATTATTACATCATAGGGGTAGGCCTTTAAAAACCATTCCATTCCAGTTTCGAGCCATGCTTCCACGTTTCTAAGAAGTTTTTTCCTCAGGGAAAACAGGAATGCCGTTTTGCTGCACACATGTGCTTTCAGGCAGATTTTTGGGGATAAATCATAGACTGTATATTAAAATGGATAAATTCATGAATAGATTCCTCAACTTTGCAAAACGTTTGTTGTCCAGTAAGAAAAACGGAATATGAATTCCTTGTATTTGTTCATGTTTTGTCAGTAGAGCTGATTCTGATGGAACGCACAGTTGTAGCCATGGCGACAGAAGACAGCTGATCAAATGCAGATGTTGCAGCACAAAAGCAACAAATCATAAAATGTGGACGCTTTACACAAACACTCTGCAACCAGGCACCCTGTCACGAAGATCCCATCTATGTTCTTGAGTAATAGTGTTATATAATGACCAGAAAAATGTAACACAACAATATCACAGTGAAAGTGACATCTGGTCCCTTGAGTTAAAAGGTTATCACACCAACTTTTGATCCTATTAAACATTTATGTGAAATTCTATTTGCCTCCAGCCACGACTATTTTACAGCAGAGAAGCAAAAGTAGTCTCTAATCTTTGCTGTGCATGTCATCCCAATAAGCCCTGCAGGTGCAAAAATAATGGAAGAATTACAGGCTGTCAATCAGACACAAATGATAACACCTGTGGAAGTGGAAGGTCACTGCACCTATTTTGCTGCAAATTGTGTCGATATAGCGGGTTTGAAGTCTTTAATTTACAAAAAAAAAACAAAAAACCCCAAAACAAACAAAACCCTGTAGCACTTCTTCTCAGTGGGTCTTTAGCCAGGACATACACTGAATGACCCGCCTACTCAAATCCAGTACCAGAGCAGCATGTAGCCTATATCCATCTCAGTCGTAAGTTTGATACTAACAAAGGATTGTTTACATGACAAGCAACAATGTAGTCTCATTCCAGGCAATTCATAAATGAGCAGTGGTGGTCCCCCCTCCCCTCTGTGTCACATTTCTTTTGTCAACTATCAATGATACAAGAATTTTTGATTGCACTGACAGTTCATGTCTGTTTTTAGGTGAACCCTCTTTCTGTTGACAATAGTTTTCACTGCTATTATAGAGATTTACTCCTCCTACATAACTTATCACTTCTAGCCAGCTCATAAACTGGCAATGAGGAAAGTACTAGACTTTGATATAAAAACAAACAAAAAAACCCTGCATACATTGATGAAACTATGTGTTCACCCTTGCAGGTTAACACACCATTAACAAGCAAACTCATTCCAACTATTCTGCTGATTGATGTCAATAACTGAGCACCACAAACGGTGGTTGCACCTGGACACTCTGTTTCCAAACCATACCTCTGATTCCCTCTCAGTTATTCAATGCAACATTTACCCCTTGCTGGGAATCACCAAAAGTAAAGTCTACTTATGTGGTGTTCCTGTAAAGGGTTTACTTTTAATCTGTAACTTGAAATTCTGTTGCAAGTTTATCTTGTAGTTTGGTTGAACTTTTTAGTCATGAAGCAATAGGAATGAATGGGTGTAACCAATGGATGTATAGATTTTCCTGTTCTACATCCATGCTCTGCTGCTTTTAAAATTGTGTTATCATGCAGTAACATTAATAACTGGTTCAACATGATCTCATGTTTTTTTTTTTTTGCAACTCAAACAGTGGAAAGTACTTGAAGCTGAGAAAATGAGTTCAATTGTGTAAAAGCAAACTAAGATATTTAACAGTTTAGACCCCATTATTAATCATTGGACTGGTTTTGGTTCTCACTGCCACATGTTCAGTTAACTCATCAGTTCAGATCCAAAGATCAAAATGAATGCAACTCAGTTAATTACAATGTACTGATGTTAGTCAACTCAATGAATGTGGAAAGTTTGGATGAATACTTTGTGTTTTTTCCTTCGCATGCTTTTCACTTTGTTTTGTTTTTTCAAATGAAGATGGAAACACATTTTTGTGTGATGTTTCATATTATGATATATCTGAAGTGCAGGTGGGGCAGACTTAATTCTTTTGGTAGTCCTATTTACGTCACATAAGTAACTAACCTTTGCATAAATGCACAACATTCAGTTATTCCAGACCAGGTCATTTGTCAAGGTGATGACATTTTCCAAGGCATCGATACATGAACTACACCATCAATTTTTATTTTAGTGGTCAGTAATATTCATGATTTCATTACTTGGTGTACTTATTCATGATATGAAAACTGCCATTATGATGTATTTAGCAGCCATTCAAACAATGAATTGGCAGTGAGACAGAATATGTCTTGAACTGAGAGCTTTTTAAGAAAAGTTTGGATCAGTGGATAACCTTCAAACGGTGCATTGTTATGGTTCAGCTTCAACATTTTTCTTTTGAAATAAGACCCCCCCCCCACTTCTGTTCAGCCAGGTGTAGTCTGTTACTGATCAGGTGGGAGGGATTCAGTGTTCTGCTCTAGGGTGCAGCAGTGCAATCTTATAAAACGCAGGATCACAAAGTTCAAAGCTAGCCTTCTTCCACCCATGGCTGTGTAAATACAGAGAAATTAATCATTTTTACCGCTGGAGGATGGTGTCCCACTCAGATCTCTCCATTGGATTTCTTCATAATCTTAAAACTTATGTTTGTGTGCATAAAGGATGGCAGCCAACAGGAAATGTGAACAAAATACAAATGACACAATCAGTTTAAAAAACAAAATTGACCTTTTTAATTTGTTAACATGGTTGTTATGATGCCATCTTTGTCCACATATTTGTATATTCATATATCATAGAGCTCTAACATGGCACACGTTTCTCTTCTTTTTAGCCAGTGCTGATGTGTAAACCAGGTAACGTGTTTTTTTGTGTGTTTTTGCTGTATTTACAATAAAATGAAAGAAATGTACAAGACTCCATGGCATTACACAGGTTCAACATTAAGTACAGATACAATGTGATCCCTCTGTACAAACTAACATCATTAGTTTACTATTTTTTTCATTTTTTACAGATGAGTTCATGATCCATTTTGGCTTCAGCACATACATATTCCCCCCGTCTCAACTCTTACCGCAGACCCTCACTTACATGACTCACACCTTTCACCATGCTTTCACAGCTAAGAGTTCTTTAAAAAAAAGACAAAAGTAATATCTACAACAGGACGCACGTCTTCTCGCTGTAGTGTCTCCAAACGGACCCCCGCCCCCAGCATGATTCCACCTTCTCCTGCTAAATAAAAAATAATCTCAAAAAACATTCCTTAATTTCCTTCTTTGGCACACATCCCGTCTTTCCATCTGCTACTGCTCAGCTGAACTCTCCATACACGCACATCCACTGTAGAACAAACGCACTCATAAAGCCAAGTTCATGAAAATGGTTGTTTCCTGTGTGCTCCTCGCCTCTGCTGCAGGGTAAAGACGCTCCTCCTTACACCCTGACATGAGAGCCGAGGGAGGAAAAATGTTCTTTATGGTAACACAGAGGTATCTCTAGACCTTATACCCAGGAGTCAGGAGAGCCTGGGTACTGCTCTGCCCTGTAGGAAGGCCTCCGTGTGCTAGCATAATAGTCCACATAATTAGCGGTGGATTTCAGTCCTTGAGGCTGGGAGCTGTAGTCCACTGTTGGAGGGTAGGTGATGACCTCTTCTAAATATGTGTCATCGTAGCCGTGGGGTTGCTGCAGGTACATTCTGTATGTATCATAGTTCCTCCTGTTCGGCTCTTCCGTGTAATACACAGGCTGCAAGAAAAAAGAAGAGTGGGGTGTAATTAATTAATCTAAAAGACTGTCATGAAGTCAAGTTGCTACTATAGTTATGTGATACAGAAATACACCCCCCACTTATTTCTGTTTTACAAATGAAGATGTAATAAAAACCATCCGGCCCACTGTTTACAATGCTGCTTTAGTTAATTGAGGTTTGCTAGCATTTGTTTATTCACAGCTCTCTAAAGGCCTCCACAGCATTTCAATCAGGTTGACGTCTGGAGTTTGACTAGGTCATTGCAGCACCTTGATTCTTTTCTTTTCAGTCATTCTCTTATAGATTTAATGGCATGCTTGGCAACATTGACTTGATTTTGGCCAAGCTTGAGCCGCCTGACAAGATGGTCTAATGTTTGATTGAAGGATACTTTGGTCTACAGAGGAGCTCATGGTTTATTCAGTGACTGCAAGGTGTCCAGGTCCAATGACAAAACAAGCCCAAATCATGAGTTCTGCTGTAGCTGACTGCTGGTACGAGAAGTTTCTGCTCATATTCTGTGTATTTGTTGCCTGATTATTGTTTAGAGAGAACAGATATTTCCCTGGCAACACTTCCATACAGTGATAATTGTTCAATCTTTTTCTAACTGTACAGTCATGAGCTTTAACATTTGACATTTTAACTGAGGCCTATAGTCTGAGATGTAAATCTTGTTTTTCGTTATTTTTCTGCACAGAACATGGTTTGAATTTGGGAAAGAATAAGCGGGGACATCAACTCTAAGAAAAATTGACAACTGTACTGAATGTTTCTCACCTTTATCATTGCAGAATGGTGGACTCCTAATTTAGTTAGAAATGACCTTTTACTTCCTTCTGCATGACTGGGAAGCAACAAGTGCTTCTCTAAGATCATTGCTGATGTCTTCTACTATGATTTGCAGCCCCTTGATGCTACTATTCTTCTTGTAGTGAAGGTGCACTAAGTTTTCTACACACACCGTTGTGAAGTTGCATGTATACTGAACATTAATCCATAATGCATATCCACCCACAGCATCTGACAAACAAAGATTTTTTTAGGGAAATCCACTAATTTCCATTGTAGCCCAGTATTAGGTGGAAAGGTCAACAATACATTTGTGTTGTAAATGTGATGCTCCATCCAGCATCCACTCAGCTTAGTTTAGCATTAAAACTAAGGACGGTTGGGTCTGTGACCAACTATCAAGCCCCCTGAAGCTCAAACTAAAAGGTTTTATCATATGTATTTTAATCCTTACAAAAAACAACATAGAAATCAATAATTTAATGTTTTTATGCGGAATTATAAGCTGAATTGTTTCTTTAGACTGCCTGCTGTGGGTCTAGTAACCCCAAAACAACATTAATATTCTCATCTAAACTTGAATGCTTCTTCTAACACTGTCAAAGCACACAGAACACTTTTTAGTTGGTGTGAAAATCTAACAGCACATACAAACATCCCTGAGATTTCAGCAAAATGCATTTTTGTCTGGCTGGACATTTTTCAGACAATAAGCTAATCAATCATCTTTTAGTCCACAAAGAAAACAGCTTCAAGATAGATGGTAGATCTCCACAAGACTGATGAATGAGAGTCCGTCTGAAAGAAATAGGGTAATGGCTTAACTAGCCTGATGGTGATGATGTGAAGGATTTAAGAAAACTCTTCTGGTGTCCCAACCTCTCCTCCCTCCCGCCTTCTCCTCTCTGTGCCTGTTATTTGAATGGGCACACATGGACATGTCCGACACTGACAGGTGCTCGAGATGCACCCAGGCCTTCCCAATCCCAGCAGTCACATTCACTTTGGCTCAAACAATAGCTGATGTGCTGGGTTATTCGCAGCATGGCAAGTGGAATATGTGTCAGACTCTTCGTATGAGAAAAGCGAGGTAGACTAGTTGATTTTTCTTGGCAGGTTCATACCATGAAGGGTTTTCAAACAAAGACCTTGTACAAACACTATCAAGCACTTCTTATAAGAAAATGTTTAAAGTGGTATATCCACAGCAGCTGCTGTCTCGTTGACTAAAGAAGTGTTTAAAAACAATTGCGTGAAATAATCTGCACAAATAAACCAAGTAAAAATGTAAATAGAGAGTTAAATAATCGAGTCAAAAATACAGTATATATAACAATAGAAACTCATTGGCTACCACTGCAGGGTTAAATCAGAGCAGATAACAAAGCAGAGGCTATTACATATAACCAGAACACATTATATTCACCTGTGTTCTTCTGGGCTCCTCCCTTGTGGGAGTGGAGTAGTAATATGGAGACGGTTTTCCAGACCCTGGAAAAACAAGATAACGGTAAAAGTGAGAGCTGCGTTAAATCAAATGTTGGGACAAAAACACCTCATTTCATATCAGTGAAAAAGTCTGCAACCCCAAAGGGCAAACGTCTGTATTTAGATAGAGTAGGATCAAGAAGTGCTGTGCTATGCTGGAGAGAAATAACACCAAATAATAGACTAGGCCGCTGCTGCTCTGTTGTTTACATAACCCATGGGATGGGTATTTCATTGGCACTTTATCAAACCAGTGGAATCCAGAAACTCAATTTCCACTTCCCCATGTAAAACACGCATTGTTGAGGCTGTGGTTCGTTTTGTTTGCTATGCCCTCCTCCTGCTCCCGCCAAACAGTGTAGGCTGGCGAGAGCTCACGTCTGGTTGTAGTATGCCTGGGTACCAACTCATTGCCCCTGTCTGCAAGCTGCGACTTGGACCTGCCAACAATGGAACCATTGTGAAGTGTCCGCTCCGGTCCACTTTACTGCTGGGCAGAACAACAACAGTAAAACCGCTCTGATGTGCTGAGTTAAACTAACCGCCTGTCTCAGGTCAGGCAGGCGTTGGTGGAAAAGATAAGAGAGAACAGTCTTGGCAGGGAGAGGAAACTGGCCATAGAATCTACTTGGAGAAGAAGTGGGAGAGAGATAATGCCCTGCCTAGAGATGACCAGAGAAAAGCCTCCAGTCTGACGCAGAGAGTGGGTAAGAATCGGATGAGTACCTGTATATTGTTTTCTATGAATACTGCCGTCTCCTTGGTAATTATAAAATTGCATAGCTGACTGAGCTCTCTGATAATCTCTGATAGTGTCTCTATGCTCTTTGATGCCCAGCATTGCAGGAGATGACGTGGCACTGGCAGCTGCAAAGAAAAAAAAACATAAATCAGCCTTAAATTCTAGAAGTTTTCCTGTTTCACTGATGCTATCCATCCACAGTCAACTGAGCTTACCATGATGGCTGACTGGGGACATCTGAATGGTGCTAGTGGGGAGGGTGGGCTGTGATTTGAATCTGTCCCGCTCAAGTGTTGAAACTGGGGTGATGAAATGGTTTTGGTTCCATCCATCCTGTTAGGGCAGCACAGAGGGGAGAGAGAGACGGGTTAGATAATAACAACTGTACTGGATGTTGTGAAATATATCTGTGGTACTGGTGTGGGTCCACAGGATACTGCTAAAGATCTCAATCTTTATCCTTTTTAACACATTAATACCATTATTTCTGTTGAAAACATGTTATTCATTGAAAAATTGTGGTGTTTGTCTTACAATATTTCTGGACTTATGAGCATATATTTGGGTATCTTAAAAACCCCCAAACAAATAAAAAACCTCACAACCCTGGCATTTTGGAGTTTAGCAGATTTGAATATATATAAACACACATATAAATACATATCTAGTAGTCCAGTATTTAAAGGTGTACCGTGTTACTTTTGACCCAAATATCAGCCTAATATGAGTAATAATAGATGATTTCTGGGGTCAACATACAGTGTTTGACGCGTGTCGGCGCTCCGAGGGGGCTGCCCTCTTCAGAAACGAGACATTTTAACTTTGCAGGAGCGGATCCGTCTCTCATGGGATCATGTGACCTGGAGCGCTTTACTTTACAGCTCCCCCACTATAAACACAGAGGGCTCTGCTTTGTGCTACTTTTTCCTCCTCTTCAATCTAAAGTTTGTCATGGCTGAACGAAGTAAGAAGGTGAAAATGGTGTCTGAGGAGGCCAGAAAGAGAAAGCGGGAAAGGGATTGGTCCAGAGGAAAGACACGAGTAGACCTTGGCAAAGAATTCGCTCGTTGGAGTCTGATGAAAGAGCAGTGTGGATGCAAAACCCACTCTCTGTTTGCCTCAGTATTATTAGACTGGTAAGTTAGCTCTTTTCCTTTTGTGCAAATGTAACAAAATGTGATGTACTTTTTCACAGTAAGTGCCTGATGAGCTGCAGAACGTTGCAGTATACGTCTGTGTCTTTATTTTGCTGTTTAGTAGAAGCTAAATACAGCTAGTTGAAGTTAATCGGCAATCGACCAAAGCTAACGTGACTCCCTAAACATTTTGCGCAAGTGGGGCTGGTTTGTGTGCAATAAATGCATTTCCTATAATTCATGTAAATTTCAAAGTAGTAACAGAACCATTAGCAACTGGCTTAGTTTTTAAGGTTACTTACTTCGCTATCAGCTGGTCAAAGTGGTCATTCATTTTTTTTCTGTACTGCTTTATCCAATTCAGGGTCACGGGTGGGCTGGAGCCTATCCCAGCAATTATCAGGCGAGAGGCAGGGTATACCCTGGACAGGTTGCCTGTCCATCGCAGGGCCAACACAGAGAGATAGACAACATTCACTCCTAGGGAGAATTTAGAGTGACCAATCAACCTAACATGCATGTCTTTGGACAGTGGGAAGATGCCGGAGTACCCGGTGAGAACCTACGCATACACGGGGAGAACATGCAAACTCCGCACAGAAAGGCCACTGTTTCAAACCCCTCCCCAGCTCGGACTAGCAACCCCCTATGGCTCAAGGCTGCGGTGCTAACCACCACACCATCGTGCATTGCCAAAGTGGTCTGCAAACACAATTGCAAAACCGTGATGGAGACTGTTTAATTTTGCAACAGCGTTGTGTGGCCTGTGGAAGCTACAGGTGTAGCGCCCCTAGTGATCAAAAGTTACACGGTATCCCTTTAATGTTTAACGACCTAACAAGGAAATCTGTCTTCTTATTCTTTTTTTTTTTTTTTTTACATTTTCTTCCCAGATGGAAGTTTCTGATTTGTTGTCAAATGGTCTAACAATAAGATCACATGCTTATCCATAATAAAAACAAAGTAAAACTTTATAAAGGCCTTACAATACAACTTCTTACTGATGTCAGCTGTTACTTCAGCCTTCCTATATGCAGTGCAGTGTTTCCCCAACTTGGGTAAGTTCTAAACATGACTCACATAAGGCCTAAATAAGGGATCAGTACCAGTCAATGATCAGTACCAATGTCCATGGCCGAACTCTAGACGAGGAAAAAGTAGGCACTGTCGGTCAAGCATTTTTCTCTCTATTTGTTTGTTGGTGATGTGAGCTTGGTTTGCTGTGTATGCGAGTGTGAGCTCTCAGGCAACGTTAAGCTCTCTAATGAGGTAATAACATGCTTCAAGGAATATTGAGAGTAATTTGTGTCCAAACGTACGTTCGGAAGGTTAGCTTTAAGTTGTAGAACAGATCTTAAATAGGACATACCCTGTGAAAGGGAGGGATGGAAAAGAGTTAAATGGATCCCTCCACTCCCTAAAAAAAGCTGCAAATTCCTGGTTGAATTCATGTGCTACTCTATCTGTGGTAATTTGACCAAAGCATGCCAGAGACATTCATAGAGTCTTCAGAAAACTGTCTCAATGTATAAAAAAAAAAAAAAGGGGGGGGTCTCCTTTAAACAACTGATGGTAATTATCAGTCACAATGTACTTACTTTTTTATAGATGGTACGTAGATCCCTGTACTGCCACAGTGTGTTCAACACCTGAGCTGCTGCTTTTACCACCTTCACAGAGTATCTGTAAAAATAGTCAAAAACATTCATGTTTATCAAAGTACTCCTGAAACACTTTAACCTGATTTTTACACAGCGAATATCACAGGACAGGACGATTGATGATGTGTGTCCTCAATGTGTTTCATACTAGAACATTACTGAATATATAGCAGGCTAGAAATAGCTGCTGTACCATTATACCATCATTCCACTGGGATGTAAAGCCTCAATGCACACACTACCTACCCCCCCTTCCCTGTGGCTATAGCTTCACCTTCTCCAAGCATTTAAATGTTTGCATGAGTGAGAAAAACACTGTCCAGTGTCCAGGATTGTCTATGAAACCCGGTCACCAGTCACATATGGCTAAGTGCTCACAGGCTGTGTGTTTTCTAGGAGTCCATGCTCCATTTGAGCCTGTGCACACACATCAGCGTGAGCTATTAATAAAAAAGAATTCCAACAAATATATGTTTCTGTAGCACACCTGTCTCCTCTGCCCTTGGTGATGTTGACCAGTTTCTCGATGCCGCCCGTGTCGGCCAAGGCCTTTGCGTTTTCCATGTTTTTGCTGGTGACCTCGTGCAGGGTGCAACAGATGGCTGCCACGGTCTCATCTGACAGCAGGGTGGTGTTTCCCCCAGGGAGGCGGTTTACCAGGTCCCTCATTGCGTACTTCCCTGAGGGGGAGGTGGGGAGGAGCAGGTAAGACATGCGGCTAATGCATCATGACATACTGTACTGCAGGTTTGTGGGCAGGATCTCAGGCGCAGAGAGAATTGAGGGAACCTGCTGCACATACAATAATTTGGTGCATTTTTTTCCATGTTACATAATGTAGAAGTAAATGTATTCCACACTGACCTAAACTGCATGATTTGGTTTGTATATCAAGAATGATATATTAATTCTGCTTGAGGCTGCGGTGTGGTGTGCAGTTTTCCTAAATGACATTGTAAGGGCATTTGAGAGTGTGCATTAAAGAAGATTGCTTCCCCTTTCTCTCCTTCAGTGCAGCAGCCCAGCTGAAGTAGTTTAATACTTGCAGTACTAAGTGAAACACACATACTCCTAATAGCACCTTAAACCATCACTGACACATCCCTGCTATTACTAACTACCCATTAACTCTTCAGAGAGGAGACTGTTTCATGAGACATTACAGGCTACAATAACTCTGCAGGTTAAATTGGAAGTTTTTATACATCCTCATCATGGACAAGAATATTACAGCATTTTAAATTAAATCTTTGAACAGTTTCTGCCCGGTTGGCACACCAAACTGCACCCAAGTTTCAACTTTTTTGCTCATGGTCTTCTGAGTAATTGAGGCAGTTCTCCTCTTACAATTTCATCCACTTTGTGCAATGACAAGTTCCAATGACAGCAACACAGCACCTGAGCATGATACCGCATTACAGTGCTCCCTGGATTAATGCCTCACCATAACTCGTCTAAACATACCTGTGGTCTCTGTGGTGAAAAAACCTCCATGTTTCTGTTATCTGACCATTCATCTATCAAGAAGGCTTTGTCTATGTGATAAACTGCAGACCTCAGTCAACCTTAAAGCTGTAAATCTAAGAAAAGGGGCTTCTTTCTCAGATGGCAGCCCCTCAGTCCATGCTGGTTTAAATCTTACTGGACTGTGGATGGGAACACTGGTGCTCCAGCAGCTTCCAGTTTAATACAAAATGATGCATTGGAGGTTTATGACTATTCAAACTATTTTCCTCTCAGCTGAATGTCGGTGTGAGTCTTAGTCAAGACTCTTACAAAGCAGCTGTAACCATTAATAGCTTTTACATAAACATGTTTGATGATGCTGGAATCTGTACTTGTTCAGCATGGGTTCTAAAAAACACTCCTTCCTCACGTAAATTGCAGATCTGCACTGAGTTTATGGGACACAGTTAGGTACCAAAACATGGTACCGTTTGATTTTACGTGAATAGGTACTCGACGGAATTTGGGAGGTACCAATAAAAGTACTGAATTCGGCACCCATCCCTAGACAGTCCCTTGGTTAATGCTGTTGAGCGTTTTATGTTGACACAGATGAACTGTAAACAATTGTGATTAGTTATAGGAATTAAAGAGGCTGTGGCTTTGAGTGTATTTTAACTTCAGACTGTGTTTTGAACATCAACACACCATGCCGTATCCAGTTACAACATGGCCACTGCCTTACTGATAAAACAAATTGTTCATTTTGTAACAGTTTAACTCCCCACCTATAAGCTCCTTGTTCCTAACGTCAAGTGCCATATTTCTCAGAGCAGTGGCAACCGAACACACCACCCTGTCGTTGTCCATTCGCAGCAGCTCCACCAGAATGGGCAGTCCTTTCTCTTTACGCACAGCTGCACGTATATACGCTGCAAACTACACACAGAAAAAAACATTAAAACTTCACAAAGGTTTCCATGCCTCAGGAAAAATGGGTGGTCTTGCGATGTGCATATTGGCATGTTTGATTTCAAGCATAAAAACATTCGTTTTGAATGAAACACAGGAGGTGAGCTGTTAAATCCTTTTAAACTAATTGAATAGATGGGTTGTTTCCAAGGCATCACATTAAACAGTCTACAATAAAAACAACACAGAAATTTTGTGTTTGCACGGGGAGAGAAATATTTGTACGGTACCTTCCAGTTGCCAGCTGACAGGTTCTGAAGCGACCCTGCAGAACCCTCCAGAGTAGCAGGATTGGAGCTCTCAGCCAGCAGTGTCAAGTAAGGCTTAACAACCGCAGGGTGCCATAACATCTCTGCACCTTTGGGGGACTTGGAGAAGCCAGGGATGGGCCCAACACCATCCCACTAAACAAACACAGTGTTTTAGATGATTTTATGTAAATAATGTAGCACAAACAGGCTGTGTGATTTGTTTGTGAGGTAAGTACTGCTTACAAACATACCTCTTCAGACCAAACTGGTTGTTTTTTATTATATTAAAACATGTTTAAATAAGGACAATGTGACATTTTTCCAGTTTGAATATTTCTGATTAAATGCCACACTTACAGAGTCTTCCTGCATGCCGTTCTTCTTCTTCTTTTTCTTTCTGCCCCAGCAGCTGGAATCCACCTCTTTACTGGGAGACTCTCTGCCCAGTAAACCGTCCAGCTCTTGCCCACCCGTCAGTCGAGACGGCATCATCTCCAGCTCCAGACGATACGATAGGTTCCTTAGAGTGCAAATACAGTTCTCCACAATCTGACAGGCACAAGAAGAAAGGGGCTTGACACTGGTAGAAGTAGCTTAGGCTTTCAGAAAAAAAAAAAAAAATGACCATGACAAAAGTAAGAATACTATCAACTGTGTGGGACACAGGTCCCACCCTGGCTGTTACAATGATATCAATTAGAGATGGAATCCAAGAGTCTCTGGTTAGAAAAAACATCTGGACCAGAATAAAAAGGATTTTATGCCACGCTGTATGAGTTTTGGAGAGGTTTGCTTCATAGAATCCCAATGAGCAAATACTGTATGTTAGACAAAGTTAAAATGTCTCTCCTGCGGGAAATGATGTCAACATTACACATTATCCACTTGACTTTTTCAGTTTTTGAGAGTGAAGATTTACAGTATGGTTGCAGTAGAAAAGAAATCACATTTCCCAAGCATAAATCTTCACTCTCAAAAACTGAAAAAGTCAAGTTCAGTCTTGTGCCCATATTGGTCGTGCTTTAGGTGACAAAGCACATGAAACAGTTCCTGCTTATTGCTGTTTGGGTCATTTAGACACAGCCCATAAAATGATTCAAATCAGCAGGAATGATTCAAGTAAGATTTTTCTCCAGAGCCTCTTATCGTCTGGCTGCATATTCTCCTCTTGGCTAAATGTGTGTGTGAAGGCATGGGTGGGTGGGAGTCTTTGTGTGGTGTACCTTGCTGTCGAAGTCAGAGGTGTTTACACAGGCTTTGATGACGTAGAGTAATGAGTCAACCAGGCCCTCACAAGTGCGCATCTGTTTTCTGGCCTCCTCGCCAGCTGAGCTCAGGTTCCTTTTAAAAACCACACACACACACACACGCACACGCACACACACACACACACATTAGGCAAATAACAGCTGTGTTTATGTCCTACTTGAAAGTGTAATGTGGGTTTTGCCGTTCCCATTCAGCATCTATAATGTATGAGATGAGCATGTGTGTGGCCAGACTGAAGTAATTATAATACTTTGGTGGATAAATGAGGAACTATCACCAATACCTACGCATGTTCACAAGCTAAAAGATGCACAGACACTCAGTTTAACTGTCTAGTAAAGCCTAAGCTCTACACATAAGACAATGCAGGTCAATACAGTGCAGTCGTGTAAGGTTGAGCATCATTCTGTTATTATTAACCATCTAAATATCGAAATGGAAGAATGTAAGTCTTTGTCTTTTCTAAATGTTTCTTTTTACTTATTAGTATTTCTATAGTACCAGTCAAAAGTTTAGACATACTTTTCCATTAAATCGAGTGGGTAATTGCGTCCAACTTTTGACTGGAAGTGTATGTCTAGTACATTATCATAGCTTAAAGAAGCCACTGTATGAGCTCATCGCCCTGGCTAGATGTAATAGCATCAAATGTCCACAGTGGGGAGCTAGTGCCCAGTGTGATCATCAGGTGGTTTACCTCAAACAACCGGTGGTATTTCTCAGCACGAGGGAGGAATGAAACTTCAGCTTGTGGTCATCATCAAAGGTAGAACTGCTCCATCCAGAGTGAGGGATGATCACAGTGTTGGTCAGGGCTGATAAGGCGTCCCGAATGATTGTCATCTTGACAGCGTCGCATGACGAAAGATTCCACAGCACACCTGAGGAGGCAACCGCATGCATTACATATATGTATTGGAAAAACAGGTCAGCTGTCATGTGAACATAGAGTAACCCAAAAAGACACAAAACAACAAACAAAACAAAAATGCTTTTGCAAAAGGTTGAGTTGGATGTGAATGTAACCATGACCAAATGCATACAAACAAGCAGACAAAGACATCCACAAAAAGAGAAGCTCTAGCATCAAGGAATCAGACATACGCATCAAATTTCATCTGGGGTAGATATCCTCAAGGCACAGATTATTACTTTAAATGAAAAAAAAGGAAAAAAAGGATGAGGCACAGATCCATATGGCTCAGTCATCTGAAATGAAATATAAATAATGTAAAGTCTTTAGAAATTATGCCATCATTGCTCAGCATTCAAATACACTTTTAACCACCGATATTCATGCACGGTCCTGGCAGCCTTTGATGCTGCATCTGTTGAGGATTAGCCAGCGTGTAACATGTTCTTCTAATTAGATGGCTCTTGCTGCAAGGCTTACAGCAAGGAACTTCTACAGGATATCTGTAACCTTGCAGGAGACTAATGCGTCTTGAGCTGCAATGTAATGTAAATAAATACAAGCAGCAGCTAAAACTAAAAACCGCTGCCAGGACAAAACTATAAGGTACATGTACAGAGCATGTGTGCCACCATTTCAAGTCTGATCTACTGCTGACTTTTCCCTACAACTCGCTCTCTTTGGTTTGAAAGAACCAGCACATGACCACAAGACCAGGGCATGATTTCACCAAAATTCTGTTTTTCCAGATGTGTTTCTTACCTTATAGGAGGATCAAAATAATTACAAGCTTTCCTGATTTTCTTCATTCTCAAATTTTCTGTTTATTTTCTCTCTGTACACTGTTCCCCACAGGTCTAATTAAAGCAAAGGAAATGATAAAGTCTATAATAGTGCCCAGGAGCCCAGTTCAGACGCTGCAGGCTAAAAAAGCTTTACAGACAGATGGGTACACACTATCATTCACTTAATCAGCTATTTCAATTACCATTATCCTTAAATGCCCTAAAACCTATTAAAATCCCTAAAATTTCATTATTTCACTTAAAATTCAGAGAAACTATCAGGACAAGTTGTAGAGTCGTGTATACTTTACTTTTAAGCCTTAACACAAAGAAAGTGCATCTTATTGGAGCCTGCCAGCTGTAGAGGTAGGTCTGCATGCCAAGATGCAAGCATCAGGTGGGCTGCTCTCTCTGCACAACTTGAAACAGTGGCAAACATTTTAATCAAATTTCTGCAATTGCATGAACACGCTCTGTTGTGTGTTCTTGTTTCTCGAGAGACACACAGTGTCTTGAAACAGAACTGTTAAAACTGTCATGCCTGCTCAACAACTTCTATCCATCTTTAAACTACACAATCCACTCAACCCTGTACGTCTTTCAGCGCGTTCCTCCACACTCGCTCTAACAGCAATCTGTAGAACTGAATATTGCCTGCAGGATATCAGATTGGTCCTGCGGAGGTAGCATGCTGGAGAAATCAACAGTGGGAATTACTGAGGTGTGACTGACAACCCTGTCAGTGGTGCAACACCAGAAGCAATACCCATAAGTCATATCTGACACTCAGATGGACCAGACCTGTGTGTGCGTGTGTGTGTGTCTGTGTGTGCATAAACATCATCCTAATTTTTTTTTGTCTGCTCTGTGGACTTTTCCTGGTGCCTTCATCTGACTTTCACTGACCCAAATAGCTCTGTCATGACAGCAAGGCCGGAAATCTATACAGGGAGCAAAAAAAAAAAAAAAAGGTATAATGGAGAAAAGACAATAAGAAGCTGGTTAGGATATCTCTAACTGCTTAGGGAACACTGATAAAGGAGCAGTTTAAACTGATAACTGAATAGATATTTCTTTTGATGTGAGGTAGGGCAGTTGTAAGAGGCTAAAGGGTTTTGACAGGATACAGGGGTGCAGGTCAAAATATCACTGATAAGAGGCTCGCTGGCTAAATTGATTGTATTTGTATGACAAATATCTAAAAGTCCTGATACACTGATGCAGCAGAGATTTGGAAATCCTCATGTGTCTACAACCGACAGCTGCCTGCTGATGATGCACTGTTAGGATTCCCCTCTTATCAGCAGCAGATTTTGCCTGTTGCAAATCTCTTTTGCTCATCTTTACTATTTTTCCTCATTTTTAACCGCAGTTTTGCTTTACTCTGCCAAAAAGCTAAATGGGCAGCAGTGCCAATGCATACAAGACCATAACAACAACACTTGGAGGTATTTCCTTCTTATAAGGTGCTCACAAAATAGTATAACATGTATACACTGAAAAAATATGTTTGAAAACAGTTCAAAAACCCAGAAGATAAAATCTTTCTGCCAGTTTTATTAGCAAGCAAGTGAAAGACCCGTAAAGCTGAGTGTGATTTAAAGTAAGCTTCCAGGGATGTGGGACTTTGTGAATGTGAGGATCTGATGTGGTGCATGTGAAGTGGATGTGATCAACAGTGTGTCTGAGTGCAGCTCTCTGTTGACGACGGTGTTCCTGACATGTTGTCATGACTGTGTAGATTTATTGTGACCACGCAGCACTATGAATTCTGGACATGCATATCAACTGGATTGTGATTGTGTCTGTGGACAACACAATAGGAACATGTGGGAACCAAACTTTTCAAGGTGTATGATCCAATCGAATTTAACCGGCCGTTTTAACCCAGATTCACACACAATCTTAAGATTTTTTCAATCAGATGGAGGTAGCGGACAAATGGCCAAGATCTGATTCATGGTTCAATTGACAAGTCACCGATAACTATGTGTGGACATTCTACATATTATAGTTGAAGCTCATGGGCTCTGACTGAATATCTAGAATTCTAGACATTTAATATTGGTGGTGGCCCATGAATGAGGAGAGATAACCGATGAGAAAATAAGAATAAACAGGAAGATGGAAGAGAACTACAAACAAACATACAAGTGTGATGGCATGGTGCAGAATATACACATTCCGTTTGGACTCAGGTAACTATTTCCAACATGCAACATCTGTTATGATGTTGCATGTTGGAAATCGAGAAGATGTGGAAAGAAAATTTTCTTCAAAATCCATGTAAGAGAAGAAAAACATTAAATATCCATGAATAATTTATAACGTAGTTTAACATTAATGACAAATGACAGAAATAATGGCTTGATAAAAGTCTTTAAAACACTCTCAAGATCACAAGAAATGCACACCATGAGTATTTGTGTGAATGCACGGGAGAAAATGAACCATTGTTTTTTGTTTTGATCTGATTGTGTTTCTATTTATTAGTCTATTATGATGCTTATATTTCATGTTTACCATATTATTGATTTTTCTATTGCACTGCAGTCACTGATCGAGAAACCAAATTTCGTTGTGTCTGTCAACACAGTGAAAATCACTTGATCCTTAGTACAACAATCTGACAACACTAAAAATCTTTGAGTGTGAACTTGGCTCCATGGTACATTTATTATGCACAAGCTTTCTTCATATTTTTTAGTTTTCATGTTTAACCCTTTAAGTTCCAGGAATGGGATGACAAGTGTCACTTTGCAACACAGGCGGCGCATTAGGACTTAAAGGACATTAGGACACTGGATGCGTCTTGGACTGATTCCCTCATGTGTGCCTGCTCCTTAAAGACAGTCTTTGTCTCTAAACTACATCAGTATGTCATCAACTGGTGAAGCAAGAACTGGGTCATCCTTTAGGTCAGTCTGCAAAGCTGCTGATAATCCAAAAAACAGCCCAATTTATTAACCTTTCAATTTTAAAGGAGTTGAACTAGAAAAATGTCAATGCTGCATCGACTAAAGCTCAGAGTCAGCTTGGTGTGTATTTTTGCGGTTAGTGGGCGTTTCTCATTTTCCCCCTCATGCAGCTGAAGTCAGAGCATTAGTGTTCTTGGCAATAACTGGATTCATTCTGGATCCAAAGCATTTCTCTGTTTTCATTTGATCAAACCTTCTCATTCTTTGTGTTTAAATAACTAATTCATGCCAACTCTTAAAAGTGGGTCTAGTGTGCAGATAGTGTTCTGCAGTCTCAGTATAAATCCTGTGTTAATCGGATCAATTAAGCATGATGGTCAGTCAGTAAAACCAAGATTAAGGGAAGCTGAAGCATGAATGTGTGAGCTAAAGAGAGCAATGGGATTGGCCTTTTGATCTGAAGGCTTGTTTGAAACCGAAGCAATAAACACAGCAGGAAGACGAGACAGGTAAGGAGATGAGACTGCACTGTGACTACCAAAAACATGACCCCCGACCTATAACAAGGGTGGCTTGTTCTTGCAGCTAGTCCTAAATATGACACATGGACCTCCCGTGGGAGCCAGGAAGGAGCCACAGATTCAACAAGCAACCACGAGCTCTGACAACTGTTCAGCCCCTGAACTACCTTTTTGACCAAAGCGTTTAAGAGGGCTTACATCTCATATTATAAATGCAGCAGAAAAGTTGCTTTTTAAATAGAAAAGAGCTGTGGGTGAGCAAGTGATTTCAGTCTGCTTCACTTCAAGCTGTGATGTGGGCTGCTCTCGTCTTCCACCTGAAAGCTCTTTATGTGGATTGTTCTCATCAGCTGTAATTGACTACAGGTGATGCAGCATTGCTGACCTTTTTCAGGCTGCTCCTCATGCAGGGGTCTGTACTACCAATTAGCCACGACAGACTCTCTGATGAGTGGCTGAAAGAGGAAAACTCAAACAGAACTCATATTAAGGTTGCTCGCTGTGGTTGTGCAAAAAAGAAATACCCCTAAAGTCTTTACAATTTGAAATATGGCATGAAGATGGGCATGTTTTTAAAGACATTTTATTCCTGTGTGCCTTAACAAAAACAACTGTGAGTGGAGACAAATTATACACTCCTGTCCCTTTAAAAAATAATGATTATTTTCACTTGTGGTATGTGTTAAGCAAAGTAAATACACATTTGAGTGATGGAGGAAGCTGAAAACAATCTCCTCCCAGATAATACAAAATAATTGTGTTGTACTCCGGGTGTATTGTTCTCCCCCAGGGGACTACTCAACTGTAACCTGAGACCATGTTAGAGAGGAAGCTGGAGTCCTGCACAAACAGCTGAATCAGCCACTTGGGAGCCAAATGTCTTGGCTTGCTTATTTCAGTAGCGCTCCACCCTGATCCAAAACAACATGGATTTCTATCCTATTTGCAGGGCTTAAATGACACACAAATAAAATTGACCTGCACACAGACCAGGGAAAAGAGGTAGAGACAAGAGGATAGTTGTTTTCATACAGGAAAGGCGATAAATATTCTGCAGTCCTATGGATAAAAGAATATTAGTCCAGTGGAAATTTTAGCTGCCTGCCATTGTAAATAGTAGCAACATCTTAAGGAAAAGCCCCCAGGGCTCAGTAACAACTACAATTATAATCTGAAAATAAACCATGGTGAGGAATGTCTTTATTCAAACCACCTTGGTAAGTCAAAAACAATATTCTATGTTAAGGCAAGATATGCGGCTTCAAACATCCTATACCACCCTGCAATTTAAGGTTGAGTTAAGGTTAAAAAACTACAGAAGAGTATTGTGTCGTTATGGTCCTGCTGTATCATCATATTGGACCTCCTAAGGATCAGATGTGGGTAAAAGAAATCAATAGCAGAGCAGTTGTAATAGGTTGTAATAAATTACTTGTCTATAAATCGATAAGACTTCGAACAAAATTAGAATGTTTTTATAATTAAATGAAATATTAAATGCAAAAATTAATAATTAATCCCCTGAGGGAAATTGTGACGCAGTATCTTAATGTACCATTCCTCTATTTTTCTAAGTTTTAACATCTTAAATGTACACAATTAATATCTTGGATGCATTGGGAAAAGTAAGCTGCATTTTTAAAAATATAATGTGCAAAATGATAGATTTTGTATTTAAAAGTATTAACTGGTGATGCCATTATCATTTATAGACTTACTTAGCCTACTTGCAGCTTGATAAGCCAGCTGTACACTGCAGTTCTAACCCCATGTTAAACAAGTTGGTTTTGTGGGGTCATCACACTGGTAACTACTTTAGTCTCAAGCTGAATGTGTGACAGCTGAAAGCTTTGTAGCAAATGTTTTCCCACCTGTGAGTTACTAAGAAGCCACATGTGGAAGCTTCCTTTGTCTGATGCCATCTGATGACACCTTGTTGCACAATATGTTGGCAAAAATGGCAAATTGCTTCATTTATATCCTTTGTATAGCTGGTTTAGTGTTAAAAAAACAAACAAAAAACACAGTAAAAAGCTCCTAAATGATTGCATTTCCTAAAAATGAACTGCCCAGCACATACTCACACCTCTGCACATATATCTGCAGTCACCAGTTTAACACATCCAGCACACTGCTCAACCCTAATGTGGAAGAATGTGATGGTGAGATTCAAGAATGTGAATGACTTCTTCGTACACTGACTTTTAAACAAGTGTGTGTTAAATATTTATAAAGCTGGAATTCATTTTAGAAAGTGTAAAATAGACACATTTTCTCCAAACATGCTGACTAACCTGTGACAAGCTCTCGCACTTCTGCATCCACAGTCTTCTTCAATAGCCGGAGCAGGGCTGGGATACCTCCTGCGTTCCTAACAGCAATCTTGTTGTCATCCATAACTTTCCCATAAACAAGGTTCCTGAGAGCTCCACAAGAGTTCTTCTGGACCTCCACGACTTTGTGGTCTAGCAGATCCACCAGGTGTTTAATTCCTCCCAGTCGACATACCTGTTGCAGGGGTGAATGACACTGAGCGGTGATATCAGATGGGAAGTAATTCTGACCACCAGCAGAATTTTTTTTCAACTTGTACGTTGTGGAGAGCAAATCATGCATTTATTCATGTGACAAAAGAATCTAGACACAGGGAATTTATTCATACCAAACACAAATTATCTGGAAAAGTAATGCTAATATATGGCCACTGGAAAAAAGCCTTCCCCACAAGCAGGCAAAAAGAAAAATGAATTTAAATTATCTTCTGAGCACAGAATGAGGAGTATGTTGAAAAAATACTCCTATCAAAACAAATCCTCCTTTCATTGTATAGGATGACTCATTCATGATGAAATACTGACATTTAGCTCAGAGAACACAATATACCTTCTTTATATTGGACATCTTATTCATCTCTCTATGCCTTTCAATCAAAATGCATTATGCCAAAAAGGGCAAGGTTTAACTTGAATAGGAAAAAATTTAAAAAACAAGAGATGCCTGTGAGTTATTTTACTTTTGTGGGTGTGTGTTTTCATTGGCTTCTGATGTGTACAAGAAAGAATTTGAGTGTGTTTATACTTGTGAATCTGCTGTGATTTAAAGTCCAGAGATGTTTGGAGGCTGTTGAGTTAATGGATCAAATTGATAGACCTAACGAGAAAACTAGCCAACACCAAATTTCCCAATATGACGCTATCACCATAGCGTCATATCAGGAAATAAGATAAGTGGTTTTATTTTTATGCTCTCCCTTAGAGAAAGGGTGAGAAGCTCGGTCATCCGGGAGGGGCTCAGAGTAGAACCGCTGCTCCTCCGCATCGAGAGGAGCCAGA
>JBBBVU010000013.1:17025190-17042028 GCA_037177055.1 Atherinosoma microstoma
GGGCTGCCCTGCTCAAGCTGCTGCCCCCGCGACCCGACCCCGGATAAGCGGAAGAGGACGGTACGGTACGGTACGGTTTCCAGTGCTATTGGTTCTAATGATCCCTGCTCAGTAAAGTAAAGGCTGAAATGATGGTAAGATTTGTCTGATGACTAGCTTCCACTTTGTTGTCGAATAACCAAAAATGAACTGTATTGTTGCTAATATTTCCTCCATGGACAGAAAAATTATGACATTGAACAATTCAAACTAGCTGGAGGCCATGCAATTTCATATTTGTCATCCTAATGAACAAAGTTTGAGACGTATGAGTAAAATAAGACAAACTGATGGAGCATCAAGAACAAAACTCAAGCTACATATGATCAAGAGGATTTCCTTTAAAACGTAACAAAACTGGCCCCATATAAATACAAAAAATTAAGATTAGTGCACTTTTATTGTCAGAAGATGATTGAGATTAGGCATTGAAAGTTGCCCACTTGCCCAAATCAACTAAGTTTTGAGTCTGGGAAAGTGACACCCCTGCATACGGACCATGACATAAAAGACATTAATTGCATGTTTGTAATAAAAAATAACCGTGTCAAGTTCAGTTTTTAATGTTTAAATATGAAACATTTCCAAGACAGGGGGATAACTTGTTAAATCTTTTTTTATTGTTCTTACTTAACAGATCTGACTTCGGTTTGTATTGCGTGGTAATGACAACGTTCAGGTGGTCCGGATTACTACACAAATGTGGAAAAGTACATGTACGTACATTGAAAATAACTTCTCGCTCATGAAAAGTTACTCTAAAATATTACATTTTTCAGTTCCAGATACCTAAATAACATCCGCCAAATGTGGGTTAAACTTGGATTTGGCGGGTACAAATAAAAACTTAGTAGCCTTGGCTGGTGACGAATTGGTAAAGCTTCTTTGAAGCTAATGAGAAAACCGAATCATGTCAGAGAAAGTCAGCTGCCTGCTCAACAGGCGGGAGTTTAACTTGATGGAAACACCATGCGTCCAATCACATTCCAGGAATTGTGGATTATACCATTATGTAAAAGAATAAAGCGGGTCAGTATAGCGGTACAGTCCAGGTTTGCAGAGCGGCAAAGAAAGATTAGGGAGCTGGATTTAAATGCATGCACAGAAAAAGTAAAGAAATGAAAAAACACTGAAAAATAAACAGCATCTGCCTGGATCAAATTGCACTTTATGTGGCCCCTGACCTAAAATGAGTTTGACACCCCTGGTATAGAGTCTTTTGTGGACGTCTCATGTTGGAGGATTTACTATCTCAAATACATAGCATGAGCAATCGGCTAATTTTTTTTTGTTTAAAATGTTTCTGTTTTGATTTACTTTCTGGGAAGAAATCCCCCAAAATAATTCAACCAAAACAAATGAGAAAAACAGCACGATATGACAACAAATTGAAACAACACTCAAGTTTCCTACAGAGTTGATGAGACAAACTTCCTGGGTCCATCCCAATCAGAGTGACACAATGTTGTCTAACTAATCAGGAGAACCCAAAGAAAACAGAGATATAAGTTTGAACTAAATTCAGTTGCTAACATAATTTTGGACAGGTGCTGGGTCATGACCCTAACGTGAATAACTAAAACTGTCATAACTAAAACGGTCAGCACACAAGAACACATTTGAGAAGTTTAATATTTCACAGCAACAGAAAGGAGCAGATGGACCCACCATGCAATATTAACATTGTTATTAAACATATTCATCAGTGCTGACAGTTTCATTTAGTGTGATAACATCAGCATAAAGCTAGCATGAATGTTTTTAATAGTTCAACTTAAATAGTATTATAGATGTCTTTTACCAGCCTGCTGTCTAGAAATTCCTCCTTGTAGCTGAAATTGGTAAAAAGGTTGATGCTGTGTAGACAGATTGCATGTTTTTCTTTTTATAGAATGTTTTAGATAGAAGTAGAAACAGATTTTAGACACCACTTGCAGAAGGTGGTCATAAAGTGTGTGTGTGTGTGTGTGTGGGGGGGGGGGAAGCCCCTGATTTGCACATGATATTTTTACAGTTACGTCATTCTTGAAGGACAAGTCATCACAGCAGCAATGTGTTTTGCACCTAAATTGACTTTTAACTTCTGCCCAAGTTAAGCTTCTTCTTGTCTAAACTGGCTCATTTTTCATTTCAGAAAGTTTGCGGCTAGACGAGTAAACAACAGCCACTTGCCCAACTGATATAACCCTTGAAATATGCTATTATGGCTTAAAAAGAATTTTATCCACCACCGAGGCCTGATAAGGCGGATTCATTGTAATAAGATGCAGTAAGAGATCAGTGGTAAAACACCTACCTCACTCTTGACTCGATTATCGCCGAAGCACAGGTGCTGCAGGTAGGCAGCTGCATTGGCCTGCACTGAGGGGAAGTGGTGCTGGAGCATGTGGATTACCTCTGTCAGCTCTGGGTCACGCCACGCAAACTCTCTGCAAGTACGGGTAGGGTGAAAATGTATCAGCATGACAACAGATGCAGAGAGGGTGCAGCAGCTTTAAAAGCCAAAAGTACTCTTTCTGGGTTTTTTTTTTCAACATTTAAGCACCTGATAAAACTGTCATTGTGTATAATAGTCCACTTTGGTCACACTTAGATTAATGCTTTTCTACTGGGGTAGAACAACATTGGAAATGCACAGCTGAAGGATTTAAAAAAAAAAATAATCTGCTAAACATGATAGTTTAAAACTTAAGAAAGTGTCTTGAAAATGTGAAGCCAACATGTGTGTCACTCCAGGCTATAATGGAAAAACAATGCATATGCCACTCTGGGTGAAAATGGGTTAATTAGGAAAGCATAACTTGCTAAGTGAGTCTAAACAGCATCCACACACAAACACACCGATATTGCTGGTGTTGCAGCAGAGATGTCTTTGCCCCACTCAGTGTGAACTATATGCAGCAAGTCCCAGGATGGTCAGCCTAAATCAGTCTTTTTTTTTTTTTGAAGCCAAAGCTGAAAATACATCCAAGAACAATCATTCTGTTCAACATTATTCTGAAGGAAATTCTTCACTGCTGCACTTTATGTTTAGATAGATTTGACTCAAATAAATCCCTGTGGAGCCCTGACTTTGAGTAGTTACACTACAGTGGCATGTGCAAGAGTAAACAAAGCTCCGAATGTGCAGGCTCTGGGATTCGCTGCAAGTGTCAGTCCACAATCTCTACACGTCCCCACGTCTGTACGACAGGAGCGGACGCAGCACTTTAGTGCATGTGAGAATCTATTGTTAAGTGGCCAGGCACAGTTGAGCTAGCTTAATGGTTAAAGCTGTGTGTGGCTACCCAGGGGGCTCTCTGTTTGAATAGTAAGAGGACACCGGTGTTGATCCAGCAGAACAGGGATGCCTTGTAAGCATAAGTAGTCCCTCTGGATGACTGGGTTGTGCTGCACTAGGCTGGTTACTAACCACAGGGTAAGTCTAGTGGTTAATAAAACAGCTCTAATGTGAAATGTGCTTACCTGGGATCCTTCTGAATGCTGTCTATGGAAGGGGAACGGGTGGCACCGTCATCCATGACAAGAGCCTGGCGAGCGTAGGTTGGATCGGAGGGCCGGTACTGTGCAGAGCGGTACGGATCAGCATAGGTGGCCACTGTGTTAAGAGCATAGTTGTTTCTTTGGTAAGTCATGGCACTGCGCTGGCTTGACGTCCTCTGCAGACTTCCCACACCTGAGACACACAAACATAAAAATAGAGATTAAATACACTCGAGACCACATGAAAGATGACAAAGCAATGTTAGCAAAAGATTAGCAGCGCTCAGACCTTTTCAGCTAAACTCTCGAGTTTTGCACGCCGTTTGTGGACGGGTTTACACAAAGCTGAAAATACAAACATACTGCTCTTTTGACAGACTCTGCAAATTCTCAAATCTGGAACCAATTAATGATGAGGATAAAACACAGCTCCCATGGTTGCAGAAAGCAGAGCCTTTTCTCCTTCAAACACTTCTTTGCCCGTTGTTTTGCTTTAATGAGATTGCGTTTAGCCGGAGGGGTCCTGCTGGTGTTAAAGAGACGACACGAGGACTCAAACTGCTTGATGGTCCACAAATTCTTTCTTCACTGTCTTCTTAATCCTGTGCGACTCTACATTCTTACCCCAAATTTGCAAAGCAGACAGAATGAAGTAAACCATGGCCAGCTCCAAAAACAACACTCAAGACAGAGACTATCGAAGCTAAGGCACCAAAACCATGAAAACAAGTACAATAAAGCCTGGGAGCTTGTCGTATCAGTCGTCTCTCCTCTTTTCATTTGCTCCATGTGATGTTATGACCCAATTTTTTAAAGCACAATGGGTCACAAACACAGAACTGCATAAACAAGCTGGTAAGACTTAGCCCTCCTTCTCACAAAGGCCACGTGATGTGTGCCAGCATGACTGCTGCGCCGGTCAGATCCGTATCAGCCATCCAACAGAACTGGGCATGAGTGTACTCAAACTCCCTCCTACCAGGAACCAAAACGTCAACTTGTGGTGTTGCTCCAATAACACAATTTCTCGCATCAATGCACTTCTATGTTGGGCTGCAGTTCAAGCCTGCAATGTGGCCATCTCCCAAAATACAACCTTACAGAGACACCGGAAGACAAATGATAAACAACACAGTGCTGCTTTGCAATTCTACCAGAACTATTTGGATCCCATTTGTCACTTTTTCAGGCAAAGGATCAATACTTTCCATTTAACACATTCTTGCTCCAACTTGCACAAAGAAGTACAGTGCATGATTTTAGGCACAGCCAAAAACGCACAGGAAGCAGAAGAGAAGAAAATGGCTCCTGTGATATAGAATTTCAACACATAAAGAAAAAGTGGGATCATTGGATTTTTCTAATGAGGCTCCATATTGAGCAACCCTCCAGCTCCGCGTCGCCTTTTCTCAATATCCCAGAAACACATTATAGTGGTTTGTCTGTGGGGCTTCTTTACAGCATCAATACCATTTATAAGTGAACTTATCTATCTAAGCAGATCTTCGATGTGCTGAGGAGGAGGCTGAATGGCATGCGTGTGTGTGAAAACTAAGCATTGGTATCTTAGGCAGAGAGATGATGAGATGAGAATACAAACATAGGAAGAGAGATAGGAGAGAGGAGGCTGTGGATGAGGGTAACCAAGCTGTCCTCTGGCTGTGTCCTTTTTCTAGAGCTCAGAGTGACATGTGGGTAATGGACTTCTTTGTGGTAGAATGACATATCAGAACCTGCCTATTAACTCAAGTCTCATCCTTTTCTTCCTGACAGTGGAGGCAGCAGAACGGAAGAATTGAAATCAAGAAAGTAAAAAAAACAAAGACATAACATAGAAAAAAAGGGCAAAGAGATTGTGTAGATGTTGATCCCCCAAGGAAGACAATACACCAGAGCCAAGGACACTTATGAAATACTTTGAGATATTTGAGGTCAAAATGAACATCTGGACTGGATAACAAAATGAAATCACTGAAAAATCTAAGCTTGACTTGACCTGCATGAAGATACTGAGCCAAAGCAGCAGCAACAAGAAAGTAAACCAAAGAGAACAAAGAAAAGGAATGGAGTTTCTGGTAGATTTAAAAAATAATTTGTCTGATCTTACTCACACAAACACATTAAACTGTTGAAGAACGGCGGGGAAAGTGCAACATTGCTGACATAATCATTACCTTACATTATGTTTCTCCTGTGAAGAAACTCAAACTCTCAAATTCTCAATTTCTGAGCCATTTCGGTGACATATTTACATACGTAACTATGTCCTGAAAAAATGCAGATAGACACTTTATGTCACCATTGCATAAGATAAACTTTAATTGTCTTACAATCCTAAGTAGTTTCTGTGAAACTATCTTGTTTACTCATGACTAAGTAGCAAAGACTACATAGTCTGAAACCAGATTGTAATTTAGTGACTAAACAGTGGTTTGGTCAATGATCCAGCAGGATAATTTAAGGATGACAGGTTTAAAGACTAGTTTTCAAAGCTAATTAGTCTTTTTTCTTGTTTAGCTGTTTCCAGGCTGCATTTGGTGTTGTGTACTCAATGGGTTGCTTGTCAGGGTCCTTATTGGGTTTTCTGCCATGAGAATAAAGTTGAACCAACCTGAGCTGCTCCTGTAGAGGGTGCTTTGTTGGTTATGACTAGGGCTTCGGTACAAGGGACCCTGGAACGTCCGATCCTCGTAGATTGGTGCAATGTGGCGTTCTGGAGACATAGCGGACCTTACGTCCTGGCCAAGATGGCTGTGCTGACTGGCATATGAGCTCCGTATTCCTGTAGATGTAAACAGCTTGCATCAGAGAGGACTAGCAACTACAACACATGTTCCTCCAGCATGGCACAGAGTGAGACAATGAATGACTTTCAGGTTATTGCTGTAATCAAAGCAGAGCAACAAGAGAAACTAGGAATTTGGAAGACAAGTAATTTTACTTACATTATAAAATATAATAGACTGCCATAGTTTTCTATTCATTCTGCTATGATATAGAACTTAGTTTTATGATTTAAAAAGTCAATCATAGTGAAGATAATGTCTGAATTATTTTTATAACAGATAATAACACTTAAGGGTGGTAAGGCTGTACAACATGATGTTAAATGAACATGATTCTACATGAAGCAAGAGAATTTCAATACTTATGTCAATCATTTATAAGGGTAAAACATAGACTTGATCAAAAACGTTGGAGGAAGTGGCATTACATCATAACTTCATGAGAAAAAAGAAAAAAAAGAAAAAAGTGTGACCTTGTTACCTGACATTAGTTTGTATAATTTTGTAGTGTGACAGCTTTTTGAGTTTGCGTGTCATAAGTTTTAGACATAGAGGTGGTTTTCAAAGAAGTCCAATGAGGAAGTCCAATCTGAGCAATCTTTTTTTTTTTCATACTTTATCACCATCTGTTTTTCTTCTATTTGTCAAACTCTGACTATAAGCTCTGCTCATTACTAGACAGGACAAAACCTCTCAGCTGTGCATGCACACATCTTTATAATAAAATAATGGTGGGGGGATGCTGTTACAGATGAATAGACATGTTAAATCTTTGTTATGCAAACAGAGAATTTGATGAAGTACTCAAACTTGTGCAAGACACTTTCTTTGCTTTGCACTGTAGTTGTGCTCTAAATAGCAAAAAAAAGAAAAAGAACCACTGATGAGAACCAGCCAAAGCACACAGCGCTGGACCAAAAGGAATGTAAACAGATCTGTGCATTAATCTCTGCAGATATCGAGAAATGCACAATACAACAAACAGCTTTGGCTATCTGCACCCGGCCAAACGGATGAGAAAAACAAAGTTCCCCAATAAATAATCTTTTCCAGTCAGGTCACTTAACATGGTGGAGGGGGCATCATGAAGAAACAAGTCCTCCCACTCAGATTAGTGCAGACGTGAAACCGCAATTTCATAATGAAGCAGCAACATCATCTGTTGTTATGAATCCTTTCGCATAAAGAGACAGCAGCATTCAGATTCCTCGCTTCAACCTTCCTTCTGTCTGAGCCGACCAATGTCAGAATGCCTCAAAAGCTTAATGCAGTGCATGTGTGTCACTTCTTAGCGAGAGGATATCTTTAGATGTGCTAGTTCCACACATTCATGACCACGCTTCTGTGTCAGATGCAAAGTCAGGAATAATTTTATCACAATAGTCCAGCCACTGCTGTAACATGCAACTTTAAACAATGAACTGGTTTTATTCCTCTGCAGGACATGAGTAGAGTTAGCACAAGGACTGCAGTGGAAAAGGCAGCTCAGATAAGAAGAACATGAAAAATGTCTGTAATAAATCAAAAATAATAAAACAGCACATAGACAAAACTTAATGAAAAAGCTGATTAATACATTGATGGGAGATGATGATGAGCTTAAAAGTTTCTATGAATACAATTAAGAATGAGCCTGTCATCACCTGAAATAATTAAACTCAAAGCTGAATATGCCGATGTGACACAAACTTGTTTTCTGTTTTTTACATAGCAGAATAATGGTTGGGTTTTTACTGATAAATTATTAAGATGGCATGAATGTTTTAAGGTTTAGAAGTCATATTCGATGCTGAAGAATCATTAAAAACACATGGGTGCCGTGAAATGTATAGGAGAAGGTGGCTTTAGAGAGGTTTTCCTTTCTTCATTTGCCATTCTTGTCCAAATAAACCCACCCTATTTAAGTGATCTGGAAGCCTATGTTTGTGTTACACCTCACATCAGTGAAGCTCATGAAACTGTGAATCCCAGTGGAACACTATACAGTTGGCAACTTGCTGCTCATTGCACATTTTGAGAGCCTGCAGACGTCACTTGGGTCCTCTCCAAATGTATGAGCTCGGGCACAGACTGCTGCTAAACGCCAACTCTGCCATGCAGAACCAGCTAAATGAGGGAGTCCTGTCACAGTTTAGAACTGAGGAAATTAATAAATAAGCTTATTTGCCTCCTTTGTGGATAAGAGGACTGTGAGGGCAATGAGTGTAAAGATTTTAAATAGAGATAGCAGACCAGTCTGAGGCAACTTTGGTTAAAAGACCCCGCTGATTTCTGTTGAAAAAGCAAGTACATTAAAAAAAACATTTAATTAGATTAAGTGTAGTAATTGTTGAAAAAAATCTCTATGGGCTCAGTTTAGTACTGATTGAGAATAATGGAAGACATGATGAAAGTCCTAAACAATCTAAATGCTTCCACAGAAAATAACTTCTGTATGTTAATTATATGTGATGACGTTTTAACTAATGTTAAATTACAGATGAACCACTTCCTGTCAAAACACCTGATGTTTGAACAGTGCAGAACCCTGGAAACTGGCACAGTTCTAATTAAACCTGTGGCCCTTATCAGAGGTTTGTTTTTCTGTATTTTATTTAAAAATTGGATTTAGTATTCATACTCCAGAATTTCTTTTGTTTAAAGTGTTGTTTGATAACATGAAGATAAAAGTCGCAACACTACAAACAAAGCTCACCTAGTTCATTTATGTTTGTTTCCTGACATCTGATCACCTTCTTCTCCAAAATACACATAAACTGTATATAAACGGAAGACGTAGTCAGTGTGATGTCACTCTAAGGTTTGTGAACTGCTGTTTTGAAGGTTTCAGATTGTCTACTGCCATCACCATATTCATCTGTTTAAGAATGATTATTGAAACCTTGTTGGGGAAAAAAACATTTTTGCTCCTCAATGTTTATCTAATCAAGGACAGTTTGTTTAAAATAGGCATCTTAAACCTGAATTGTAAAAAACAATATTCTATTTAAAATACAACATAGAAAGCACATAAAATCTTTAAAGTGAAACATTTTACTATTTAATAAAACATACTAACATCATTTTAATGTGTGACCGCAGCAAGAAATGGGTGGAAAATAATGTGAAGAAATAGTAGCTGAGGCCAGGAGCTGGACTGGTCTGCCTGCAGTCCAGATCATTCATCAACTGAAAACAATTGGATCATCATAAGATGCAAGATTTGACAAAAAAAGACGTAGGACTGTTGAGCAGCAAGAATCCAACATCGGACAAGAACGGGACAATATTATGGTCTCCTCAGGTCCAAGATATTTACAGACTGCTGTTAAACAAAACCCTGTCCTCATGTTTTTTAAGATATGCTGCTGCCATCACATTCAAGATGAGCTCATGTTTTATTATGCATGATGTTTTTATTTACAGTTTTACAATCTTGTCCCGGCCTTTTTGAAATCTGGGTTGTATTGGAGCCAGTGAGTAAGTCCTATTGCTGTGAAAAGCAAATGCTAGCTTCAGGTCTCCTATGTCCATCTTCTATAGTCTGTGCAATGTCTCACAATAACAACTTCTCTCTATGCCAACTCATTTTATACTACGTGGGCATTGTTTGGTTACTGTAATTTGTCATTTTAAAAGCACTGAGCGATTTGATGAAATGCTTCTATGACAACTTAGAGGCTTTTATGCTGTCCAAGGTGAATTTCTCTTAGCTTTCAGTCTCTGCTGACTCAACAAACCACTTCACAATTCAAGGCTTAACAAATGACAATTAACTACCCAAAAAACTTACAAGGAACACTTAACAATGCACAAAATATAAACAAGCACTTCAGAATTAGACAGAAGACGTTGTTCCGGGCAGGAAGTAAAACAGACTAAAGAATTATTTTCTGCTATATGCAGTAGGTGCACACTCAATAGGCAAGGAAGCCTTTCACTGTGGTACTGCACACAATAGCCAGTAGCTGCAGCTTGGTGGGAAATCAGTTCGGCTTCTCTTGTTAAAAGGTTTGAAAGGGTGAAAACAGAGAGAGAGAGGAGAAAGTGCATAGACACGAGGAAAGGCATGAGCAGCAGAGAATGTAAGAAAGGGGTGGGGGTGAAGAGGTGTGAAGGATGAAAAAGAAAAGAGGGTTAATGAGGCTGTCTAGGACCACCAGAGACTTCTCATACCATGTCAGGCCCGGCTGCATAACAGGGGTTTTTGGCACAGCTGTGAATGAGTGAAAGCGACAGAATCTTCTCAGTAAAAAGCTCTCATGCCTATCTCTCCCTCTCAGCAGCGTGACTCCTGAAAGAAGCTGCATTCAAACAACCTATGAGGAGACTAATCTGTCTGGCTTCTTTACTCCGTCCTCCTGATAGAGGGGCTGCAGTCACTTCTCAAAAGCATCTGCAAATTATCAGGGAGAAATAACATACTCCTGTCTGTTGAGGATGAATGGCCAAAATTCCTTTTGTGTTCTAGTCATTTAATTCTCCCCCTCACTCCTCTCACCGTGGCTTTAACAGATTACAGTTGGCGGAGGCTAGAAGAAGGGCGGTGGTGTCTTGGTGTGTGATTGCTCTGGAGACACAGATGCAGCTAGATGCATTCCTTAACAAAATATAAATCAAAAACCTGTGCAAAATATGTTCAACAAGTAAAAATGAAAGGATTCCCAGAGACTTACTATACATAAAAGTAGGAATCTAGTTGTGAAAATAAATTGCAGCATTTGTGAAAGCTTCAATGGTAGCTTGGATGTCAGAATGAGAAAGCAAACACAGGGTGATGAGTTATTTTGCATTCAATTTTGTCCTACTCTGCTTGGAAATGGACAGAGTGCAATGAGCACATCATTAGGGACTATTTGTCTTCATTTCCTATTTTTCAGCAGCGAAGGGAAACTATGACATCCTCCCGATGACAGCCCAGGAAGTGAAAGCAGGTGGATGGAAGGAAGGAATGAGGGAAAAGAAAGAGCTCTGAGGGGTAGACACAAGACACAAGAAGATGAAGAATTGAGAAAATCATAATATGCTTGATGAGGCAGGAAGAAGATGATGGAGGCTTCCTGTGGATACATTAAATTTTGAGCTATATAATGTTGTTTTCCAAATGCTTGTAATTGAGCCTGAACATTCCAATTTTCACTAATATAGCCAGTCGCACACTGGTGACAAATTACTGTGATAAAGACAAAGTACAGATGGTATGTTTACAAGAAAAAGGGAGACCAAATGATGGAGGCAAGGGAGTTTAAGTGCAACAGAACAAGATGAGGGAGAGGAAGAAGAAGACACAGAAGGGAACAAATGTCAGATAAAGACAGAGCTTAGGCCGGTGCCTCAATCTGGTGAAAGGATAGAAGCTGAAAACCCCTCTGGGTCTGCTGGAGATGTTATCAGTCACTGGAGCAACATGTGTACGCCTTCAGTAAAGGTGTAGATCTTTGCAGACATCATGATTCAATTATGATTCACCGTTAACAAACGAATGCATCTAAAGATGCATCTTTATATGTCATCCGTCCACATCACTGCGCTAGGGTGTGTAGCCTAGCCGAGGACCTATCAGGTGAAAGGCAGGGTACAGCCATGACAGGTCCGAAGTTGTCTCAATGTATCTATGAAAGGTACCACAGAATAAGTAATTGTCCTCCCTCTCTCGGGATTGGAAACCAAATCTGACAACACTTTAATCGGTCAGACTGGCTTGTCTCCTTCAGGTTTTGTACATTTTTGTATACGTGTCTTATCAAGTTCGTGTTTGCAGGAAATTCATGACATCCAAAATACTTTAATTTGGTGTAGGCTGTAAATTCTCAATTGAGTTTTGCCAATGCATTGATGCGTAATATTGTGACAATCCTGGTTTTCCCACACCCCCTTGAAGTGAAGCGAAGCCGTGCTTCTGAATCAAACATTTTGACTGAATGAACTAATTTCATATTTTAGAAAAGTATAGAAAGATAGGTGGTGAGATGTTTAACGTTAAAAACATGTCGATATATGTAGCTGAACATACTGCATGACCAACTCTACAATACCAATTCTTTTCTGAAATTGTTTTTAAACAACATCAAAGCTGAAAGTTCATGTAAAATTAAATTCAAATTTACCCGTGATGATATATCTGTTCACAACGAAGAATTACCAATAAAACCATGGCGGTCCATGTGATCTTAAAGCTAATAATGCCATTGAATGTTGTGTGTTGAAATGGGTTATAATGGGTACTGTTCTGGGTGATTCACAAACAAAGACACCAATTCGTGCAGCACCAACATATGAGCACAAAACACACTGCACAATCAGAAACAAATGCAAAATAACCAAAAAAAGTCACCTTGAATGTTACCATCAATGAGGGCATCTGAGGAAATCCCCGGAAGCATGAAGTTGACAAGAAAAAAGCCAGTCAACCTTGTAACATCAGAGATTTGCTGAATAAGCAATTGATTTACCCTTTGTAGTACAAATAGAAATATTCTGTGGATTCAGTGTCAACCTGCTTTCATTAGTTTTAAAGACAATTTTAATTTGTTTCTCCAGCTGATGACCAGCTATTTGTCTCACTACTAAATACAGAAATATCTGAATGTGTGGACATTTTGTTTTTAATCAACAGCTGTTCATGAACTTTAAACTTTGTAAACATGCAGAGCAGCTTTAAGTTTTTTGGACGAGCAGTTGCCATCCAGCTACTAAATACAGCCAAGGTAAAAAAAAAAAAGGAGTGAGAGAGACTAAAACAGTTCTCAGCATGTCCACTCAACACAAAGCAGCACAAGGTAAATTTCTGTTTGATCATTTAGCAGCAGCCCATGTTAGCATTAGTTCTGCTCCTCTGGCTGACTTAATAATGCATTTTTGTCTGACAGTTTTTCACTGACTGTATCCTCATAGCTGTCCTCTTCACAGTAACAATCTGTATGTGTGTCTGTTACTGTTTCATAGCAATCATTTTGCAAGATTCGGCAAAATTAGTGAATTGAAAAGTCTGCATGCAGTCCGAGTGTACAAGAAATAAGGTGGCTCTCCCAAACCTGCATTAATAAATGCAGGAATCTCTGTATGTACATGAGGGTTCATTGTTTTACTGGACAAGCATCTGTCTGATCTACCACAAACTTTGCAGATGTATTGATGGGAAACTAAAGACAAGCAATACTGTGTTTGAAGTTGTTTGGAGAAGCGGTTCTAATAGTTTAGTTCAAACCTTTTCAGTTACGATTTCAGAGCCCGCATGTGAGGTAAACTGTCACATCTTCTTTGCAAGGAAGGTGTTTGGGCAAAATCAGTAAATTGCTTATTCAAATTGCAAGTAAATTGTTTGATTATTCCCTTCCCAAAGAGTCACTGTGCTAGTTACTGAAATGTTAACAAAGCTGTTATTTTCACAATGTAATGCTGCAAAGTAAATACTACGGGCAGTATTTGTTCAGGCTCCTTTCTGTGAAGGAAAGAAACTTGAAAGTTAAGAGCAAAGAATAAATGAGTACTAGCAGGCCTCTTCCTGTTGCTGTTGGCCCCAGATTGGGACGTGATACAAGTCTGGTTAAATCTGCCAACTCTTGTTTTTGCTTCTATCTTTTACAAGGAAAACAAATCCAAACTAGTTTTAGCCAGTGCTTCTCTTGAATAACTATCTTGCTGATCTCCTGTTTTTAGGGATGAATTACGCAAACAAAAACTGCACAAACACACGCATAGCTATCAAGTCACTTCATGTTTCCTTTCTTGATAATTTAGAGATAAAAAAAAAATGCTGTCAAAAGGAGCTAGATTATACGGTTTTAGAAAATTCTCTATAATTTCACTACACCTGGACCCTCCTAATGTATATGATTAAGCTGTTTGTTAGTTATTTAACATGTAAACAAAAACAGATGCACAGATTGTCATTTCTTTGTCTTTCCGATCTAAAATAATATCCTTATCACATCAAAATGAACATCTACACAGGTATCATTTCAAGCACTAAAAAAGGTGGTTAAATCTTTCTCATTACAAGTAGTAGCATGCTTACCCTCAATTTGCTGAGGGCTATGCTTGTTTTTCCAGAGCAGAAGTTACATCCAGTGATTACCAGTCAGTAAGCTATGACGGTATGAATGGATGGCATTTCACTGTATCATGCAGACTGTGTTGGACTTACAGGGTGCTGTCAGCTGTCTTTTAAAAAGGAAATGTGAACTGTACGGACTTCAATAAACTTCCAAACATAAGACATGATTGAAAGTGAGTGTTGCTGCCAGTGTCATTGAGCTTAAAAATTCTGTTTTCTCAGCTGGTCATTGGTCCAGCTGAAAAAATCGTTCATTTCCGGTCACTAGCTGAAGTTAGCCAATATAAACATCACATATACAAAATATCACCAGTAGTTAAACTACACTCTCCTCTCCCTCCACATAAACTTGTAAATCTAATATATGATGTACGTTGTGTCCAAGCTACTAAAGCACATAGAAGAAGTGTCTTCTCTGCGGTTTTGCCTGGCCTCATAGAAATAAGGCAATAGCTTCATACAACCTACAAGTTGCTTCATTAAATTTATAGTTTGAATAATCAAAGCAGTTTTGATATTAATGAATTACACGCAGAAGCAAAATGTACTGTGTAGAAGTAAAAAGTACTATACAGAGGCATATTTTTTAAGTATGGCCGCTGCACCACTCTTAGAAACAAACACAAACATAACGCAGTGATCTTCTCTGATTTAACAGAAGATCGCTGATGCACTCTAAATATCAGTGTGTGTGTTCAGTGGAGCACCTGTGAGGCTGTCAGGTCGTGTCATCCTCTCGTAAATGTCATAACTCTGAGGTCCATAGGGGTCAGTGTTGTGGAGCACGGAGCGAGGCAGAGTGGAGCTGAAGTGCTGGGGCACGGCGGTCATACTGGCCCTGACTGGAGACGACGAGTGAGTGGGCTGTTTAGTAAGTGGAGGGTTGATGTTGTCCACCATCGTCAGAGGCGAACCCATGCGGCCCGACGACGACCCTGCAGAGGTCTGATAGGGTGAAGTGGTGCGGCTGGCGCTGCCAGAGCGCGAGTTCGTGGAGCCCATGCGTCGCAGTCCTGCGGGGGAGTTTTTCTGGGTTGAATAGGGTGAGCCGTTGCCGCCTGTGCTACTGGTGCGCTGGGCAGAGGGCAAAGTTGTGGAGTAGATGCTGGAGATGGGTTTGGGTTCAGTAACGATGGGGGAGCCATAGGCACTGCCAACTGAGGTACGAAAGGAGCCACGGGACGGGGACATACTGCTGGCATAGGCTGGCGAGTGAGAGCGAGAAGGCACAGAGCTAACCCTTCGCATAGCCCGACCAGGCACTGCTGTTGTGACTGCTTGAACCTGAATGCAAAAAAAAAATAAATAAATAAAAATTGTGAATTAGTTTTTTTTTTGTCCACAAGCAGCTATAAGGAATATTAACATGTTTTGAACATGTACAATAACAATGAAAAGATAAATAACACAGTGTTTTATAAACCATTTCATCGCAGGGCAGGACTTTACTGTAGGCCATATTTGCTTTTTCCTTTCCACCCCCCTCTATAGTGTGACCGTACCATTTGGTGTCTCAGCAGTCTCTGTGTACAAAGCTGTATGAAGCATGATTATGTTGCACCTACTGTGCTTTTAAGCCTTTACATTGTTATAATCACAGAGCTGCACAAAACCCCCATTTGAAGCAATTAAATTTCAAAAACCTGTAATTATTACGACAATAATAAGATGTATAATAAGGTTGTAAAAAGCAGCAATGTATTTTAAATACATTATCTCTCATTACCTGGGCTGAAGCCTGGCCTTCAGCCCTGGCATTCCTCAGCAGGGTGCCGGTGCCGGCACCAGGAAAAGAGTGTTGCATCCTCAGCTCAGCTTTGCTCTGGTTCTGGCTGCTGAGGTAGCCGCTGCTGGCATCTTGATAGCCACTGTCAGAGTACGAGTTCATCTGAGCTGAGCCACAGGAATTCCCTGCAGACCCTGAGAGAGAATGACAGCAACAGACAGATGAGAATGAAATGAAGATAAGCAGGAAAAGGAAGGGTTGGAGGCACAGGACACAGACATATCAGAAGTGGTTTCATAACAGCCATGACCTTTACCAAGAGTCTTCCTAATGACAAACGACACAACAGGGGATAACCATTCTATCACCCTGTGATGCAGTGTACCATCATCCAGCTTCCATAACCTTAAATGAGGGATAAGCTGTTACCACTAGCCTTTAACAGAGATATAAACCATTTTTACACATGACTACCAGGGACTGTCTGGAGAATGTGCCGAAAGTTTGTTCTGGACTACTTTTGCAATCGCTGTTTACTCATTCGCTTCCCAGAAAGAGAAATCTCAGTCATCCATCCATTGGTTGTACCCACTTATTATTACTTGTATTCCACTCTAGAATGCGCCGCTTTCTGGCAGCAAATTGTAGCAGCTCCGATCATACAATTTAATCATTACTTACCATCGCCTTTTTTTTGGGGACAATCACCTCTGTTTGATTTTTTCGAAGAAGATTTTTTCACGCTGGTTCGGACGCTGTGCTGATTAAG
>JBBBVU010000013.1:17043303-17055986 GCA_037177055.1 Atherinosoma microstoma
TCTCTGTTTGAGGATTCTCCTCAACAAGTGCAATGGTACAAGACGCTTGAATGGGGCTACAGACACTTATACATTCAAGTATGAGGATAAAAAAAGACAGGAAATCAATTTATATGAAAAAAAACTTTCTGAGTTATCTAAAGAAATGTAAGGAAGAAATGAATAGCTTGAAATTGCCATCAGTTTGGTGAGGTAGAGCTGAAGCAAAAGGATGAATATGTGAGCAGAGAAAAGCTGCACTAGATACAGTATAGAGAAGTCTATAACAGACCCTCACTTTCATGGGGGGAGGACTGCTCCGGGGAGTACAGAGACACCTGCTCTGACTCGGTCCTGATTCTGTAGCTGGGCGACTGGGAGCTGTCAGTCACCCGAGACTTGGTGTCCCCTGAAGCGGAGGCATCTGAGAAGACAAAGTAAAAGAGATAGATTCAAATAGAGATGAAGAGCTTTCAGGGAGAAACATGGCTTGAAATATTACAATAGTCAAGAAAGCAGAAACATATTTTGGAAGAAACAATATGGACTATCATTTCTGCAACATTAATTTCACATCTGTGTACAGCTTAAGTTATTAAATTTTACCGCCTGACTAATTTGGGGAATTCAAAACTGGGTTGCATCTCACTATAACTGTACAAACAGTTGAGCCACAAACAGTCACAATGCTCTCATTTTCCCCCACATCCCCCCTCTTTTTTTATGCATGAAAGCAACTGGTGTGGCAGACAGAAACTGGAATTAGTCTTCTAATGTCCCTCTGCACATTGTTTCCCCACAGTCACAATCTAGTTAAGCGTGACCAGAGTCAATGAGTTCCTCAGCAATAAATAGAACAAAAGGCAGAGGAGAGCAGGGAGACAAACATTGGCAGCCTGGTTCAGTGAAATCCTGCCCATTTATCTGTGCATGAATGAGCGCTAAATCCTATGAAGGAGCTGTTATTGTTGCCAAAGCTTAACATGTGAATAAAGCTGTTGATACACAGACAGTGTGTTTGACAACCTGACATCTCACACTCCTACCTCCGGACATCTGAGGGTGCGTGCCTATTTATGGATGGGAGTGACTCAAACCAGATTAAAAAGCATCTTGAGTCATGCTGTTAGAATACATATTTGGCATTGCCTGCTGGGAGGAAGTTAACCCTTGCGTGACCTGGATATAGCGACTTCCGTGAGTTCAGTCTATGTCAACCTTCTCACTTTTCAGCAACTATTACACCTTTGACAGCGCTGTTAATTGAAAACATTGCCCTGAGTTTAACTACTTCTCTGTTTTCTCCAATGTCTCTCAGTTTCTCACATCACTGGGAAAAAACTCATTCTTGTTAAAGTTGGGAAGAAAGGAAAAACTGCAAGCAAGCTGAATGACCAGGGTACAAGTGTGACATGAAATTTAACATAAGGGAACATATCTGTGTAGTTGAAGTGGACTGCCAGTGACACAACAAAATGTTTCCTAATTAAACAGGATTTAAAACTTAATGATGACATGAGTCATGACAGCAATGCGTCGGTCATACTGTGC
Organism: Atherinosoma microstoma; assembly: GCA_037177055.1. NCBI lineage: Eukaryota > Metazoa > Chordata > Actinopteri > Atheriniformes > Atherinidae > Atherinosoma > Atherinosoma microstoma. Next base: position 17,044,834 of record JBBBVU010000013.1, read on the forward strand.
CTTGACTCATTTTAATAAATGAGATGCCAAAATGTCAAAGAAGATGAGTAACAGGAGAGGGACAGATTGTAAACAAATGGGCAGATAGAAGCCATTTTTCAAAAAGTATGGATCATCCACTACATGTACAGTATATGTTATAATCCATCAAATTTAACATCAAACAACTCGGCTGTGTGTGTTTTCATACGTATCATGTTACACAAATAAATGTTTGTCTCAAAGACACTTAAGAAGGTGTTTTTAGCCCAAATTGCTCCAGAACCAGAGTCTAACTTAGATCCACTTTTTTCAGTTTTGACTGAAAAAACTAGTCCTATGCTAGAACTAACTAAATTGAACAAGGCAATTTAAAAAACAACAACAAACAAACAAAAACTGAGCTTCAGCATGGATGTAGAGTTTAGCGTTCCTCGCCTTTTTTCTGCTGTGAACGCTGCAGCATAGTGTATCATTCACAACTACTGTTTCAAGATTAATTTTGAAACAGTGTTTTGCAGGTTTGCTAATTGATACCGGAGAGAGCTTGGAAACGCTGGTCAGCTTTGCAGAGAGCGTTCACAACCATAACTTGACTGGTGGTATTAAGACATCCTGTAGCTCGGATGAGACCGAAATATGTTGGTGGTGTGATATAAACTGTCTCCTTGCATTGTGACCATCTAAAGAAACACAGAATACATTATATGGAGGGTCAAATATGAATTAGAAGAGATAAAAGTCACTTAATGATGTGGCTCTGTTGTGGTTCTCGGGTTGTGGAAAAGCAAACCAGTCCTTAGCCAGAACCAACCTAGATATTCTTATATTTATGTTTCAGTTTTCAAAATTCATGCTATAGTTTAATGTTTATATCTACTGCTGGGTCTTGCTTTGGGAGCCCTAGTTTTAGTTGTCTGAGAAAACTGTGCCTCCCTGATAAATCAATAAACAGCACATTCATTTAAAATGTGGAAAACTGCCTCCCAGTTTCCACAATCCAAGAGGTTCCAAACCATCATTTTATCTGGATTTCCTCTATGAATTTTTTGTATCCCATGTTTAAGTTTCAAGGTATTTACTGAATTTCATCTGCAACTTTTTTTTGGTTTGTAGTCACAGTTTAATTAGTTGGAACATGATACAGAGATGTATCTCAGAGGAAAAATATCTATAAATAAGCTTCTTTGTCGCTGTGATACTACATGAGAAAAACTGGCCAACCCAGTTCAAGTTTCACATTATTAAATATGAACTGAATGTAGACTATGAATTATACATGAGTTAATTTAGGTTTTAACAAGGTTGAATATGTATATTGAAAAATACTTAAGGGATAATTAACTTGTTAATTTTCTTGTTAAATATCAGGTGGGGTCAAAGTGGAGATCTGGTCAGGAGTCGTGATGAGTGACTATATAATAATATCTACCACTATTGTTTACCAAGTTTATCATCACATATCAAATGTCTTTTTATGATCTAAATTTTTTCTATAACAGATTTTAACACACGTAAAATGTTTAGCAGTAATCTAAAGCATACAGGGTCTCAGATTCGCCAACATACTGAACAACCACCATTATTACCAGATAGGGAACGTTGACAGAGAGAAAGTGTGATTCTGTGGTGTTTCTCCTCCACTCTCAGTGGATATTAGGTGTGACTGCATTGACATTTCCAGGGGCAAAAAGACTTGTTTCTGCACTGCTTTCCCTGCTGGGACAGCACATACAGAAAAACTGTGTGCCACCATTTAGAGTTCAATTCATCAAAAATGGGAAAAAAACTAACTACTTTCATCCAAGTATAATTGATCATCTACGGTGTGATGAAAAATCAATAAAAAACCAAGCTGTGATTGTGATTAGCCTCGGAATCTGTTCTTACATTCATAAACTGAATTCAGAAAGGAAATGGGAAGCAGGCAGAAAATGAGAAAAGTGAGGATTATTAATATTCCCATTGCATATGTACATCTACAACCCCCCACAGGCTCTTGTGACAGAATTGACAATAAAAGATTAATAACCATTACAAAAATCCTGCTTTTCACTATGCAATTAATAACCCGTGAAAGACATAAGCAACTGTAATTCATTATCTGTTCTCTCCTAAAGATCTGATAACAAAGAAGGCTAAACAAACACGCAATTAAGGGGTCTGAGAAAAATCTTTCTGCAGCCTGTCACAGATGCTGAGCAGGAAAAAAAAAGCTTAAATAACCATTTAACCCACAAAAAAACACCCACAAAAAAACCAAAACAAGCCTGGAGCTGCTAATTCCTTGGACAAAATGCTGATATTAAAAATGATTATTGAGTAAATGTAAAACATAGCAACAATGCACTCCCCACACAGCATCGCCACCCTTATATATAGACAAATCCGACACTATCTTTCGACGCCACCATTACTGCAGTGGCCAGTCCTAATTATCTTGTATCTGCTACTGCTGACCGACATGTACGGTGGCATGGGTAGCTGGACTGACGACTTTAGACAGTGGTCCAAAGTAATTGCTAAGGTCATCAAGTTATACCGTTTTTCATATTAGTTAGACATCAGTGCATTCATGTAAACTCTGATTCATCGGACTGAAACTGCTTTAAATGAAAACACACTTGAATATAAAAAAACACAAATCTAATTACAATAAGTTACCAAAAGTTGGTAAAGAAATAGCTTCAAAGTTTTGCAAAGGCTGTCAGTTTTCTATTTTGTAAGATATATGACGTAGTTTTGTTATTTCTCGTCTTTAAGTTGTAGGGTGACACTGTGTGGGATCTGTTTGTGTTACTGACTGAATTAATCATAAAGTTTCTGGTAACAATGTTTCCCTAATAAGAGCAAATGAAAATTATTTACTCTCAGCAACACTGCAGCCCTTCGTCTCTTAGTCCATTAACATCAATTAACAACACAAATGTTTTGAGCCATTTTAAGTTGACGGCAACATGGAAATGTAGAATTTATGTAGAGTCAGATTGACAACTGTCCACCAAAGATTTACTGTACTATTGTTGGGAATAAAATCCATGGCTTCCACTGCCATTACACAGTATTAAGTGGCTGTCTACACTCATCACCTGAAGCTGAGAACATCAACCACTGCCCCCCCCACCCATGTCAGACAGGGACAATCTTCATGAAGTAAAGGTCCACGCTCTTCATATAAAATTTTTTCCACAATTGAAATTTTCTACTACTGTTAAAACTGACAAGAACTGCGTAAGTCCTTCCAGATTTCATTGACATTGTTAAGAAAATAGTACCATTCTCTTCTTGTTTGCTCTGACATGCACAGAAATGCCACCGCAGCAATGGCGCATGGTCTACTTCCAGTATTTGCCCAGATTCATTTACCAAGAGTAAACTGAAACACTAAGCTGAGCTTTTCTATTTTACTCTTTCAGTATTCCATTGCTGCAATACCTAACACACTGCTGGCTGCTTATTTCATTATAATTCATAGTGTTGCATATGGAAGAGAAAGACTACAAGCAAATGTGTATTAATATCTGATGACGGTTACGGACCACTGACTGGAGGTCATAAAAGAAATGATCAGGTTCCAACAGGAACAGTTAATTCCTGTTAATGTAAATGATTACTTTGTGAATATACTCTTCTTTCTAACACAGGAGTCACTGCAAAGATCAAGATTTATGTAATTATATTTACTGCTGGACTAATACTGCAGCATGTGCATTTGTAAAGTAATTTAAGAACTGATTAAAAACTGAAAGGTGTGTCTTCTCTTTTGTACATCTACCAGAGAGTATAAAAAGACACCAACTATGAACAGAATGAATAAACAAAACAGTGTGAATGGAAAGAAAAACTGATAGTTGATAAGAAAGTTATAGTTATTCAGTCATTTTGCAGTCTGAGGTTACATACCTGCAGTTCTCCATGGTAGGGACTTCTCTGATGAGCTGTGTGGAGGAAACAATAGAAACGAGTGAATAGATGCACTAAAAATCAGAAAAACCTCAAACAAATGTGGGAAAAAACACATTAATGTCTTGTCTAGTCTGTTGATAGGCCTTTCGTGATAATATTATAGGTCAAAATAACTTTGTCTGAGACAAAACCGTTAACTGTGTCCCTGTCATCTGTGTTTGTAATAATCTGATGGTGTTTGGGGTCAGCTGGTGTTTTGTTTGATTGACAAAAAAAGTAAATAATGCAGAAATGGAGGCTGTTTGTCACACTCAGCTAAGTCAATGGCTAGTGGATGGAGTGCAACCTGATGGGACCTGAAACTGAGTACAGACAAATGAGACAACCTCCCAAAATAAACCAAAAGTGATCATACTGCACATTCACACACCTCGTCTAGAATCTCAGAGTCCTGACATCCTGACATAACCCTGACATGCATGCCACTATCTATTCTGTGCAGAGAGGATCTCACAGCGGCAGCCAGTCCCAAAGGAATAATGCAGGAGAATAATGGTCCAGCATGCGAGTGGATACAAGTGAGTTTATTATCCAGAGACAATACACAGAATACCAAACAACAAAAAACCAGGAAGAATCCAGTGGCTGTGGGTAGAGCCTAATGATGAATAGTCCTGGACCACTAGCTCATGCCTCAACGTTAGCTTTCAGCAGAATATGATACCAGTGCACATAAGAAAAAAAAGAAAGAAAGAACCCTTCTATTACAAATAGATTCACAATCACTATAAAATCACTTTTAAATTTGCTACATCATATCAACTCTTTTGTTGTCGTTTTAACTTTAGGGCCATGATTGTATATGCCTTTAAAGCTCAAGAATATCGACACAACTGAAAAAGCTTTTTTGAATGCATTGCACCGAAAAACACAACAGTTCTTAGCAAAAGGAAAACTGCAGAACACACAAGGTCAATATAATACTGTATATATGGGCATCCAACAACTATCAAACAATTTAAAATAACCATGAAAACACTTTCTGACTTTAGAAAAAGCTTTTCACTTAGCCATGTTTTTTATGCTGGCTATTATAGCAGAAAAATAAAACCAAGCAGGATATCTCAGAGCAGTGTAACCACTCTTTGTTTTTAAATATCTTGGGACTTGCTTGTCACTTCTGTCGAGCATTCAAGTGCTGCTACCACTGCTATCATTTTTTAATGCAAGGTGACAATATTTGAGCTTTAAGAAGATCACCTCTCAGAATTTTAATGAGCACGCAGGTAATTAAAAGAGGAAGTTGGTGACGTTGTGCTTCACTGAACCACAGCAGATGGAGTAGAAGAATGGCTACCGTGATGATGCTGATGAGTCTGCGTGCTGCATGTTGACCAGCAGAGTGAGAGAAGGCACCGTTAGTGACAGTAAAACTGTCCCTTCTGATACACAACATGCCTAACCCCTGCAGCGTGCTTTTTTTCCCCATAAACCACTTTGACTAGCGAGTGCCTGTCCGGGTAGGAGGTTGAATCTTTTACGAGTTTTGCTGGTGGTCAGGTTAGATGATCACCCCCTTTATGCTTGTCGAAATGAAAGGAGTGGTCAGCGCTAGAGGTGCCATGAAATGTAATGGCTCTCATCAGAACCCTTAAGTGTGTTGTCACCTCTGCTGCCGTCCTGCGGTGCTATTGAGCCAGTCAGTGTGACTTCTGGGTTAAAAGCTGATCACCATTCAAACGCAAACATCCTGTGACAACCATTTCATTTGTCCCTTGCTGGCTTTACAAAAAGGCGTGTAAATGGCATAGCATGTTTTTTTCATAGAGTCCTAGGAGGTGGTCCTGCTGCCCCGGTGGGTTAAGTGCCAGCATTTGCATTTTCTTGACAAATGTGATAGTAACCTGGTTGAAGCAACTTGGCTAAAAACATTATGCACATAAGATCTAAACTATAATATTTGAGTAGGATTGTAAAACCTAAGCAAAGAAATGCTTACTGGAAAATCTTTATTATTCATCTGTCATTTAAGCAAAATAACAGATTAATTATCTAATCTTAACCTTGAGTCAACTATTCAGAGCTCTTATAATCAGACCAATAGCTTTTATTTGTACCAGCCTTGTGCCAGTAAATCAAGACAATGAGCTGAAAGCTGCAAAAACACACTCTGGTGTTAATTTTCATTAAAATTGGAACAAAAACATTTCATCTTATAAGTAATGATTCCATAAAGAAAGATTGCAGCGTCCTCAGCTCTCAGTTCTAATCAGTCTTAATGAAAAACAGCTTTATTCAGTGTGTGTCAGCCCTGAGTGCATAAAGGACATCAAAAATAAAGCAGATGTTACTTTTACCCTCAAATATAGCCACTTATGTGGGTGGATCCATAGACACTTACACCTAAATCAGTACCTCCTAAAAAGGACATGGCAGTAAATAGTCTGGCATGTGTATGTTTTCAGGGTAATTGTCCACACCTTGCTGGCAGCACTTAAAGCTGCTGCAAACCTGTTCTCCAAAAATGGACACGTACTTATGAGTAGTGCGAGCTGCTGGCATTAGGTGGGGGATTTTTGCAAGTATGCAGGCTGAAGTGCAAGAATGGACTGTCTAAGAGCATATGGCTTATGATCATAAAACTAGAAAACACCACAAAGAGCTATGACAAGCCCCAATTGAAGCCAGCTCTCCTGTATCCAAATATACCCAGAATGTATAACCGATCTTTTGAAAGTGAATGCATATCAAACTTTCCCTCAAAATGCATATCAGTTGACAATTTTTGAGTAACAGGCAAATAGCCCCTTTCATTTTTTAATAAAATGAGAGATTTTCCAAAGGAGCTACTTTACCTGGGTACATATAAGTAGTGTTTTTTAAGCTCAGTTTCATACAATTTAGCTACAGCTTCCATCAGCCTTACACCAAGTCTAAATGGGACATTGTTCAGATACAGTACTGAGTGTGTCAAGATGTAAGCTGCATGTTTTTTAAAGTGCTCTCAGCTCAATATACAATCACCATGATTTTAAGTAAAATCTGGGCCATTATATGGCCAACTTAGACAGTAGAATTGATTGAAATGACAGTTTCAATCAGTTTCTGGAATAATAGATACATTATTCCAGAAATGCATTAATGATGAAAAAGATACTGCTGAAACTCTTTCTGGTAATCAAATGGCATGTGACAAAATGCTTTTAAACAACATACAACTTGCTTTTTAAATGCAACCTGTTGCATGTTTGAAATGTATAAATAACAATTAAAAATAATTTCTAAAAGCTTTTTAGAATGAGTGGTACTTTTTGTCAAGAGCAGTGAAGATTCGAAGTTTGTCTGTCTACATATATCAGAAAAAGACAAGAGACCTTTGTATTACATAAGAAAATAAGATTTCTGTTAGGGCTTTTTGATACCGGGGCTTTGAAGCCCACAGGAACATTTTATGTGAAATTGAGCTTCACAAATGGGCCTGACATGATTGAGCTACAACAAACAGGACAGAGTGTATGACCACTGAAGTGTGGTGATCAGACAGCCTACTGTCTTATCTTACAAAGTGGGAATATGTTTCAAGAGCAAACTTAGTGAAAGCTGCCCTTTGTGGATCAACACCTCACTGTCATGCATGTTCTCAAACCAGAATAATTGTTGTCATTGATATACATATGCATTACAGTGTCCCTGAAAAGCACCAACACATATCTAAATTGCAAATTGATGCAACAGTGCTCCTTAATAGTAAATCTGTTCAATTCCAAATCATAGGACAAGAGAGGGAAAGTTTATGGTCTAATCATGATTGAGAACACTGAGCTGCTCTTCATAAAGCCATAAAACCATAAGGTTCCATACACTGTGGAATATGGACACTGCTGTGAAGGAAGGGAAAGCCATGTGTTGGATTGTGGCTCATTGAGTGGGTGTATGTGCATCTTCTCATTACCTGCTGCTACCAGCGCCTGGCGACTCGGCCCCGAGTCTGCATCTTTCCAGCTGATTGGCCACAATCTGCCTCTCCACTTCCAGCTCCCTGGTTAGCCGCTCAAACTGAAGCTCCTGCACATGAGCACAACAAAAAGAGAGAGATGAGTTTGAAGGTCAAATGAATGCTTTCTCAGAGGTATATGGAGCTGTACTGACAAATATGAAGTCAATACGAGGGGGCAGGTTGGCAGCTGACTACCTGCTCCGACATAATTATGCATTGTTATGAAATGTAGATTAATGATGACAAAATACAGAAATTTGAGCAAGTCAGTGCCAGGTAGAAATGTTTCTTTATAGGCAGCTTGAGACTCTGTATACCCATACGCAAACCCATTTTTCTAAACTTAAACACATATATAAGTGGCCTATATGCTATTGCCATTTTTCGAGCCCACACAGAGTAATAAGCAGCACTTCAGTGGTTGATATTTAGCCTTCCTGACACTGTTCCTATGGGAGCTGGGGGAGAAATCAGCATTTGACTAATTATCTAGCCTGAACAAGGCCATTACTTGCTTAGCTCTTTAGCTCCAAGCACTGCATCATGACATTCATAACATACACACACACTCACTCACTCACTCACTCACTCACTCACTCACAGAAGGTCCCTACACAGAAACACACACTTATTTCCATTTGCATTCTTTAGAAATACCTTTTTATTTAACAGCAGTACTAACATGCCAGTATAGAGTATCTGCTACTTTTCCTTGCAAAAAGACCTCGCTCACCATGACTCACTGCACAGATGTAAGGCTCCTCTCCTTGCTATCCTTAGCTGTCCCATGTAATGACCATTACCATGGTCAATTACATTCAAAGCCAGCTGCATACACACAGAGACACACACACGAACTGGCTATCAACATCTTTTGTGTGACCTGTCTGAGGAAATTTAGTCACTCTACATCACCAAGACCAGCCTACTTTTCACAGCTCTCTTGTGCTCCCTGGGGCTGCACTGAAATTTCCCTCCACATTGTAGACATGCTCTGCTCACCCCTCCTCCAAACTACTACTTTATACCCTCCGCTGCTCACCTCTCCTCTACTTCAGCTGAGGATATGTGAAGCTTGACTGCAGTGCGAGTGAGCTTGCAAGAGGAAAAACTGCTACACTCTGTTTCCTTAATGTGATGGCATTCTTAATGTAGCTGGGAGACCTGTGTGCTGCCACAAGACGTGTTATTTATACTCCCATCAATGCACACACATATGGAGTTTTTTTTAGTGGGGGGGGGGCGGGTGGCATGGAGTAAATACACAGGAGTAACAGAGTAAAATTAGATAAAATCAACAACATATAAGGTAATGAACATATGCCGAGGATAACACAGAGCAGCAAAAAGCTATGCTTCTGAAAATGTTCCTGACTACGGGACATTGAGTATAATTCTATTATGAATAAATATTACAATTATATTTAATCAGTGTTGTTATTTCGAATCAAATTCCATTCAGCCAGCATTTGTATGACTTTACTCAACCAATTAGGTTTGCTTTTTGAATGCCACTTGCAAATGTTTAAGTAAACAGCATACTTCGCCTGAAAACTAAAAGTGCTTTACTGTATTTTATTCTTCAGACTACCATAATAATCATTTTATAGAGCAAGGCAGTGTTGATGGGAACACGGCACATGGCGATCTTTACAGCGAGGTATAAGCATGCCCAAGAGCTTACTGTGTACATTGGGAGAAAGAGAAGAGACGGAGTGTCCAGTATGCTGCCTTTCTTTCCTTTTTTTGTTTTTTGGAGGGAGAAATAAGCCATCAATCCACCATGTGACACATAAATCTTACTGAGAGATTTAGGAGCATGGAAATTGCTAAATCAAACCCATCCTGTATCCATTTTTACTTTTCTTGAGATAGATAGCGTTCAGAATTAGTCATCAAAAAGCAAATTACTAAGAAAATCTATAAATGTTTTTTCTACTTGCTGTCAAAGGAAACTGACATATTCAATAGTTGTTTTTTCTTTTTCTTTTTTTTTTAAATATCTTTATTTTATTCAAGTATAAATATATAAATTGTACATTCACAATCAAGTCTTATGTTCTTTCAGAAGGGGGGGAAACAAAATTAGACTGAGATTTTTTTTCTTCCCCCCCCCCAGTTCTCTTCTTTTCAATTATACATTTTGCAATTTGACAACAGTGAACATTGAAAAAAATATCAAATGAAAATGAAAAAGAATAACAACAACAAAGTCTGTGGGAATGAGTTTTTTCAAAGATCAAAATGAATTATAATCTTTTCTTGTATTATATGATAACCATTTGTCCCACTCCACTGCAAAAATTTTCTTCTTTCATTTTCAGCTTGTAAGTCTTTCCATTGTTGCGACATCTTCCACGTTACACAGCCATTGTCCATATGCTGGTGGTTCAGTCTTAAGGATATGGATTTCTTTGCAGCCACAAGGAAAATCTTTAGCAGATTTTGTTCTTGTACTTGCACAGTTTCCTCCAGGTGTGTGAGATACATCAGCATCTCACAGACAGCTGAGTGAATAGTATCCCAGAATGGCTGTATTTTCTCTCAATTCCGACAATGTTTTTGTTTGTTATATCAGATCCCAATTAGGTACTGACCTTTCACAGCAGCTACTCTTCCTGGCGTCTCAACAAAATCATCAACTAAATTACAACATAATTAATTAAAATAGATTAAACACATGCTCACAACTTTGTATGTATGGTCAAATCTCCAACATGGTTGTTGAATTTTTCTTTGTTTACTTTTAGTTTGAAGTAATGAAGTATCTGATTTGGTTCTTGAATGGACTGTATATGGACTGTACTTGTATCGTGCTTTTCTAGTCACATGTCCACTCAAAGCGCTTTGACACTACATGTCACATTCACTGATGCACACACAGCACTTATATTTATACACACAACATCAGTTTGTTAGATCTAATGTGCCCTCAAGTTCCTAAAAACTTTTCATTTCACCTTTTTAAAATCCTTTTGCATATGGCTGTTATCAGGGTGTATACAGGTATAAACAAGTTAAATTTAAGACTTTTTAAGACCTTTTAATACCACTTCTAAATGAAATTTAAGACCAAACGTACGATGGAAATACAGTAATATTTCCAAATAAACACACTGACAGTATGGTAAAATGACGGTTGAGTTTAAGAACATCGGCTAAATGTGTGTCATGCGAAAAGATCACAAAAATGTCATCACTGTCCTAAATTAAATTTATTGCAATAGTTTCAGAACATTTAAGTCCCATGAACAAAGTGTCATAAAATCAA
>JBBBVU010000013.1:17056086-17077568 GCA_037177055.1 Atherinosoma microstoma
ATATATATAAAAAATACTGCTCCTTTAGAGCAAAAAGAAAAAAACAAATTCAGCTGCTTTTAAAGTGCAAAGACATTCACATAACAGAACTTGTGTGACAGCCATTGAATCAACCAAAAAGTTGAAAGTTAAAAGATGAAATAATATTAAACAACTTGGCACTTGAGACAGCCTTCCCAAAAGAGTGAACTACATTTAGAACAATGTGCACAAATGAACATTGAAACAGAGCGGCAGGAAGGTAAGGACAAGGGAGAAAATGCCTGATTTGACATTACGGCATATGCCTGAGTTCTGCTGATTTATCCTCCAGCTCTTTCTCAACCTCTTTGAGTTCTGCGAGTTTGTCTTTGTATCTTTTTCTGAGTACGTTTGACTTGGTTATTAGCTGGGCCATGAGTGTGCCCGATTTACCCTCAGCTTGCTCTGCTAGTTTGTCTGCATCTTTTTCTAGGCTGTTTGCTACCTCAATCAGTATCATCTTCTTCTTTTTGAGCTGCTCAATGTGGTCTTCTGCACCTTTTCTCTTTTCTCTTTGAGCATTGCTCGCATGCTTTCTCTTTTCCTGGTCCAGATGTAGCCGATACTGAGACCTAGCTGATGCTGCAGCTGCCAAAAGCTCCTTAGTCAGAGGTACTTTGAGAACCCCCCCACAGACAGAGACGTAGTCACATATCATCCTCTGAGCAACTACCGTGTCCTCCTTCATGTTATCAGCCTCTACCTCCTTGTTTACAGAAAAGCCCCTCTCAACTGTTGCTTGGCCATGGGAAAGAAGCAGAAGTTTCCTGCAGAAAGTCCAGAGTTCAGGGTAGGATTGATGGAGGTGTCCATGCAAGAAAACGTCCAGTCTTGTACACATGGGTTGGAAAGAGGAGAATGATTCATCTTTTGCCTCCAGAGACAAGAAATTTCCAAATTGTTGGACAATCACATCACCTGTTGCAACACAGATCAACACAATAATAATTAAAAGAAAAATCAATGTAATGAAAAGGTTTAGACAGACAAACCACAAATAAAAATAAGTGTGTAAGAGTGACAATGCACATTCTGACAGACTCCTAAATCTTAAGTACCGGCAGAGACGCCTCCTGACAGCTGGTGGTCATGCAGAAACTTCTGAACAACTCCTTTCATTCTTTCAGAGCACAGGTCGGGGTCTGAGAACATGTTCGTTGGGTCCAAACATGCCATCTGCCTCACAATGGTGTACTTCAGTGGGCTCTTGTCTTGCATTTTCTTGACAATATTAGTCAAACAGTCCACGCAGTCCTTTCTAAATGCCAACACACTGAGCTCACCTACGCTGCTCTTGGGGCTAGTCTGGAGTTCCTAGCAGGAAGAGGGGAGGAGGGCCTGTGAGACTGACTAAAGGTTTATGCAAAAATAAAGTTTGGATTTCCTGTACCTTAACCATTGTTTGATATGAGACACCTTTGCCTTTACCTTTAGGACTTCTTCTGCTCCTAATCCAATGTCCACATCCTTTAGGCGAGCCCTTGCTTCCTTGGCAGTTGTGTCCAGTTTGACCATTTGCAGTGCTGTGATGTCATTAAGGACCTCTGCCTTGATGAACCTCTTCAGTAGGCTCTGAGAACATATACAGTACAGCATAAATAACCATACAAATAATATTAAAAAAATATGTATTTCATACACTTTCTCCATGGCATGTTATATACATTACCTTCATGAGAACAGCCAGATCCTTACTGATGAATGGCATCACAGGCTCATCTGTTTGATATTTCGTCAAAAAGGTGGTGAAGGTCCTAGAGAGCGCCATACAGAAGTGAAACTTGGCCAATATGAGGGGGTCATCCCGTGCCTTTGCAAGTGTGTCGTAAGATGATGTTCTGGGATTTGGAAGCTTTTTCTGCTCCACTGCATCAACATACCTTACCATCATTGGCCATATGGTAATAGCCCTGTCTACCACTGGTAGGTTTTCCACCCAGCGATGCCCACAGAATGGTAGGGGAAACACAGATGTCTTCGTCAAAGAGCAGAAATCTTCCCTTCTAGCCGGGGTATTATGGAAGAGTGTATGCAATGCCCTGAGCACTTTCTCCAGCTGCCAGACACTGATGCCGCTTTTAAAGGCATTGTGGAGCGTGTGTAGCCCACAGCTCCCCACCCCAATCAGCTGGGCACTGTCAAATGTCTCAGCATGTTCCTGTTGGAGCATTGAAAAAAACTTCCAGTTGACATTTGGTCCATCCATTGATATGGAAACCAACTGTCTCAGGTCAAGCTGCTGCACACAGTCCTGGGAATTAAAGAGAGACATTAGGCCTACAGACATTAGCCATACAACACGTCTAATTTCTGACACCACTACTTCAGATTAACGCAGGCTGGATAAGATAAAAAAAAAAATAATGAATACTAGGTCACAAATTAAGCAATGCCAGCTATCCCTATGGCCTCAGTGTATATTATTTAAACATATTGGCAGTTAAACACCAGACTCTACTACCTTTCTAAAACTCAAGCGGGCTGTTTTTAATTTCTTTTAATTCCTTTTATTTCAATTTGTATAGTACTGTCACATGCATAGTTGTTAATAACAGTAAACAGTAACAATAACAACAATAACAGTTAATATCAGTAAACTAACTACATAATAATGTACAAAAGGTTAGTTAATAAATATATGGCATAGGCTACTTACTTTAAAATGCTCAAGTAGGTCCTTGGCAGTTGCATGGCCCATGAACTGTGACCCGTAGAATCTAGACTGGACGTGGTCATTCAACCAATAACGAACATGCAAGTCTAGTTGCTTGGTTTTGGTGGTTTGGTTCAGGGTCTCGTCAAACATGAGCACAAACGCACCGCATGTTTGGACTTCGGTAATGAGCGCTTTCTTTATATACGGCGCCAAACCGAACTTTGCTACGTATCTGGTTTTGTCTTTTCCACATGTAAAAGACTGTGCGAGCCCCGAATCCGGAAACATTGCCTTGAACAGTTCTTCAATTCCGTCATTAGACCTGCATGAATGATGGCTTGTCACAGTCCTCAGCACCCAAATCACCTCTGCTCTGAGTGTTGGCGTAGAGCCACAAATTGATCGGAGGTCAGATGGCGCGCTTGTTGCAGGCTGTGGATTTCCTATTGTAACGTTAACATTCAGCGTTGAAGCGTTGCCATCATTGCTGGCGGTGGTAACGGTGGAGCAAAAATTAGCAATTGGCTGGTGGCGTGCCTTAATATAGTCTTGATGTTTTTTACTCTGCTCGTGAGAGTCAACTGCTCTGATACCCATTGTGCCAAGCTTGAAATCCTTGCGACATACAATGCATCTAGCTTCATACACACTGCCAGGCACCGATCGTAACCAAGAGTATTCATTCCTTTCTAGCCATTTGTGATTGAACTTACATTTCCCCATGTTTAAGTCGAGTGGCTATCAGTGCTGAATTAGGCCCACCTGTAGATGCTTTACCCTACGCCATCAAGAGCTGCGCAATACGAGCTGCGCAATACGAGCTGCGCTCTGACCTAACCATAGACAACGCAGCACCGGAGAAAAAATATTCGACCTAACAAAACAGATTGCCCGCATTTTCGCGGCGACACGAGACTCAAATATTTAAGACCCATGCAATCTGAATTTAAGACAATTTAATACTTTTTAAGGCCTTATTTTCATGAAAATTGATTTACGACTTTTTAAGACTTTTTAAGGACCCGCGGCCACCCTGTGTTATACCTTTTCCTACCCCTTATGTTTAGAAATGTCATTATCTTTCAATTGGGCAATATAGTCCACATTGTACCGATATACTAGATAGTGCATTAAAGTATTCTTTTAAATTTGGCAGTGTCATACCCCTTTCGTCTTAGGTATGTGTAAGGTAGTGTAACATATTCTTGGTTGTTTTCCTTCCCAAATAAATCTTGATATAAGTTTATCTCATCTATAAAACTTGGTTTGTGGAACATCTACAGACAGAGATAGAAATAAACACAACAGATCTGGCAGTACATATACATTTTTAAAGCACTTATTCTCTTACTTAATCTTAATGCATAGGTAGAATATAAAATATTCACACAAAATGGATTCTTCTATCATAAAGCTCCAGTTAGAATCTTACTTACACATTGTATTCAGAACAACACACTGAAATCCACAACAGGGTCAACCTGTACAACTAGCCTAGTCAACCAATCCTCTTCCATCACTTTTCTCTCCATCAGAGTTGGATGTGGGTTACACTTCACCTGGCTTTGGTGAACTTGTGTTACAATCAAGATTGTAAATAAATCATACTGACATTTAAATGTCATGAGCGCCTACGCAGTAAACTGAAGCCTCTGTCAGCATCAAGGTGTATGGCAGCTATTGTCCAACATCAGCTGAGCATATTGCTAAGTGGACACCTATAATATGCACATGTGCTGTCTAAAGGTGCCACAAGTGATGACATGGTAATACAAGTCACAGAATAATTAATGATAAATTTGTAGAAGAACAAAGAGGTAAGACTTAAGCAGAGAACAATGAATGACAGTGACAAGCTAGTCTGTCAAACATGCATCTATAGAAAGAGAGGTGAGATCATTCAAACGGTCTCACTGAACCCTTATACAAGCCTGTAATTACTGTAGCACGAGTGCCACCAGTGTACAGGAACAAGAATATAAGGTGACAGTGACAACAAAAGGGATTATCCATATGGACATGAACATGAATGTGAAGAGTTCAAGCCAACTTAATTCAACACTCATGCATACACCGAAATAATAAAAGTAGCATCTTTGAGGATCACAGAGTTAAGCGTGTCTTATGTCTTTTTGTATTCTAATGTATAAGATGCTTATTAAACATATGGCATTTTCTCCAGGTATCCCTGATATAACACAAGGTTTCATTAAGACAGAGAATCAGAGATCGGCAGTTCTTCCAAATGTCACTATTCTTGGCCAGCCATCTCTATGTGTTCTTTCTTCTGAGCTAACAATCCAATTGTTTTGTTTGGCATCGAGTTATCCTCTCATGTCTAGCCAGTGCATCTTAGGCAGCACAGTTCTAATTATTCACTGGTTCTCATAGGCAAAAGAGAAACTCTCACTCCTTTTTTAATACTTTATACAAAGTGGCTGGCTCTCAATCCCACTGAAATGGTCTATGATCTCGATTAAGCACAACAGAGTGAGACATCTGCTGCAGCCATAAGGCTGTCACTTCTTATTTTCAGAGCTTCTTCCACCCTATAGCAGACGGGCATCCTGCCTGCCAGCCAGTCTGCCTCAATTCTTCCATTTTCATGCTATAGAACAGACATAGGAATGCTGCTAAGTGTCCCGCAAGGAGCTGTATCCTGCAGGACTTTTCTCTTAGTTGATAAATTGGCTACTCTCCTCTTCTGATCTGTAGGGTTACTGTAAATGTTTTTTGTATAGCTATACTGCTAAGTACAGTATACAGTATATAGGAGGATAGAAGACTCTTGGGACAAAGCAGAACCAAGATTCAGGTGGCTTTCTATCTCCAATTCCAGACAGGCAGGTATTCAATACAGCCTTTTAGACATGTCGAGTTTAATAGCCTCTCCAGTGGTCCAAGGATTACATCCATGCTTCTTGACCATCACATCCTCAGCCTCTCTGGCACAAAAGGGTTTCAAAGACTTCATTCTCATACACACATTTCAATAGACTTTTTTGACTCGTTAAGGCTATTATGAATATAGATTCAGTATATTAATAATTCACATCTGATAACACAGGACTATGTCCTAAAATGAAGGCCTCACATGATGAAAAAGAGAGAGGAATCACAGTTATAGGCAGGGCTTACATAAGATATAGAGTACTTAGTGAATTGTCTAAGTTTTGTCTCCACATGGACAGGGATATATCTATTTGGTATAATGAGCCACCAACTCAGGCAAAGCACAGCAATAATGACTATTAAAATGTTTGTCCAACAGGTGTGGGCAGCCTTGCTTGGAACGAGACACAGTATAGATAGAAAAGGCATGGACAATAGGTTACAGGCTTTCCAGTACCAACAAGGCCCCAAATGCCTTTATTTGCCATTACAATGAGCCTGTTAGGCCTGATCTGCCAGCAATTCTAGAGCTGAATCAGATCCTGTCCCCTTGTGTCCTTTGACAGCCCCTAAAGAAACACATGACACATGGCTGTGGATCAAGCTACAAATGCATACACATCCATGTCATCACTATGGGCACTGCTGACAACACAAGACCCATCTGCAGTGCCTGAAGTGACTTCAGCCCACTGCTGCTTCAGCACATGGACTATGGTTCAGCATACATAAGAGAGGCTTACGTGCACACAAACCTCAAATGTCATACAGCTACATTAACATACTTTGATTTACACACGCCTCCAGATAGAGTCACATCCTGACATACAGTGTTACTGTATTTAATGTACCGCATATGTTACAAGGACATTGTTTTGGAATGATCTTAACAATAGTAGTACACAAATGGCACACGTGCTTTATTTTTTTTTCTAAAAGCTACCTGATCAAAGTGACAATAGCAACAATAATAACAAGGTATTACCTACATTAACATCAGTCTCAATAAAGTTACAAAGTGCTAACCAAGAAAAGCGGGGACAAAGCAGCCAGATTAGCAGCAATAGAGTATGTAATATATTCATCAGCTAAAAACCAAAGGCTCTCTGAGTTTTAAGGAGGAATTTAAAGGTATCAACAGATAGTATGCGCCCGAGTCCAGAGTTTCAAAAGGTTTGGGCTTTAAAGGAAAAAGCCTGATCTTAATTTGTCACCAACTGTGATCTGGGGATAATTAGATGGGCACTATCTGTGGATCTCAGAGGTTGGGAGGGCATATGCCAGGTCAATAATGTTGGGGTAAGACTATTTAAAGGGACAGTATGTAACTAATTTGGCTATATTTGCAAAAGTCAAGTATAGCTTTCATAAATACGTATTCTATCTTAGTCTAATCACAATTGTATCCAAATGAAAGTGTTCCCATAGCTTAGAATGAGTTATTTATAAATACATACTGTAGGTGGCGGCGTACACAACTGAAAGCTGCCATATTGCATCGCCATCTTTGAATTCAGTTGCCGAAAAAGGGACAAACTTTTAGCCCTACGCGTTTTAGCAGTGAATCCCCGTGTGTTGTCGGGGGAGGAGGAGAAGGAACAAGCAGCTGTTCCTCCATCTTTCAAATAGCCATTTTCCATTGAAATGGAGGACCATGAATACTCTTTGCCCCGTGAGAAGGAGGAAAAATAACCAAGAAAAGAAAAAGGATTAATAACAGGGAGAAAACGAGAGTTTACATTGGTGAGGCGTTTACCAGGTGGAGATAATTCATGAGGAACAGGGAGGAAAAACTGACGTGAGGCTGCAGCTCTCTGCTAGACAGGTAAGTTAATTCAATCTAACAGTGAAGTTTATTTTGGCGTTATGTTAGAAACAGGGCAGGATAGTCCAGCAGCTACTTTATCCTCCTGTTTGGTCGGATCATTTAATGTCACTTGGTATATAAAAGGGCAGACGCTAATCTTTTAGCCTACAGTGGAAAAACTGCATTGCTACAGCACGGGATCTTCCTCTTGCAACGCGGACAGGTTCACTAAACCCTGGTTTCACTGCCTCACTCTCTCCCTCTTCGTCTTCCTCTCCCTCTCACTTCATCTGATCATCTGAGTCTACAGGTCACAAAAACCGATTTCAAATGATGACATTAGCTATTAGCAGTAACTTGGCACCAAATACATGGAGGGAATGCTTGTAACTTATCGGCATCAATAAGGAAACAATTAAATCGTTCTGTGCCTCATCACCTGACAGGACACTCCAACTTGTACAAGATGTTGACGTTTTCACATTTATGACTCTCCAAAGCTTCGGTAGCGGTAGTAACGTGCATAAACGGTGAGGCGCCAGAGAGCACCGCTCGGTTGTTTGGATTCAATTAGCGCACGACTAGATGGGAGTAATTATTACACACTGGGGCTTTAAGGCTTTGAAGGTGAACACAGAGTTTGCAATCAACATGAGATCAACATGGAACCAGTGAAAGGGAGCAAGGGGTGATGTTCAAAACTGAACATGACCTGAGCATAAAAACTGAGGTGAGAATCAAATATTACTCCTAGATTTGCAAGAAGTTTTGGTTTTATGATTTGAAAGATTGCCATGACTATAAACAATAGAACGGACAGAATTTGAACAACCAAAGAGAAAGACCTCTAATTTTTCGTAATTGGATTTAAGGACATTTTGGGTCATCCAGGATTTAATGTCAGAAAGACAAACACTGAGCCTCATAAGGTTACTGGGATCTGTGAGTTTTATGGCCATTAACAACTGAATGTCAACAACATTAAAATGGTCATTTACATTATGGCCCTGAATAAACTGGCCACAATGTAGCATCTAAATAAAGAACAGAAGTATACCAAAGACAGAGCCCTGTGGTACGCCACAAATGAGCTAAACTATTGAGAAGAAGAAATTATTTACAATGACAAAAAAGATGGAGGGTTATGTTGTGGTTAACAGTATCAATCAATTAAATCTAATAGAATCAAAATTGAACCATCTATTCCGTCTGCATTTACCAGCAAATCATTGTAAATCACCTTTACAAGTGCTTCTGTGATATGGAGTACTTTAAAATCAGACTGAAAGCTGTTAAAAATACTGCATTCATTAATAAATTAAATAAACTGTGCAGTGACTACATTCTCCAAAATCTTAAATAGAAAGGAAAGTTTACAGATTGCATCTGTAACTCATTGAGATTTGGGATCCAAATTGGGTTTCTTAAGCAGTGCACAACAGCATGCTTAAAACTGTTTGGGGAAAGATCTAGAGGGCAGAAACAAATTAAAAATCTTAAAGATAACAGGACTGACTGTAGGGAATACTTCTTTAAGCAGCCCAGTGGGAACAATATTAAAGTGCAGGAGGAGGACATCATACAAAGGTCTGTACATTAATTCTGAAAGGGAAATTTGTTAAAACTGAGTAAAAGTGGCAAAATTCTGCAACAATCAGGCTGGAGTTGAGTTCTGATATTTTTCACTCAATCAGAATGAATAGTCCATAGCTATAATCAAAGCTGCTGACACGAACTTACCCATGGCATAGTTGAATAAAATAAGTGACATTGTTTTGTTACTTATAGAAATGATGCACATAAGGTAGAAACAGAGGCAGTAAGAAAGGAGGAGAGCCATGAGCAACCATTGCTTGATGAAATGACAGAGAAGACAGCCGCATACATATCAATAGTTGATCTAATTGCCAACTGCCACAAATGTAGAAAGCAAGCTAGTTTATGATGTTAAAATCCATTTAGCATAAATAGTGCAGATGGCTTCTCCACTTAACTGAAGAATCTACCAGAAATTTGTTTGTTCATTAAGTGGCAATGAGGCCTGACAGCTCTGCACCCTCACCGCTGTGATGCAAACGCATTCCAACAAGGGACCAACACTGCTGCACAGTAGGAGAGTGACAGTAGAGGTTAAAGGATTTCTGCAGCAAGAGGGACAGAAAAACAGGCCTAAGGCACGAGTGAAGAGAAGAAGCCTCAGATCAGGCTGTGAGAGCAAACTTGGAGGAAACATGCAGCACAATCATTAACAAAAACACCAAAGTCACCTTGTTATAATACTAGCAAACTAGCATAGACAGCTAAGCAAATTTATAATAACTATGTTGTAGAGAGAGAGACATTTGAAATACAGTAAAGTGGTTTGCATAGGTGAGAGTAGAGCTGCAGGCAGCGCTATAGGTGAATCACAGAATGAAAACTGCTTCAGCATCCACAGCTTTTATAAAGCTTAGCTGATAATGTGACAGAAGTCCACAAATATTAATGTGAAACATAATTCCCTCTCAAATAATGGATGGCCAAGTTCACTATGGTAGTAATGTCCGCTTGGGATTTTAATGCAACTTTTGAAGCATTTCTAAAAGGAAACTTGCAAAGCTGCCAAAATTATGTTTTACATTTTTCTGTTGACTGATAATCATACTGTGAAAGATGGGGTTTTATAATATTTGGATTTCTAGGAAATGTTTGACTGGTTCATGGTATACAATTAGAATTATTACAATGGTGGCCTGTAGCTCAGTCATTTGGATTATCAATTGCTCAATTCCCAACTTCCCAGTCTACATGTCAGAGTATCACAGGACTAGATACCAAACACAGTATGCCCCCCCCTCAAGTGTCTACCAAATGAATCTAATAATAATAATAGTAATAGCCTCCATAAACAAGGGCATCAAAAACACAATATTCATATTTAAATCATTTGTGTTATCATTAATAATGCACACATCTTCAATGCAGTGCCAAATAAGTGGACTTCTCTTCTTTCTGAGACAAGAGCCTAGTTCTGTAGCGTTTATAAAAGTAATAAGCAATAATTCTACTGAATAATTGATTTCTCTGATGTTGGTAAGTTTCCATGATGTTACTTTCTATTTGATATTGAAACTGTGACTATACAGTATTACTTTTACAACTTATACAAATTTCTGTATTGATCAGTGATCCTTGATCAGGTATTGCTTGATATTCAAGTCAACCATCGATGTAGCAATCTCTGTTAAAATGCCACTTAGAATGTGATCAAACTGAAAGACCCCAGGGAATATGAAACACAAACATTAAAAGGAAATTCCCATTTAGCTTGACAATTTGATTGTCATTCGGGATAAATGCTATTAAAAGAGCTGTCAATTCCATTGGAAAGTGCCATACCCTGCATGTGCCACACAAGAGAATGACAACAGAAGAAAGACTGTCAGTGAAAAAGATTGTATG
Organism: Atherinosoma microstoma; assembly: GCA_037177055.1. NCBI lineage: Eukaryota > Metazoa > Chordata > Actinopteri > Atheriniformes > Atherinidae > Atherinosoma > Atherinosoma microstoma. The sequence goes on from JBBBVU010000013.1 coordinate 17,066,904, forward strand.
AGGGGGAGACTGAAAGAGAAATTGTGTCAGTATTCATGAACATGTCAGCAACCACTTCAAAATTTGCTTTTCTTTTGTTGTTGTTGTCTAGATGTTTCCCATTTTGTCATCTAATCAACTGTCTTTGCTCAATTACTGCACAAACAACTTATCTTACATTTACCAAATATTTTTAGGCTTTATGTATGATGTCAGAGTTGTGGTTTGGGCAAACAAAAGGAGCAAACCATTAGCAGCTGATAGACATAGTTCTGTATTTTTGCCCATCTTCATATTTCTTAAATAACCTTCTTTTAATTTCTGAGTCTTAAATTACAAATTCAAGAGGAAGCAGAAATTATCTTTGCCCTCATTCAAAATTTCAAGCATATTAAATGTGGCTTCAGAAGCATGTGACACCAGATTACTTTGTATAGGTTGACCTAGGGCTGGACGATATGGCCTCAAATCTATATTGTGTTATAATTTTGAAGCATGTGCGGTAACAATAGATATTGCTATATATTCTTTCTTCAATTTATAAAAGTGAAAATTAACATTTTCTGAACATACTCACACATCACAGCAGAATAAACACTTAAAAAGAGTATAAAATGTAATTTTCAGAACATTATAACTTACTTAAAAATTCTAAGCCTTTCAAGTAATTTTTAACGTATATTGTGCATGGTGTTTTTTGGTTTTACCTTCAGTAAAAATCTGTAGTGATGAATATATCTTTTGTGGTATTTTGTGAACATTAAATGCTCAGCCAAGACGGTCATTGAGACAGATTCTAAATGTGCATAATCAATAACTCAAATTAAACCATGAAACCTTCCTGATCCCTGACTTTTCTAAAAATTCATGAATTTTCATTTTAACAAGTTTATGTAAAGAACAGAAATTTTCTACATATTTCTGAGACAGCTCTTTCTGACCGCTGGATTTTGTGCAGTTCTATTTCAGATCAAAGGGTTTAGAGGAATGTCTCGCGGGGTTTATGAGGGAAAAACTAAACTCTGTCATGAAAATCTAGATAATCTATATGCTGACACTGTTTATTATTAAGTTAAAATGACAATTTACAAGTTCAAGCCAAAGCACATCAGTCACTTCTGCTGCTGGAGCACCGGCACGGGAAGCTGTCAGAAGCGCTGCGGTGCGCCTGGTGAAACCACCACTCCCCTTGACTTGAGTTGCGCAATCAGCTGTGAAGCCGCAGTGCGGTGCTTTCACACCGCTTCCGCGTTCTGCGGGACTCGATTTCAATCTTTTCCCTGTCAGGTCCATATGATCGATGTTGCATGGTCTCCTAACAAGAAGCACCTCATCCTCCCCCACCCGCTCCTTGCTTTCGATTAAAGTAGGCATGGCTATCGCGATAGGCCGGTAGAGCCAAAATCTCAACCGCTGGCCAAATTAATACCTTTTCTACCGTATACCATTTATACCGCCCACCCCTAGGCTGAGCTTAGTTTATTCTAGCAACAGCTCAGCTTACTTGGATCCACACAAATACATAATAACAATTTACAATGTAACACATAAGCCCCTTTCAGACAGCTCTGAAAAGCGGTAATGTTGCGGACTTTGTCTTTTATACCGGTTGCATTCAGACAAACGTTCCGCTCTTTTACCTCGGAGCTGTAGCGGACATTTACCGGCTAGCCCCCATGTCATAAGAGTGGAAATGTTGCGGCACGTCGTTTTGCCTGAACGTACAAGAAATGTTCCGGACAAGTTGCAACACAAAGACGTCCTAACCTGTTTCGACAACCGACTTATCCGGAACATTTCCCCATGTGTAAACGTAGCCGCGACGTTAAAAGTCCGTGAGGAAGCGATATGTTTGAAAAGACAACTCCTGTTAAAGAGCGGATGGACTTTACCGCACATATTCCGCAATGCAAGTCTGACAGCGGCTACAGTAGCACTAATTAAAACAAGACAATGACCGGAACACATGCAGATAAAAAGAAGCTCATGACAATGTAATAAACCTTACTCATAATTATGAGCAGCAGAATAATTAAAGTGCGTATGCATACACATCTACATTGGTTCATAAACACAGAACCTGCAAACTAACCAACTAATTAGAAATTAATGAAAATAATAAAGTAATGCATTTCAAAATTTATGATGTCGATCTAATGTGTATGGTTTAAATACATCACGTTCAACATCATTATGGTCATAAACTAGATTTAGAAAGCAAACCTATCTATCTTTTTATTGCAAATCAGAGAACAGAGAACCAACATTAGGCCACGTCTATCAGATGAACAGATCTCTCTCTGACGGCTGTGCTAACATAATTCACTACGTTTTAAAATCCAATATCTTCTTTTCACCATTTGACCTCACCTTTGAATGAGACCTGCTTTTCTTGTTTCGTACAGCTAAAAACTGTTGAACTTCAACAAAAGCCCTTATGTGATACTGCCGATGAGAACACCAAACAATAGTGTCAGAAATTCTGAGAAACTCACAAAGGCAATCTGTATGTCCTCGACAGGAGCAAAAAGCCTAAATGCTGCAGCAGTGCAATCACACAGCCAGAGCAACCCATGGAGACCAGGGAACATACAATTCCACAGAGAGGGATCAATAGTGTTGTGTCAGAATAAAGAACAGGGCTCTGGGCCATAATGTAAGCGTGCAATCTCAGGACTGTCAATCCAGAGGTTGATGTAGTGAACAAAGACCACAGTGACTTATGTGATTACTTCAGGTTCAGTCATTTGGAGAAAATTATCTGAGACATTTGAGCAAAAGATCATGCATGGACCTGACTGGTGACTTCCAAAACCACCTCTTTGGATGCAAGAAAAACCCAACAGCCTGTTCCCCAATGATCATGTGCTCTGTGCGTGCTGTTGACAGTGGCAATGATTATAGTGATAATGATGATGATGACAGTGATGATGATGAGTATTAGCAGACTAGTTGGGGGGAGATCTCCCATGGCTGGGTTCAAAATGACAGTACTCTGCCAGAGTAGACACACAACTCCTTTGACATCATGTCACATTGAGAGCAGATTACCTTCTATTTCCCTTTACCTCCCTTTTCTGTTTTCCACAGCACTGACGGCTTCCTGTCACAGCGCTTCAGAGAACCGTTCAAAGGTGACAGCCTCTCTACCTCCGTCCCTCTCCATCATGGTCACAGTCTCACTTTTGTCCTCCTCACTAACCAACCTGTGTATCTGAGTGTTTTGTCTTTCCTCTGTATATCTGGGCACTCTCCTTCACCTGCATCCCTCACCTCTGGATCTATCTCCCTCCCTCCCTCTTAGACTTGTTCTGCTCCCCTATGGGGTAATTGCTTGGAGCTTGGCTTCCATTTTTATGACTATAATCGAGGCCAGAATGCTTATGCCTTTAGATTTCTCCTTGCCTGTGTCACAGCAGCAGTACTAAGCAGAGGAAGGCAGATAAGACCCCGAGGAGTGGAGAAAATCAGTAGTCGATTGTAATTAGAGTTCTTATTTCGCCTATGGAAGTGGAACAGACACTATTGCCATCAGAGAGAACTCCACCTTTCTGCGGCACTTATGGCACAGAAACGCAGAGTAGCAACAACGTTTCCTTGACATTTCATCCTGAGCCAAATTATTAACTCCTTTACCTGGGCCACTTAGACACAGTTTACTTTGGCTTCATTAAAACAAGATAAAGACTCAACTGGGTTATATTTCAGCCAGCTTAGCAAACCTTTAACAGGGTACTAGAAATGCAGCACTCAAAGCAGGGTCAGTCCTTTAGCTTTGCTAGTCTTGTTTGAGTCTGTATGTAAGGATCTTCGTCTGATTCTAGTCACAGAGTGTAAGTCAGTATATTAGTGAGAGGCAGACAGATATTTCATGTGTAATCGACTCCAACATAGTGGGAAAATTCCACTGTGGTGTGTTTTTTTGTGAGGGTGGTGTGTTGAAACACCACAGTGCGGGATGCCTAAGAGGCCCTTTTAGCCAGTTGTGCAGTGCATATAGGCATGTTCGGGCACAGCTAATAACAGAACTACTCCGAGTGCAAATAGAGAAGGAATGGGAGGACACAAAAACATTTCCATAGCCAATTTCACTATCAGAAATCAACGTTCCTCAATAGTATTTGCTTTTGCATTGATATTTTCTGACAAAAACCTCAACGCAGCACAATAATGGATCAATGAATAAACTCCCTCCCCATCCCATATTCTAAAACCCTAACACCTGCCAAACAGGCACTGACTTTGATCTGGGCATTTAAAAACTAGAAAATGCGGCAACTGTGTGCTCAATTAATGACAACAACAACAAACCTTCTATGACATGTAATGTAACATTACCACAAAAACGCAACTTGTTCTACAAATATTATTTTGCATGTGCACTTATCATGCATAGCAAGTTGTGTTTACTCTCGATTAGCATGCAAACAGTCTGGAAACCACAAGCCTCATCATCAGTTATCATCCGTACCTCTTTTTGCTTCCCTAGCCCACTGTTGCTTTGATACTAACAGAACTAAAAATAGTAACACTGAGGAGCAACTAAGGACCTCTGTGTACATTAAGATGTGCTCTTTGTGAATGATATCAAAGCTGACACAACTAAAGGGCCCTCCATTCCTGCGGCCATTTCTCTCCAGGGAGGAGCATTTGAAAGCAGAGATTAGGTCAGTCGTCAGAGAGATGTTCTTTAATGACCTGACCTCTTATTTATTGATGCCTGCACTGTGGATGTCAAGGGCTCCCTCAGTACTAATGTCAATCTCAAATGGCTGCTGAATATAGTGTTGAGTGAAATCTAATATCTTAGAATGTTTAAATTTGGTGAAAAAGACAACACCCCTTCACCTGCAGTTCAGTAAGTTTATCTAATACACCTTTTGCTCCTTATCCAGCTCTCCTGAAATGAATGTTTGTTGCTGTTCCATTACAAGAAGGAAAAACATAAGGGGAGTCATTTTTTTCATCAAGCAAATACTACACTGGAGTCTTCAGCTAAATCACACAAATAAAGTGACTATCTCTGTGCTTTTGCACAAGTCCTTACAGCACTTTCTGCTGGGCTCTCTTGTTCCCTCCACATGAAAATAGACCGAGTAATTGGGATCTTCCCCCTCCGTAAAACACTAAAGCACCTTGAGTTGTCTTATACATGAAATGTGCTATATAAATAAACTTGTCTTACCTTAAAACAGATTGTTAAACAAACTTGGGACATCTCTTTAACTTTTCCAAAGGAACAGTCCCAAAGTAATAACCACATTTTCTGCTGAATGTGGCATTGAAACAAATGGTTCAGTATTAACCTTGAACTGATAATCATTTAAAACTTTAAAATTTTGTGTGCATGTGGTTAAAATTTCAAATATCATTTTCTAGAAAAAAAAGGGAAAAACGTTTTTTTTTCTCAAAATTGAGTAAAAACTTACAAATTGCCTTTTGTCTCAGTTTTCACATGACAAGCCTTTTAAAGATTTCATCTTCTCTTAACATACTTAAGACAATAAATTTGGCATAGATTTGGATTTACATTTTATTCTCCAAGCATACCTGAACCCATATCGAAATGTATACATTTTAATAGAAACACATCATTTTAAACCATCACTTTTGCAATTACGCTTAACAATCTTCAACACACAATTCTTAATTTCAGAGGGTGGAAATTATGTTTTGCTGTTGTTGGGGTTACAACTCAAGCCACCTGAAATGAGCAATTACAATTGCTGTTTGCTTAGCTTACAATCAACAAGGACTAGATGAAACTGGAATAGATTTTTTTTAGTCTGAGAGATGGTTCTCATCAAACAGGACGCTCTGTGATCAGTTACCTGAACAAACTAATTCACCTCATTATGTGGTTTCTTTTTGCAACCCAATATTCCTTTTGAGACAGCTTCTCCTGTTCCTTACTTACTATGCTTGCAGATGGTGCATGTCATTAACCAGCAGGGAACTCAATGCTTAACTTTAAAGTCTTTTGCAGCTATATTATTGTTTATATTATTTGGTGTTTCAGTTGTAGAAGTAGATGGAAAATAACGTTGCTCATTTTATATGTAGCAGGTATATGATGAAAAAATGTTATCCGAGTTATAGGGGGCCTGTGCCGCAGTGGAGCTCTATGTCTAGCAACACCTCTGGCAGGCAGCAAAAGTTGTAGCACAAGTTATTCATTATATTTCCAACCTAACATTGCAGATCTTGTGATATGACGGTTATGTTTGTCTACATCATGGACGAATGTTTATTGATACACATAAAACTGCAGTTGCATTCTTTGTAAGATTATGAATAAAAACATGAGCTTTAAATAGCACATCAAACTGTAAAGACCCAGCATTAAGTACTATCATTTAATGTGTAGTTGTGACTCTGGCAGGCTGATTATAAAGAAGCCAGCAGCTGATGGAATTCTTGTTAAATTCAACATGGTATCAGTATTGTTGTGACTAGGGATGCACCGATTGCACCGTCCTTTGGCCATTCACCGATCTTTTAGAAGCTTGATCTGCCGATTCTGATTTTGGCAATTTAAAAGAAAATAACTGTCAGCATATAGCTTCAATGTTCCAATGTTATCTTATTGAAAAACAATTAACAATGCCCATGAAAGAATACAAACTATGAAGTAGTGTTCTCAAATATAAATAAAAAGGTTGGCGAATGAGGTATGTTGGATTGAACATTTTATTTGCGGCCCCACCACGACTTATTTCAGCCTTGCATGAATTGCAAATTGCAAATCTTTGCTTTTTTTCTTGTAATGCATAAAATTGCAGATTTCACAAACGTATCGGCCGATCACCTTTCCCCCAAGATTAGGAAAATCGGGGTCGTGCACCCATAGTTGTGACAAATATTGTAATCTTTTTTTCCCTTCAAAAACACTCATCCATAAAATGTATTTATCTAAACTTTATATAAAGACAGAAAATTCAACCACATGTTATGATTTTCATCACTTTAGTGTACCCTTCTCACGAACTTCATTAAGACAGAGAGGTTTCATGGTCACAGGAGTGAGATTGTGGAACTCTTTAGAAATGACATTCAAATTGTCTACAACAATACACCAACTAAAAAATATGTTTAAGGAAAGTCTACTTCAAAAATATAAAAGTTTGTAACTTCCATACAGGAACGTAATTTTTGTGAATTATTTCAGTTGCTGTGAAAATTGCCAGTTGTGTTTTCTGGATTGTTGAAAAACTGCTGATTGGTCATCATAATCATGTTTTTTCTATGTTAAAAGGGGCATGTACAACAAGACATTGTCTTCATCATGCTCTTCTTCATCCATGTAATTTGATGTAAGGCAATGCATGGTAATCTACTGTATTTGAATGAATAAATGAAAATGAAATGAAAATTACAAATTATTTCAGTGAGAGAAACTGATTTCTGGCATGTAGGTTTTGGGAACCACTGGTGTAGATTATTCATTTGCCATACAAGGGTTATTGCCAAAGTAAATCATTTAGATAGATTCTATAAGTCATTAAAATGGAAATGGGAGCAAACCTGCGTGATGCATGATTGTTCTGAAAAGTTCTTAAATAAGACTTTTGATTTTCTTACACAACTGTCTTCCAGGACACACCAAACTGGTATATTCTGAGACCTAATTATTGTTAAAATGTTGACAGAGTTTGATTGTGTTTACCTTCAGAGTGGCAATCAATGACTATGTTTAGATGCCATCAATATTCAGGTTAAGGTCAATATTCCGGTTTCTGAAACTTTTAGACTTCCCCGTTTACATGCGTCAGCGGACAGATTTACTCCTGTATACATGATAGTTGCAATCAATTGGAATATCCCGACCCAAACCGCGACGCACAGAGAATATCATGACTTAAAAATGCACCATTTTCCACTTCTTCCTGTATCCAATGCAACAACAATGACAGTAGGCGGAAAATGAACTATATGGGAACGATAGCAGTCGCTTTTGCTTGCGCTTTGGTGCTGGTACCATTGACTGTAAAAGAAATGGACGAACTGTGAAACCACGTGACCCCTAGGTGTCTGAAGAGCTGAAAAGAAGCTCATTGTGAGGTTCCTACTGTCGCCATCTTGGCAACGTTATGAGTCTCGTGACTCCTGGAAAACCCAAAAATGGGTAACGAGGAGGCGCTGAGAGGGGGGCTGTGAGCGTGGGGACGGATGATTGACACCCTTCAAAGTCTTTGCTACGAGCTAACAAAGCTAACCCAGAGCTAATGGGAGCTAACCAGCTAACGGAGGTAGGCGGGCTAAAGCTAAGGCGCGCTGTTAGCCGGCTAAAAACCCAGGTTGTGCTACTCTGCCTCGTTTTGCCGGATATCTGCCGCCTGTCAATCAAAAGGAAACGCCCCTAATTATGAAGAATTTTAAGATTAAATAACATCTAAACAGATAAGGCAGAATTTGTTTCACTCCCCTCACAGTTGTCACGAAGGTAAACTTGACCTATTAAACCTAAAATGGTTTTTTGAACCAGGCTATAAACATGTTTAATTCTGCTGTGAAGTTGGCCTTTTTAACATGGGAGTCAATGGGGATCTGCTCTGTTTTGCAGCCAGCACCTAGTGGGTGAGGGGGGAACTGCAATTTTTGGCACTTTCGCATAGGCTTCACGTTTCTAAGCCTGAGGTTGTCCCTTGGCTGGTACTGACCCACCAGCAGTATTTGACACTATTGTGCATCATGGTCCTCAATAGAAGGAGAGAACGTGTGGTGGAAATGGGAGATGGAGCCGAAGTTGGGCCATATTCATCCACGCTGCCCGTTTCCACCACTGTGATGAAAAAAATTGTTTTCTCTTTGCTCCAAAAGTGTGGTGTGATGCGTCTTGGTCCTTGCGGATAGAACATGCGCAGAACACAATTTAATGTTCCTTTCCGACACGCGTTCACATTACCAAATATTCGGGTTGGAAAAGGGACTAACACAGGGGTAGTATTCGGGTTTTTAAAAACCGGAATATGTGCATATCCGGGTTTCTGCCGGTGTTTACATGGCCGTGCGCAACCGGGTTATTGCTAATATTACGGTTATGAAAGGGTTATTGGCTGCATGTAAACGCAGTAATTGGATTTCAAATGTTCAACAAATGTACCAAAAGACAGATGGGGAGAAGGGGGAAAAAAGCAATGTGTCTTCAGTAAAATATACAGTATGTCTATGACTCAACTCAATATATCATTTTATTAAATTTTTCACAATGATTTACTGTTTTTACTCAGAACAGGTTGGCCCTTGTATGGCTCAACCTCAAAATAGGACAGCAAGTCACTTTGAACCATTATTTTCTAATTAAAGACAATAACGTTTTATGACCTCTATCAGTCAGATATCTGCATTCAATTCACGTCGTGCCAATTATCATTCTGACTGTTTTTCATGACATATATCAACTACTATACACACAACTTTTAAACTTAATATATTTGGCAGCATGTTAGCACAAAGCAATGTTGCTTTGATCAACGTCTGCCAATTCATGCTTAATTAAATGAGTAGCTGTGAGCCTCTAACAGATTAAAAAAAGGAAACAAACCATTTTATTCTTAAAGAATTGTTGCACCAGAAAAACCTTCTAGAAGTGTTTTCATACAACTGTGAGCTTCTCTGCTTTATATTGCCAGTGTGCAGCACTTTACTACTGAACACACCAGTTCCTGTAACATTCCTACAAATGAGATTTGGTGTTTAGACGATAATGAAAAGTGCTGTCACATGCAGCTGCAAAATCTCAGTGTCCTGTGGGATTCACTTAAGCTCTGACTCTAAATGCCATTCAATATGAACATGCATGATTTTCACATATGAACAACTGAATGCACCCATGTTCTGTGGATGGTGTGCAGTGTCATCCTTAAACAGACACTGTTATGATATGCGCCTAGTCAACTCATCACTATGGCAACAATTTGGTGATCCTTATTCTGATTCTAAAATATAAAACATTGAATATAGTTTAAATAATAATTTATTGCATCATTCTAGTAATAGTCATTTGGAACACTAAATACCATTTTATTATCACCCATCTCTTTTGAGTTGAGGAGCAGAAATCAGCCAGGATTTATAGCACAGAAGATATATATGGGAACACAGATGGCAAAGACTGGATGTTACAACATTAGAAGTTAATCTGACATCTATGAGACTTTCAAGAAAAAAAGCCCTTAAAAATATTAGTTTTATGATTTTAGCTTGAATAGTCAAAGAAAACTGAATATGGACAAAAAAAAGAAGTAATTATTCCAGCTATATCCTATATCATCCCAAGCACCAAAAATATCAAAGGCCAACAACAACAACTTAAGGATCTGAAAAAAAAGTCAAATGTGTTAATAAGACACTATGGTTGCTAAATCCACATAAAAGGCAGTGAATCTAAATGAGTACTACAGACTTCTGTTACTTTAATTACGCTTAAGATGAAGCAGATAGGAATAACTAGGTCTTTGATTATCCCTGTAACACTCTCTTTGGTTGAATTCAATTTGGATAAAACCCTAAGTGCTAAAGAGGGAGAATTTGTTAATTCAATAACTAATTCTAAAAAAAATGAAGCAGGTCATTCAATACCCTGACTCAAGCTTGAGAAATAGCATATGTTCTTCTCAGAAGGAAAACTTAATGTGCAACATGAAATACACTGAGATTGATGCATTTAAGCACGGCTGCAAGAGT
>JBBBVU010000013.1:17115744-17139614 GCA_037177055.1 Atherinosoma microstoma
AACTATCGCTCCCACAAGCTACTGGCACATTTCTCATAACAGTGAATCAAAACAAGGTTATACAGCAGTAGAAACGAAGTCAACAACATCACATACTTCAGTGTATTTTACACTTCAGTAATAGTTTAAAGTTTTATTGTTTGAGAATTTATAACAGCACAGGTCACCAGTGAAATGATAAACCAGAAAGGCTACAGCTGGTGTTTTTTTTTTGTTTTTTTTTTTGGCTCTCCAAGTCTGAACACAGAAGAGTTCAGATTTTCACTTTGTTTCCTTCTTTAAAAATTAAACTTTGTTTGGCAGAATGTATCTCTGTGAGGATTCTTTTAGATTGATTTTATTTATCTGTTTCTTTACCTTGGCCTTTTTCAACAGTGTGCCCTAACATAAATGATTACGATAAGACCACCAGAACTGATGCAGTGCACTTGTTGCTTCACACTAAATGATGTCCCTAAACAGAGGTTATGCTGGAGGACTGTCAATTGCTGACAAGCAATTACCTTTTCCCTGCCTCTTCAAAGAAAAAAGTGCTGTTCTTATACAGTACAGTCTCATTCACTGTTACTTATATCTATATGGATAAAATTCATTTGTGTAAAAAAAAAAAGAGAGACTTTTTTTGTGCTTAGTATTCAAATTTCAAATGGCACTGTTGTGTCTTCTAGAAGCATTGCTATGCACTTCTGTCATAAAAAGCCAAATGCCAAAAAGAATTAAAAGTCAACTTGTTTTAATATCACATTGACATTCATCAAATGTGACATGATCACATTTCTAGAGCTGTTGTTGACCTGCAGCATCCCGGGGTTGAGAAACCACACTTCAAAACTTTGAGTTTTATTCCTGAGCACCACGTGATAGCTGTGTTTTGCTTTACGGCACCCTGTCACTCGCTGACAACTGGATATCGACACACTGGCCGTTTCGAACGTGCATTGTGGCTGACTCAGCAAAAAAACCCAAAAGGACTTTGCTGGAGGAAGTGAGAAAAAGAAATTGAAAAATGATATAGCAAGAGATAACGCAATAGTCAACTTTAGAATGGCTTTTAGTGGTTGGAGAGAGCTCAGAAAAGACACATGATGCAAGACGGATTCTGAATTAGCTTTCGTTAGGGGGAGCCAAAGTGCAAAACTCTGCCAAAGTTCAGGAGTGCTGCTTTAATAATATGAAACAACCAAATGTGATGTCACATTTAGCTCCTACACTGGACGAAAATCAAGCTGCTTTTGAAAGACAGAACTGGTTATGACACTTGGTGAGTGTCTTAAAAGATCAAATTAAGACAACTCTGTTACCCTTATTAACCATGACATTGTTAAATCTACACCACCTGGAAGTCATTTGCTTCTAGACATTCCAACAAACTGTCAACAGCTTAAAGATTATCTCACTTTGAATAACATTGTATATTGTATTACAATACCATACATTATATTCTATAGTTTTGTAGATTTTATCATGCTGCTCATATTCACATTTAAGTGGACTGTTTATTTTTTGCCGCATCATTTGCTTTGACTTCATGTCAAGGGCTATGATTGCTTGTTATTAAGTTGTAGTACAATAAGTACTTCACAAACAGCTGCATTGTCTGCAGCATAATAAAGCTGTATAGAGATATTTTTTGTTGTTGTTATTTTTTTCCAAAATGATGGAATATATTATTTATTGAAGCTATACGTGTCCGTTGGTAGCCATTTAATGTATTCTTGACCACTGCAAGAACTTCCGACCTGGGGTAGTTTAGGTATACCCACAGTGTAACATATAGTATTAAATACATATATTTATTAAAAAAAATGTTAGTTTTGTTTCATACAGCTCTATGAGGCAATAAGTAAAAAAATCAGAAAGATGCTTTTGTGCGCGTGATTTTTCCTCATGCATGTCTTTGTTTGTACAGTGGATCTGCACAGATTTGAGGTTATGTGGAAGCTCAGATGGATGCCCATTTGCATCCAGTAGTTCTCTCCTCTGCTGTTATCATTGCAGCACCGCAACACCACGGCAAGGCAAGATTGATTCTCCATCTGCTTCATCTGAGTCTATAGCAAATTTGGTTTCTGCAGCTGCTTCAGCCAATCCACGACACACTCCTAACTCTCCTCTGAGTCAATGCTATCATGAAACAGAGCATGTATTACAGCAAGGCTTAGCAGAGTTTGGATGCAATATTGCTTGCAGGTATTGTACTTGCACTCTCTAACGTACTCAGCTGATATACAGACGGGTGAGCAACACCTTACTGGGCTCTTTTGATTCTTACCTGCTACATTCTCTAGCTGGGATTGCTCAAATAACCTTCATTTCATCTCCTACTTCAGTTCAGATGAGAGCATATAAAATATGACTTTTGGTCGGTGCTGCTCCTGTTCTGACCTCATTTTATGGAGCAAGGCTGTGTGCTGCCTTCCCACCCAGACACTCTTCAGGGTGAATTTGTAGGGCGAGGAAATTTAAGGAAATTGATTTCAGACTACTTTCACAGACTCCTTCTTGAGCACCAAAGATGATCTAATTGATTTGTGACTGAACGCCAGTGACATCACTGCTCACATAGCAGCTGTGATATACAGTATAAGACCTATAGACATGCACTGGGATAATTAAAAGGATGATTAAGATTAGTTAACATTTAAAGCATGTGACATTGCTCATTATATTTTACTTTATCGCTGCAAGACAGACTCCTCTTTTCAGCTCATCAGCCATTTGTTTTGCGCTTTTCTGCTTTCTGTAATTAGCTGGTATTGTTCTTGGCATTACTATTCATTTGAGCCTTTTATTCTGTCTTTGCTTTCATTCTACCTCCTGCTTATATCTCGCCCCCAGGCCTCTTTGATGAGTGATTGTGTTTTCCACATGAGTAAATCAAGCCTGGAGGGATGACAGATTGTTGCAACATGCTCAGGTGGGAAAGGGATGAGTGGGTCAGCAGGACAAGCGACGCAACAGTTGAAAGGGAAATGATTTTCAAGAGACGGGAGTCTGTATTGCAAGAGCACACTCGTCTCCAGGGGTACTTTGCAAAATCAACAACACTGTTACAGATTAATTTATGGACGGATTATCTGTGTGCCTTTTCTGCAGAAATGAGGACGTTCTCAAGGCAATATGTAAGAAGATCCCCTGTCAGTGACTATCAAGTCCCTCTGGTGGGAGAGTCTCAGTAGTTTGAGACAGCGCGTGGGCAACACAGTGTTTCAGCTGACAACTCTGAGGAGTTAATTGCTCATATGTGTATAATTTTTTCCCCGCAACATACAGTAATGTAGCTGTTACGCACCTCAAAAAATTCCAAACTGTGCCAGCTGTTAGATTGCAACAATAATTGCATTGTCTCATATTTCTCACCTTATATTGCACATTAGCTTTAGTCTCTTTAAAGATTCTTTTTAGTCTCATGTGCTTTTACTGATGCTCAGCAGAGTAGCCCAGCATATGGAGAAAGTGTTATACTATTGTCTGGTAGATTGTAGTTCTGTATTATTTTCTACGTAATCCATCTCACTCTTCTCTTATATATCTAAGACTTATCAATAAATGACCTGCAGTGAGACAGTTATGGTGAACACTGCACCGCTCCTTGACAGAAAATGCTTAACCATACAGTTATGCTAACAAAAGGCTTGGAGCAAGCTGCAGTGAACAGATACAAACACTATCAATCTTTTGTTATTCTGACATCTCTGCAGTCTTTTTTGTGCTGCCATGAAAAAGGATGGAGTCCCATTTCCATTTAAATTAACAGAAAATGAGAATCCAGTGACAAATTATGTAGACTGTACATAATGACCATTTTATTCTCTTTGTATTCTGTAAGATGCTTCTTCATCTCAGTTTAAACAATAAGTCAAATGCATTCATATGTATTGCATGTTGGAAGTTTCAATGACGAATGAGATTATTCTGTGATCTTACGATACCTTGTACTGCAAATGAACTTTAGAGTGATTGCTATATCAGATTTATACTGCATGAAATCAGATAAACAAAACAAAAAATGGAAGGGCTCAAAGATATACTCTATAAACACTTTCATTATGTTATTTAAACTCTCATGGTTTCTATTATAAATCAGACAAATATATTATGTGAGACAAACCAGAAGTAGATGAATGATTTCATTATGTGTGCTTGTTTTTTTCCTGGATTTATAGTAAAAACAAACATCCGTAATCTGATTTTATGGCCTCTTCTGCATGCATACAGCCTTTGTTTCCACAAATTTTGAAAAATGACTCAAATCAACTTTTTAAAAAATGTATTCTTATATTTATTACATTTTATCATGTTAGAATTAATGCCAGTAACATGAAAATGATAGTTAGGATAGGGACATACCACCATGTTTCATCACAAAGTCTGGACTTCAATTCGGTACTCGGTCTCCTTTGCCATGTTGTTATAATATGTGCAGATTATTGTTTTGTATCATCTTGTTGGAAAAAAAAGGGTCTAACTAAAAAAAGATGTTTCCTAGACTGTTTTATGTGTTGCTCCAAATCCTTAACACATTGTTCAGCTTCAGTGGTAACAGATGTTGCTCAAGGTTAGATGTAAAAGGTGCATAACTTCCATCTGCAGTAATGAACCTTCATACCATCACAGAAGCTGGCTTTTGTACTGTGCGCTGATAACAAGTTGGATGCCACATCCCCTCTTTTGCCCAGATAACGCAGTATTCACTTTTCCAAAGATAATTTCAGATGTTATTTGATGACCCCATTGGACAGTTTTTTGTTTTTTTTGGTTTGGGTTGGTTTAAAAAAAAAAAAACAAAGCTTGGGCTCATCAAGCACTTTCAATTACCTCTGCTAAAGAATTGTCTGTTTTCAATACAGTGTAGCATGAAGGGTCAGAAATTATGGACTAATATTTGCTTTAGGCCTTACACAAAGAGATTTTTTAAGAACAATTTTTTAATTCTATTACGTATTACAGTTTATGAAATCCCCCATATTTCCAGTTTTTTTGTTTGTTTTTGGTTAAAACTATTTACCCTCATAGTTTTTTGCAGAGTGATAAATCTCTCCCTATCTTTAGACCTGAGAAACACAGCCTCTCTGGGAAACTTTCTTTTTAAAACTGTTTTAGCTATTTCTTTTAGGTATTCCTTCCCAACTTTTTTAAATAAAAAAAGTCACATCAGTTTAACATGAACAATATATACATTTTCTCATTTGTAACATTTGATGTCATCAGGATGCTTTTAAATATGCGCTGGAAACTGGAATGGAAAATTGCAACTTTAGGCCTAATGCCCCAGAATTTTTCTTGTACATTGTTTACTTTTTAAAAGACCAGTAATTAAGTAATATTGGAAGAAAAGATGCCCACTAAGCCTTTTCAATGCTGAAACTTAAGTGTGGGCTATTATTGGTTGCAGATTTGATGATTGGCTTGAATAAGTGCCTGTAGTCATAGGAATCCATACTGTGCCCTTTTATAATCACCAGTTATGTACTACACAAAGCAGCATTTGAATCAACTTCAGCAATCAATAACATATTATATTTCTTAAAAATACTGCAGGACAGATGAAAAAACAGCATGCTGTCACCATAACTACGGATTCACTGATTCTCACAAGGCAGCACTGTGTGAAAAAAAAATTGTAATTCCTCAAAAGGAGTCATGCTGCATCTCCAGCTTCAACAGCGTTTAATAGAAGCGGATTAGAGGCTGGATTGTCTGAAGTCACCTCTCAAACACACAGCTGCTGCTTCTTTTCAGCAAGACAGCAAGTGCGATTGACTTGATGATAACTGCTGGTGCTAATGTGTGTGTGACCATGTTAATTTGCACTTGGCTCCTTTGGGGATTTCTAAGCTCTCCTCTGATAGATCTGTGAATCTGTCTGCCTGGTTGGAATGTAACACTTTAATACCTCACATGCCACAGAGAGGCTGCTGCTTAACCACCTTGTCACTCACTTTACAACAAATGTTGGGCTGTGCGTGCATGTGTGCGTGTGTGTGAAAAGCCCTGACTCTTATTTGTCAGGTTTGATTTTCAAGCAGATATTTTGGAGATGAGTTTTTCGATTTGCCAGCTAAAAAAAAAAAAAAAGCAAAAAAAGAAGAATTTCTGAAATAGAGTTTTTTTTTTCTTTTACAATAACTGACCTGAACTGGTGAATAAAGACATCACAAGGCTCAGACACAATGCTTCTCTGTGTGATTCAATGCCTTGACATATCCTGAGGTACTCTGACATCCAGTGTGTGAAAAGCAGTTCTGCCACCTCTTCTGGAATTCATGCCGCCACTTTGGCAGCTGAATGTCTGCTTGTAATTTTTTTTTTCAAAGCAGCTGCTGATTGACAATGTTCTGCTTTTTGCTTATCCCTGGTGTGAAATCGCATGTTTGTTTGTAGCTGCAGCAGTGGCGGGCCCAGCAGGAGGAGGTGGCGAAGCTGGAGGCCTCTATAGCAACAAGACAACGGGAGGAAGAAGAGGCGAGAATAAAGACAGAGCAGGAGAAGGAGACCGCCATCAGGGCGCAACAGAAGGAGAAAGTAAGCGCTGTGTCTGCACTTCTATGCATTGAATGTGTTGGTAACCTCCTTCTGCACTGTGGTATATTAAAGAGACGTAAAAGGACATGTGTGTATTTCTGCACCATGAAAGAAAGTAGCTACACAAACCTTTTGTAAAAGGCCAAAATAAGTTAATTTATTATGGTAAAAGAAATCTCCATCGATGGAATATTGCATCAAATATTCTTTCCAAATGATGAATTGCATTTTTATTAGATTAATCAGTTATCCTGCAAAACATGCCACAAAACAAATAGCTGTCAGCAGACAAATAGCAATAATTCACACTCAAGAAAGTATTGGATGTCATCAAATTGAAAGCACACACTGTTACAGTTACTTGGGGATTTTGATTATTCATTTACGTTATTGAGCACACAGGTGTGATAGCGCCAGAAAGTGTGGGTATTTGACTGTTTAATTAACTCTGTCCTCGGGGTTCTGCAAGGAGACTACTGGCAACCTGAGATGCTCTCTGATTGATGAGAACATTTAAGCTTCATTGGATTCTATCAAATTTAGCACAATTGTCTGGCAGATATTGAAGGATCCTCTTATTCTCTCTATTTACACTTATCTGATTCCTGCTCCCAATTAATCAATAGGACATGATGATACTGAGAGTTTTTGTGAAAGTCTACGTACGGAGTGCATGGCTGCTCTTGTTAACTTTCTGTTGCTTTTATTTCCCCAGGTGAAACAGTTTTATTCAAAACAGCAGAAGAGGAGTGAGATGCTGGAGCAGAGGGATCAAGAGAGACTTGCTCATCTGAGGAGCGTCATGGAAGAACAGGCAAAGCGAGATCGGCAGAGGTGAGTGTTGGACCACTGGGCTTTGAGTTTTCATTGATGCCTCTTGTGTTGTAAAGAGAAAAACAATACACCCTCCGTCAATTCTAAGGTTTATCATATCAGGACAGATTTGAGCCATTTTTAAAAATATGACACATTACACTGTGCCATTTATTGAGAACAGTAGTTTCTGCTGTCCATCAATCTGGGAGGAGTTATAAAGCCATTTCCAAAGAACTTGGAATTCATTCTACAGTGAAAAAGATTCACAAATGGAAAACATTCAGACACCAAGATGCAGGAAACAGTGCAGGAACAAAGTCTAATTAAAATGAAACCAAAAGACTTACTATGAAACACAAAAGCTGATCTGACACAGAAAAACTGAAACCCAGGAGTATCGGTGAGGACAACAAGAAAAAGGGTGAAGGGAGTGGGCTAATTGAACCCAGGTCAGCTGACGTGAAAACCAAGCGCAGTACCAGCACAAATAACTCACATACTGAGCGGTGGAGGGGTTATCACTCGGGATTGTTTCGCTGCCACAGGACAAGGACACCTTTTCACTGAAAGGACAATAATCTCCTCTGTACACCAAAATATTTCAAGTCAAATGTGAAGCTTGGCTGTAGTGGGTCACACAATAGGACAATAATCTCAAGCATGGTTGTAAATCTTACAACAGTGGCTAAAAAATAAATAAATTAAGGTGTTGTAATGACCCAGTCAAAGAGCAGACTTTAACCTGATTGAAATGCTGTGGCGTTGTAGAGCTGTACGTAAACGAATGTTGCAAACCTCACGGAACTGATGAATGTAATGGTGTCTCTCCTGGATCTTTGTGGAGTCAGTTTAGTGCAGAGGGTCTAGCTACATTATGGACAAAACACTTGCAGAGCTGGATTTTCTCACCATTATTATCAGTGTGTATAATACATATGTGCACCCCTTTGTGTCTTTCTTTTTGGTAATCGGCTGTGAAATACCAGTCTTCCCCCAGGTATCTGGATTTGTTTCCCTTACTGAGAAGTGGCATAAGACACCAGCTTGCCCTCTGAGACCACTATTAGACAAGCTGATTTTAAAAGTATTCTTGCACATTTGAGCCTTTTTCTGTATCTGTGAATGAGTTGATTTTCCAGCTCAGCAGACAAATTGGTGGGGTGCTTTCTTCTGGTGTGCCTGATCCTGCTTTGGATATGATATATTTTCTTACACTGTTTTAGAGTGCATTGCTTCTACAGAAATCTTCATTCTGGTGGCAATAATAGGAAAAAAAAGTTCTTTCTTATTAGATCAACACTTGGACTTTTGCCACAAAGTTATGAAAAGAAAGGAGAGTGTGAACGAAAAAGAAAATGACAGTGAAGAGACTAAAGAGCAGACAAAGATACACCAAATGGGAAGCAACAACATTAGCTGTTCAGTCAAAACAGAAAAACCAGACAACCAGCTGCTACACCTGTAAAGGAACAGAAAATGTCCTAAAGTAGCTAAAAGACAGCAAAGTTGACAAGATCGGGAGCACCTATAAAAATCAAGACAAGCTGGGGGAAAAGAAACATTAATTACAACAAAACATCAGCAACACAAAGACATGAGCATAACTGTAACTATTGGTGATTAAAACCCACAGGACAACACAGCGACTGTACCAGCATGCAGGGTAGTGAATTTGCGGCAATGAATCGTGATCAGTGATGAGTGTGACCGTGCAAGCTGCCACAGGGAACAGCAAACAATGCCACTTAAATGGCCCCTTCTGCCACATCCCATATGACATGCATCTTCCCCAAAGTCTACATGTGTGGGTGTGTGGGAGAGCTGGGGGGGGAAGAGGGGCATGGGGATGTGGCCCTGGAAGGAAGGGAACCTCCCCCAGAAGGCGAGCTGCCCAGCTGGTGGCAGTAGGCACCCCAGTTCCCCAGGACTCCCCACAGTGCAGGATGAGCCGGGAACAGCTGTCACCATGGCTGGGATGCACAGTGACTACAGCCAAAGAGCCACTGCTTATCCCGTACAGCACCCACCCACCACACACGCAGGGGAGTGCAGCGGGCGAGGATCAAGTGTAATTTATTAGACATTAAACAGTATCTTGTAAGACCATCTGTGATGATTAGCTTATATCATATCTATATCAATTTGGATGTGTTTGTTCTCCATTTCCTTTTTTTGAATAAAGTATTTATAAATAGTCTTCTGCAATGATCAGGTCAGGAAAATGACAACTTAGCCCAGTGTGTTGTTACTCCCCAGGTGGAGTACTACGCCTGGCATTATTTCTGTTGTTTTTCTCTGCTGACATGCTGAGAGACTCACATGAATCGCTTATAATGGTGTTGACTTGGGCTATGATACTGAACTCTGGCAGGACTGAGATCAGGTGCCGAGGAAGAGATAAAACGAGACGATGGGAAAGGAGCTGCTCTCTGGCAGCTCCATTAAACCTTGCGTCAGCCTGGAGGCTTGCTGTGTGAGGAGTGATGGGTAATGTTGCCTGTGGCCATGACAAGGGAAGAGAAGCGTGTGCAGGTGTGACGTCCATATTCTCTGTCTGCTCCCTTTAGGGTGCAGTTTCGGGCAGATATGTTGCAGCAGCGAAGGGAAGAGAGAGAGGAGCGAGAGTTTGAGCAGCAGAGAGAAGAACAAGAGAGACAGAATCGTCTGGAAGCTCTCAGAAAGCAGGTGAATCATTAGCAGGTGTTAACACTCGGAGCCACTCAGCTTTGTCCTGTCAGTTGCAATTATTCCCAAGGAAAGATTTGGACTCACCTGTTTAGAGGAGTCAGTGCCACCTTTTGGCTGTGTGCAAAAAATACAGTTGTGTTGCTACCAATATTATCTCCCCCTTTTAATCATGTTAGGTTGAGGTGGTGTCAGAGGCAGACCAAGACAGGATGATGGCAGATACCGAAGCTTGGAGGAATCGTCTCCTGGATGAGAGGGAATTTCAGCTCCAGAGGCCTCTTTTCAGTATCAACACGTACACAGACACAGAGGTGAGACATGATAACATCTATACTGCTCTAACCTTCAACTCCTGTGTGTTTGGATTGAACTGTCTGCATGATCATTTGCCCCATCTCCTTATCTCTGCTCTGTATACATTAAACTTACAAGATTATGTTGCCTGATTACTGTTTCTTTCGTTTATATTCAGTCTTTTATGTGTTGGTTCATTTTGGTTGAGAATGACTCATGCAGTGGGGGGGAAATGTGCGAGGTGGGTGGTCGGTCAAACAAAAATCTGCCCTCGTTTCAACACGCTGCCATGCTCACAAGGTCATCACGTCAATCAGTAAACTGTCGTCTGTTTGACTTTTCTGCTTTTGTTGTCACAGTAGGGAACAGGTTAGGTATGGTTATTATATAACACAGGCAGGGACTAATGACTGTCAATATGTGAATATTTTCCTCTGGTAAACCATGAAGAATAAGTGGTTAACCTAATTTCAAAATGTGTCATTTATTTACAGTGTTTTTGTTCATGTATGCATTCCAGATTGTGTCGGATCCAAGAGTACGGGTTGAGCAGGCTTTGCGGGAGGCTGGTCTGCACCAAACCCAGTATGCCAAAGAAGTTCTGTCTGATATCAAGCCACCCAAACCACCTCGGCGAGACACGAAATCTACGCTTACATTTTGACCAAGGTTTTGTTTGGGTCAGATTATTGACTCTAGTCAGCATTTGCTCTGGTTTTCATTGTGTGTAAAAAAATCTTTCATAAGAGTTCATGTTGTTTGCATCAACATCATCTGAACTTCCACAGCCCAGTGCACTACCAATGTCTTTTATTGGAGATCTTAAACCGTACAGCGCCTCATCTTACAAAGATATGTACATCTCCTAAAAAATGGATATAAAAAGACATTCCTTCACAATCATTACATTTTTATTTGTCTGCTTATAGAAGTTTGCACTATTATCTGACTTTTATAGAAGTCTCTGAATGTTTTTGACAACACAATGCTGATGTTTATTTTTGAAGGTTCTACCACATCTTTGACCACAAGATAAATGACAAGAATAATGATTAGGAAGACTCTAAAACTAGAGTTCATTTAATGCAAATGTCCTTTACAAGCAATTTCCTGTTTTTAATTCCATTCACTGAAATGCTAAAATGGTTAGCTAACCCTCTAAATATCTCATTGGAATGTTTACTTATACCTGTCATATTTACAGTTGATGATGATAGATACTTTTTATTGATCCCCTAAGGGAAATTCACAACTCAGCAGCAGCATAAAAACAAACAAAGTACTATGCAATAATAAAAACGTGCATCTATCATCATCAGTTATAGCTACAATGATTATTGTCCATAAACTGCTGCCTTGGCATTAACATGGAAATCAGCACAGAACACTTTATTTTAAAGATTTGTATTACTTTACATAAATACTAATGTTTGGATATTCAAAGATATAATACATTCTTAAATATACATATATATATATATATATATAAGCAACGGACTAATATTTTAGCTTTATCGTTCAATCATAAAAATCTAACGTGTAACTCTTAAATAAGTGTCCTATTCAAATACCGACATGTTAAGTACAGCATATGTATATACATATCCACATATTAATCAGAGCTATGTACAGTTCTTTAGGGCGGCAGAGGTTTCAGACAAGAATTCCCAAGCGTTTCTTAATGAAGTAAGACACCAGGACTTGAGGTCTCTGCTGGTACTCCACCAGAACATCATGAGGAGAAGTGATCTGGTCTCCCTCAAACCGGTTCAGTAACGCAACGCAGACCACAGCGGCTGAAAGAAAATGTTTAAAAGTGATCAAACTCTTTGTGCTTATTTCCTAGATAGTCATGTTAGAAATTATTAGTCAAATCATGTGTAACTTGAAACAACACAAGAATCTCTATCTTATGGACGACAATATCAAAATAAGCTAATTCATGGATGAATATTTACTGTTATCACCAATCTGCACCCATAGTGGTTAATATTTTCTAACAGAAATAATACCTTTGAGGCCACAGACACGGCACATGGCAGCAAATACGGTAGACTCCATTTCAATGTTCCTCACTCCAGCCTCGTAAGCTTTTCTCAGGTACTCCAGCTTTTCTTCATGGGAGAAGGAGCAGAGAGCTCCGTCAAGTCGGCCTTGACCTATAGACACGGCGCAGGATTTGTCAGTAAAAGATGAGAGCAACAGACCTTACAAATAATTTGCAAATGTGACTTAAGCAAACAAAAAACCCTGAGCAAGATTCTGTCAAGAATACCTTCATAGAAGTCATGGGTGCACATGGTGTTTCCAATAACAGTTGGGAAGTTCTGAAGCTCAGAGGAGTACTGCAGAAGCTCACTGGCCACTTCCTCATCCAGCTCTGTGTTTCTGGTGATGACTTTACCCAGAACCACTTGTTCACACTGGGGGCGGAAGGAGTAGTCCACTGCTTTATCAGTGATTACCACTGTCCCTGGAGCCAAGCCTGGGGATGACATGGAGGACATGTCCTATTTTTTAGAGGATTACTTTCATTTTTGACACCAATGGAACAAATTAAACATGTGTAAAACTTAGTTTCCTTTAAAACAAAACACAAAACTGTTCTTACCGACTCCACCGGATGTCCCTAGACGAAACAAGACCACATCGCGGCATTGGGCGTGGTGCAGCAGTTTAATGAGCTCATGCAACATAATAGAAATTGAGGGGACTCCCATGCCATGCTGCAAGATATACACATCGATAGAAGTTTTTTTTTAAAAATCTTTCAAATGTTAATTTGTTATGTAATCAACATTTAGGTTGTCTGAAAAGATGTTACCCCCAATAAATCATGGAATACTTACACTTATAGAAAGCACAGGTCCCACTTTGTACATGCAATAGCGATCGGTTCCCTCACAGATATCCCTGATTTCCTGTGGGTTTCCTGGCAGTTCCAGCTCCTGGTGGATGAACTGGGCGAAAGCCTTCATACGGTTTGCACTTCCACCAACACACACAAACTATTGCAAATAGAGACAGATGAGAAGACAAATGAGTTTCGTTTCTTCAGTTAGAAAATAATGTTTTTTCTGGACTTATTTCACAAACCTTAATATCTCCAAACATTTCTGGAAGGTTATGAGTCTTCGTGCTTAAGCTGAAGTGGTAGAGAATGTCCTCCTCCATAGTGTCCAAATAGGGATTTTTCACCTGGACGTGTTGTCTAAATACATTTTGTTTTAAATGGTTAGAAGTTAATCAAAAGTATGGGCTAAGTATGTGATCTAATTGAACTAATAAACACAATTTGGAGGAAAGACACTTTTACTGAAGAGCAATAAGAAACATTTAATTAAAAACTAATTTGAGGTTCCCAAATACTCACTTGATGTAGTCTTTGTGGTCACTTCCCATACAGTTCAGAAGAATCGGTGCCATGACTGCAGGAGATGGTTTCAAAGACAGTTTGAAAAATCTTCAGAAGTTGCTGTAAAATGTCCAAGCACTTGTTGCGTTTATTTTTCGAATAAGGGTCAGATCCAGCCGCAGAGCTGATATAGCTGTGACCCCTGACCCTTGCCACTGATTGGTTCTGGAAAGAGGAGTAGCAGAGGTCCTTGCCCTCACAAAAACATCCACTAGCCCCCCCAAAACAATTAAGATTAGCCATATAAAAATACCTGCCTCATTCAAAAAAGAAACCTATAAACAGCAGCAGTGAGAAAACCCTATGTAACTAAAATATGGTGTAATTATTAAACCTTGGAAACAATGCGTTGGACAGTGTAGAGTTTCAACAACAACCAGTTTAAAGCAAGTGAATATATGATATGTTATGACATAACTCACCTTGAGAACATGGAGATAAACTCTGACCCTGGCATGAAACACTTGGGCACATAAAAACAGTGATACACACAACCAACATAATGCAACCAAGCCTCAAATTTGTTCATTCTGACGTCTAACAACCTGAAACAGGAAATAATATTTTGAGATTAAACACACAGTAAAAAAAAAAAGAACCAAAGATGAAATGTTTTAAATAATTAACATTTTATTATCATTCAGCCGTTTTAAATCTAAACACAGGTTTTCGCTTTCCTTAACATGTAGTTTATGAGTCACCACTAACAAGAACAACAAACAAAAGGACAAACTTTTAGTTCAGTAGTTCAGTGAAAAAACAGTTGAAACTAAGTAAAACGTTTGATGTGGCTTAAAAAAAAAAAGAATAGAATTTAATATCAAAGGGAAAAAAATGTCTTCCATTCCTCTGAGCTTGTAAATTATTTTTGTGCCCACCTGGCAGTCTTCCAGTCTGTTGACATGAAATCGGAGAAGAGCGAGAGTTATTAAACCAATCATTCCCACATAATTCACTAATATGTCTACATTATACTGTCAAGAGGCCCCGTAAGTTCTTAATGGCTGAAACCTTAAAGTTTTACACCACAGATTTTGTCACCATCATTTTATGGTAGTTATTCATATAACAGTGCCATAAAATCAATACACTGCTTAACAGATTGCCTTCATTTTCTTTTATTGCGCTGCAAGTGCATTTTGAAAGCATGATAAAAAGGAACATGCAATGGTTATGATGTCAGTGACACTGTAACTTAAATTCTGCACTACTTACTTGACATGTCATTGTGCTGGTTTGTTGTCCTCTACATAACCAAAACTCAACAGTTTAGACATGTCAACAGGTGCTGGTTTCTTGTCAAATACTCTGTAAAAAACACCAAAGACATCAAGTTCACACGTGTTGTAGGCATAATTCCTTATCTTTTAAATGGACCTAGATTCATTTGGTGATTTTGTCTTTACAAATATTATGTAATATTTTGACATTTAACATAAAGTACCCGTTAGAACAGCATTAGATTAAACATTAATCCCTCCAACACGGGATCCTTAGATAAACTCTGGCTACTCATTACAGAGTGTTTCTTTCAACAAAGTACATGCAATGAACAACTAGTATTTGCTTTTGGTGATTTTTCTCTCATCTCTTGGAGAAAATGACCAACTCTGTAAAGATGATCTATTAAACACCACAATGAATCTCAATTATTTCTTTTATTAGAACAGCAAAAAATGAGCAAGCATGATTACTGTTGCTTGCAAAAATCATTCATGTTGAAAGGAAATTTCTAGATTTTATGTCTCTCTGATTGAGTACTGACAAGACTATAAAACAAACAGCTGTAAACTTTAGCTGCAAGCACATTTGTTCTGCAAATAGTTTAAATGACCTAACTGCTATAACTAAAAAAGTAATTATAATAATGATTTTATTATTCTTACTGGAGGAATTGATAGTTGTCATTTACCAGTAGTAGTATTTGCAGTTAAATCTAGCTGTTTCAGTACTGTTTTTAATACAAAAACAACAAAAGACGAAGAACCGTTTTCGAACAAAAAAACAAAAAAAAGCATTGCTTTGGTATATTTGCTTGTATTGACATTAAACTTGTGATTTTTTTTTCTCATTTATGTGGATATACTATCTCTTTACCATAAATGCTCCATGATCGTGGTCTCAATTCTTGTTTCTGTTTCAATGAAAGTAAGGTTCTTCTGGATTTTTGACAAGTCAATGACATATTCTTACAGGTACAGGGAACACACAGCACCGATCAGCTGTGAGCCAAAGCAAACAAGTCAAGACCCAGGACTGTCTGTCGGCCCTTGCACTTTGTGCCTTTTTTTTTTTTTTTCCACCTGTGAGTGGCCTATCTATGAGCTTTTCTGCTTTGTCATCACAACAGTACAACATAGGGACTAAAATGTATGCATAACAATGCCTTAAATATGCATACTATAAGATTTATTAAGATTTTCACTTAAAAAAATTCCACTTTTTTTTTTTTTGGGCCAAAGATTCTGGGCATTATCTATTGATTTTGAAGCTGTAATGGCAAAATTATCCCCATCTCCTCATAGTAAAGAATTTTTTTTAAAAATTCCTGGATCCAGACGGTGATCTGGATCACCCCCAAAATGTAATCACTTGTTCCTTTATTCCACTTCTGAGATTTCCTGAAAATTTCATTAAAATCCATCCATTACTTTTTGAGGTATGTTGCCAACAGACAGACAGACAAATGTACGCCGCCGAGAACATAACCTCAGCGCCTTGGCGGAGGTAAAAATTTATATGAGCGGGGAGAGTCAAACCAGGCCTTTCTGTGTGGAATATGCATGGTCTCTCTGTGTGTGCTTGGCTTCTCTCTGGGTACTCCGGCTTCCTCCCACAGTCCAAGACATGCATCTTAGGTTAATTGGTGATTCTAAAATTCTTCTCAAGAGGGAGTGTGAGTGTTTGTTTGATGCTCTATGTTGGCCCTGTGATGGACTGGCGACCTGTCCAGGGTGCACCCTGCCTCTCACCTAGTAGCTGTTGGGATAGGGTCCAGCCCCAGCAACCTTACATTGGAATAAGTAGGTATAGAAAATGGATGGATGGAGTTATTTGCACTACTTAATAATTCTGAATTTGAGGGTTACTCCCCCCCCCCACAGTGTAGGGAAATGGCTTTCACAGATAAGAGATTTAATGTTCCTTGCAGTTACAGACTTAGAAAACATGTGCATGTGAATCAGCGGGCAGATATCTGCACAAATTTGAATATTGTGCACTGCAAGTTTAAAACTACTACATGAAATCTTCACAACACGAGTTAACCAAATCAGATCAAACACTATCAATCTTTCAAATATCCAGTTAAAATCCTCCTCTTTGCGTTTTCCTGTTGAGCAGCAGTGAAAGAGGAGTAACTAGAAGAGGAAACGTTATAGACATGAGACAGTAACTTTGTAAACCACTTTAGTTATCTAATTAGAGTCTTTGAAACCATACAGTAGCCTCAAATGAGACAATTTTGTTTACAGAAAGGGGGTGTCCAGTTTGTCCCGCATCATTTAGAATAAAAGGGAATCAGATTATTTAAAGGGCGAGTGTAATCAGCAAATATTTTAATAGCATCAGTGTAGAGAAATAATATGAAGCAAAATTTTTCAACGTATAATGTAGAACACCTGCTTACTGCTTTACCAACATTGTAACACAAACTGGAAAATAATGCCTTAGCCTTTGGTTATGCCATCTAATAACATGTTAATTTATAGTCAATTTCACATGAAGAGCTACTGGGTATAGATATGGGCGATTTGATTCATTTCATGCACTTCTTCTCATGTACTTTCAATCGAAGTAACAAACATGGTTTGTGTCTATCTGAGAGGCGTTTGACACTGCTTCCAGTAAACATAACGCAGGACAACAGCACCATCTTGTGTCTTCAAGAACTTACATCCTCTTGAATTTGTTGGTCAGATGATGCTGACTGGACACCTGCATCTCCTCCATCTGGCTGCACTTATCATCATTGTTCTGAACACAAAAAAAAAGTCATAATATATAATGTTCATTTTGTGCTTATACATACTGGTAACTTGACATTGTGCACTTATTCACTGAAAAACAACTAGCTGAACCACAAAGTAGGCGTGTGACACTAGCGTCACTAATAACCCTTCAATTTAGCCTTAACACATGAGATCTTAACATAACAAACAAAACACATGGAGTAGAGCTTATCTCGTGAGGCTAAATTACTTTCTAAACAACTTATACATTTCTGTGTTTACCTTCTCTTTTCCATCACTGCTGCCATCATTCCTCTCCCAGGTTGACATATTGTCACTCCCAAAGGGAGGGTTTGGTGGTTGAAAAGCTCCAGGGTTTTTCTTGTGGTCGCTGTTAATTAGACTTATAGAAGTATAAACAATACAGGGATTCAAAATGTATCCAACACTTAGCAGTTTAAACAAATAATGAAAAAAAAAAAAACAATAAAAAAAAATCTATGATTCATGCTCCAATGAATGTTGATGCATTTTGAAAAACAAACTGTTACAACTTCCCAGTAAACGATAATACTAAAAAAGGATTTTCTAAGCACCTTGGTTGTGTGGCATCTTCTATATCAGTGAAGAACCACTCTGGAGGTTTGTATGTATTTGGTTTAGAAGTAATTGTTTCCTCATGCCACAAAAGTCCTGTTAATGATGACAAAAAGAATAAAGATGAGTGTTGGATGCAGGTATGGCCCAGCCAAAAGCACACATGAAGGCAACAGGATGGCTTTACCCCTGTGTCCTCCCTGTTTTGCCAGTTTGACATAGTCAGAATCACTCTCCAAGATTGCAGCCCTTCGTCCTTGGGCCTTTTCCTTGTGAAGACTGCTGATGGTTGGAGACAATCCAGGGATCTGGGAGATATGGCCATCTTGTGTAAAGTACCCTGTTTTGACCCCTGAGGAGTTTGAATGCGCACAGACAGTGAATAAACACAAAATGAAGAAAGAAAAGCGCTATTTCTGCTTTGTATTTCATATAAAGTAAGCAGACATCTTTCGCAGTAATTGTAGGGCCCAAAGCTCTTAAGTTACACAGCCTACGTGATAGAAGTTTGTATGAATCGTTGTTCTTACCACATTTCGTTGGTTGAAGGTCGTCACCCATGAGAACTAAAGAATTTCTAGTGGAAACGGAAAAAACCATCAACCTATGCGTTGCCAACGCAGTACCAACAAAATATCGGTAGTGCCACCTGGCTAACGCTAGCTAACTGTTGCTAAGCTCGAGCCTCGAGTTTAACACATGACATCAACAGAAACGTTAAAACATGTCAGCTAAAGCCCATATTAAAATTCAAAGAGTTTCACTTACTCTGAATTCATCGTGGTAGCGGAGAACAAACCGCTGAGTTCACTCTGTTTGGAAGTTGTGACCTCGTCTCCATGGAAACGGTTTTATCCCGGACCCTCTGGAGTACAGCTGCTGTTTGGCGATGTGAGCCGGAGATACTGGTGAGAGGACACCGGTGTGTTTCCACATTAATGCTGAGAATAATACCCAGCTGACACCAGCCGAACGTCTGAAGGAAGGTAATGTTTATGCGAAGAAAATATAACCAATATCAAACAGATGCAAATATATGTCAGGGCATTCAATTGTAGCTTTTTCCCCATTTGAATATTTATTACATCCTAATGAGTTGGCTGAATACATATAGCCTATCTTAGAATATGAAATTAATGAAATGAAAAATACTTGTCTATTATGTTATGTTATCATATTACACAGAACAAGCAACAATAATTCGCCTATTACATAAAAAATGAGTAAACTTAAGTTTCAGTTCTTTATTTTATAAATCAATTTAAAATACAAATACGAAAATAATCAAAATACATTTTGTAAAATGGGACTCCGTAAAAGCTATCTGTAGCTTATGAAATGGGGCCCAGACACCTAATAGTTAGTATAAATCACAAAACAATTCAGTTTCCACCCAACCTAGATCCCAAAACTTCTCAGATTCCCCATATATAAAGATACCGACACAGATACAAACACATCAGATAGCTACTGGCACATGAAGAAAAAAGAAAAAAAACAACAACATGATAAGCCTACATAATTACATACACTTGAGAAAAGTTAATAGTTTTACTAATTAAAACTAATTCTATGTAGGCTACAAGTTAAGAATTATGCTTATTTATTTGTTATCTGCGTTCTCGCAGTAAGAAGGATCTTTGCGGTCCATAGGTTTAATTGTTCTCATTAGCTTCATTGCCTGCACCTGTGAAGATGTAGGTACTCAACATGCCTGTTGTGGTTTGCAAATGTAATTATCACTATTGCTTTCACTCTCTGTAGTGCTTTGCTTGAAGTTTTTATATTAATTGTTTTCTAATAAAGTCCTTATGCTAAACTCGTGTTTGGTCTGTATTTGCTTCTCAGTGAACTGGGTCATAATGTAAACTGGACCCCTGTGAGGCATCTTTTTAACATGAAGTCGAGACTGAAGTTAATGGCTTGATCAGAAACAAAGAGGGTTTGTAATGTATGCCGAGAGCAGGGTTTAGTGACTTGTGTTTGAATTTGGAGAATCTTATAGTAAATCCTTCTTGTGTAGCATGAGCTTGGAGTTCTATGGAGGCCCATCCATCCATTTTCTATAGACTCTATAATGCGGGGAGGCTGGGGCCTATGCCAAAGGCAGGATACAACCTGAACAGGTCACTGCTATATTGTAGGACCAACACAGAGACTGCTTTTTGTTGCTAACAAAAATGATTGCAAAAAACTTTTGGTCAGTTCTCTTAATACTCATAAACCTGTCCGTCTTGAAGCTTCCAGGAAACTCTGATAAATGTCTTGATTTCTTCTTGGACAAGGATGTTAACACTAGAGTCTGGTCCCCTGCACTGCTGTCTTGGATCACTTTGAGCCATCTGGCTCTCCTTGTGAAGTTGCTCCTTCACATCTTCTTAAGGAGGTTTTTCCTACAGTTTTCCCCTCTATCTTTAATGTTATTAACAGTAGTTTGACCTCTAGTGTGGTGCAGAACATGCTGTGGTGCGACCACTTCTGAAGAAATCTGACCAATCTCTAAATTACCTTTTTTGTTCAAAATCTTAAAAAAAATTGTCTACACCAGTTTCAGGCCTTCCTGGATTAATATATTTTGGAATAGTTCCAGTCTGGGTTTAAAATGTGTCACAGCACTGAATCAGCTCTTTTAAGGGTTTTTAATTTAATATTTTCAGCAATGGATTCTGGGGACTTGTCCTTTTTAGATTTACAGTAACAGCTGCTTTTGACACAGTGGACCATGACATACTCCATTCCAGTGTGGGCAGCAAAATCAAAATAATCTACAGTTGGACCCAGAAATATTTGGACAATAACACAATTTTCATAAATCGTGCTCTTTATCCCACCACAGTGGATTTGAACTGAACTGAAGTGCAGACTTTTGTTACACAAAAATGTCCTATAAAACATGTAGGAATTGCAATGATTTTTATGCAAAGTTTCCTAATTTCAGGGGCTTAAAAGTAATTGGACTATCAAGATTACTGTAAATAAAATGTTTATTTTAAATACTTTGTTGAGAATCCTTTGACTGAAGAAGACTGAATTCTGAAACCCATAGACATCACCAAACACTATGTTTCCTCCTTTGTGATCTGTGGCCATAGAAGAATATTCCACTTCTTTGCCTTTAAAAGCTCCTGACTTGCTTTCACAGTAAGTTTTGGGAAATTGTTCATATGTACTGTCACGTGACATCCAATCAACTTTTCTGAATCTGAGCAGAAAGTAAATCCCTATAACTTCAGATCTCATCCAACTGCTTCTGTCTGCTGTCACACCATCAGTAAACACCAGTGACCTACTGCCATTGGAAGCCATGCATGCTAAAGCCAACTAACTGTCTCCACCATGTTTTACAGAAGATACGGTGTACTTTGGATCACGAGCTGTTCCAAGCCTTCTCCATACTTTTTTCTTCCTATCATTCTGGTACAGGTTGATCTTAGTTTCATTTATCCAAAGAATGTTGTTCCAGCACTGAGCCGGCTTCTATAGATGGTTTTTTGGTAAAGTCTTATCTGGACTTTCTATTCCTGAGGCTGATGAATGGTCTGCACCTTGTGGTGAATCCTCTGCGTTTGCCCTCATGAAGTCTTCTCTTCAAGGTAGATTTTATATACTGATACACCTACTTTCTGGGAAATGTTCTTCACATGTGCATCATTATCATCAATATTGATGATAATAATGATAATGATAATAAAGGGGAGAAATAATAATCTACCACACAATTTTTTTTTACTTTTTGTGCTATGTTCATTTAAGAATCCTTCAAAATTTGACAAGGACAGCTCATTGGTTAAATGTTGAGGGATGTTTCTCAGCTCTTTATTTCAAAACCTGTCTATTATCTGTGAGGCCTCAGGTATTTCCAGATCCAAGGACCCGTCTCCTTCTGAAAACGGAGAACATGCGCAGAGCAAGAAAAATTGCAAAGGTCCTTTAAAAAGCAGCGTGTCAAGCTTAACAGCGAGAATATATCAAGGACAGGAAATGCTGATGGTGTTTCAACATAAAATGTAGCATCTCGAGCAAAACCAAGAATCCCCCCCCCCCTTTAAAAAAAATGTCATTCTTTTGGGTTTTTCAAAATCATAACTAGAACTCTAATCATATCTTAAGAGTATTTCAATATTGTTACATTATACAGTTTAGCTTTCATATAAAAAGTGTGATTAATTCAAGAAAGTGTTGTCTCATTACTATACAACTGGAATACCAGTAGAATAAAGGGATCATCCTCATCTCTGAATTTGATCTTGCTTTTTTTAATCTAGTTGACATTTTTTGTCAGAATTTATTGTTCTGAAGCAAAAAACATCCGATGACATGATGGGAGCCATAAACTATTTATTTGCCAGCAAGTGAGACGGTTCTCAGTTTAGTTGTAATTTTAATACCTTCATTAAACAAAATGTGGAATCTTCCCTTGTTGCATATTTCTTAAGTAATGTTATTAGATCAGAGTACCAATCAGGACACATTAAGCTATTGCTAGTATATCGCATGGCAGGGTTATTTAGCCTATTACCTACAGTAATATGGTTGGAGTGTGGAGATAATTAGAGCCCTGAAGCTTATTTTTGCTCCTGGGAACCCTACTGTTTCATTTCTTTTTAGACAGTAGAATGTAAAATGCATTCTGTGGGCCATTTATTCATAAATATGTTCACTGCATCTTTGCACATAACAGCATGTCTGTGAATAAAAACATGACTTTCTTTACTTAAACATATGTTAATCTACATCTGTGTTGTATTAAATCAATTTTGGTGCCAATTGCGGTTGCATGTGGAAGATCCATACGCAGCCACAACAGCTTGGGAGCGCCTTCTCATGCTGGTCACCAGCCTGGTCACATTTCGCTGAGGGATGGCATCCCATTCTTCAACCAGTTGCTGAAGGTCAACCAGCTTTGTTGCGTTGATCACTCTAGCGTGTACAGCAGGCCCAGGCTGATCCCACAAGTTTTCAGTTGGGTTGAGGTCTGGACTTATTCCATCTTCTCTACTCCCAAATT
The DNA here is from genome assembly GCA_037177055.1 of Atherinosoma microstoma. Taxonomy (NCBI): domain Eukaryota; kingdom Metazoa; phylum Chordata; class Actinopteri; order Atheriniformes; family Atherinidae; genus Atherinosoma; species Atherinosoma microstoma. The sequence goes on from JBBBVU010000013.1 coordinate 17,139,038, forward strand.
CTGGAGGTACTCTGAGATGATCCCAGAGTTGGAGAGCGTTGTCATCCTAGAGTTCTGGGAATTAGGTCCCAGATTCTAGACATATGGGATCGCCACTGGCTCCAGAATCTCATTCTATGTCTGTTTACCCATACTACTCACATGTTTAGCAGGGTTGCTCATTCCACAGAAGCATGATCCTTGCAAGGAGAAGGTGCCAAGTTTTTTGCGGCTGCTGCGTAAGGATCTTGCACATGCTACTGAAGTCCCTGACAGTGTAAAATGAATATATGGGTAAAAATTTCCATTATATAAGCTGAGTTGCTAATTCCACGGAAGCACAATCTTTACAAGTGATACCTCCTTTATAAAGTTGACTAAGCAGGCTTTCCAACACTGTACGATGCCTCACCAACTGATGTTATCAAAGGGGAGAAATAATCAACCAGAAACAAGTTTAATTACTTTTTGTGCTAAGTTGATTTGTTTTTCAAAATGATGAAAATATATAAATGAACCTGATCACTATAACAACACAGGAGAGAATTATACTTTATATACCTTATATCTTATTTAGTATACTTATCATTGTATATAT
>JBBBVU010000013.1:17151774-17173079 GCA_037177055.1 Atherinosoma microstoma
CCCCCCCCCCCCCCCCCCCCCCCCCCCCCCCCCCCCCCCCCCCCCCCCCCCCCCCCCCCCCCCCCCTCCCCCCCCAAGAAGAGACTGTGTGTGTGTGTGTGTTAGTATATGACTATGTGTTTAAGCAGATGGGAGGCTAAAAGCGTAAACAAAAGTGGGCAGGGTTTGGCTTGAAGTGAAGCACCAGAAAAGCGGCCTTGCTTCGCTTCTTGTCCTGTTTTTGTGTGTGCATGTGCTGACTTAGAGAAACTTTGACTAGCAACAGACCTGGCATCAGATGAGGCAGCAGACTGCAGAGGAACACAGCATGTGGGTTGAATTTGCTTCTCGTGTCCAGCTTTTTAGAAAGGGGCCCTCTGTCTGCAGTGTTATTTTTAGTCAAAAAATCCTTGAGCCTTTTAATAATCGTCGGCCTTATGTAGCCCAAGCATATCACGATGAGAGGAGCTGTCTGGGACTTGCGGGCTCTGCAGTCACAGCAGGACACAGGAAGTTAGAAGGGGGAAAAGAGAATGGGATAAAAGGCTGCCTCTCTATCTGCCAGATTTTAGTCTTGTACCACTGCTTGCTGTTTAGGAGATCTCCCTCCTCTTGATCTGGTAGCTCTGCACAGACTTATTGATTCCTCCGATTCTGTTTTCAAATGTGGGTGAAGACCAGTGGAGACAGAGAGAAGGAAGACGAGACACTGCTGTCTGCACTGATGCAACAAACGTAGATCTGCAGTACTTGTGGCTCGGTATCTACACTAACCCCAGACTGCACTGGAGACAGTCTGCAGTACAGATTTTATGAGCACTTCACCCGCATCAGTGCTCTTGTCTTATCGCTCAGCTGTGAGGGGGGAAAGTTATGCTTTGTTTCAGTTGCTGCATCTTTCTGATCTCATCCCATGTCCAGGCAGGGGTTCTTGTTTGGCGTGGGCATTTTGTCTATGATTTGAGGTTAATCTGTCTTCTTGTATGCCATGAAATTGTGTATTGATGTATTTCTGTTATGAGGGTGCTTTGCTGTCACTTTTTATGGTGTATGCTTGGATAAATCCACCCCATTCCTCATGCTTGAGCCAAATGGGGCATTTATAATGTTTTAGTCATTCCCTGACCTCTAAGAATAGCTTGCCATGAGAGCTGAAATCTGTATGACAGTACAATATAAATATCCTGCACATATACAACATTAAAGACTTACTGATTATTTCTTTTTGGATTATTATTTATGCAATGCTTTCTTTTTTTCTTTTTTCTTTTTTCTTTTTTTACCAGCCAAGATGTTTAAATGTATATTTTCCCACACAATCCCCCTCTTATTCCATCATGTAAGCTTAACTACAGGGGACAGTTGCACAAAACCAAGGTAAGGGATTAAGCCAGATATGTTGGTCATTCTGGATCAATTTATCCATGATCCATTTGCACAAAAGCAAAACAGGGAAAGTAGGATGTGTTATAGCAGAAGTTACCATGGAGATTTTTTCTGTGGAGCTAGCCTGCTCCAGATCAGGGTAAATTTCAGGCCTATTTAATCTCGTCCCATATTACAGTCACCACAAATGGAAACCAATATAAATTTCATTGCCCGCTACACATTATCACATTAAACTAGGCCCACTGTCATTATTTAAACACTTGTGATCATTAATTGCAATCTTTTTAAACAAAATTTCAGATGGTTTTGCAGTCATTAGATCATTAACTCTTTCTCCATAGACATATATGTACAGTCGCGGAAAAAAATATTCCTTGGGGGTCGTGGCTCCTAAAGTTTGAGAACCACTGCATTAATGGACAATATCAAAAAAGTCATGTTCACCTATTACTGGTTTGAAAGCCTTTCCTTTTCACCCCTGATGGGCACCTGTGGGGGATTTTACTTTGATGTGGGTGCAGTCCAGTGCACCAATTACATTGCATCAATGTAACACGAAGCAATGAGCCTACTGTTAACCCTTGTTCTGTAATTAATTATTCTTACAGGTAATCTTATAAAAAATTCTATAAAAAGATACGCGATACAGCTTTTATAGCCAGATGCAGACATTTACATCATTCCACTCACATCTGCATTAGTTTTACCTGCAATTTCAACGGATTCATAATCAGAGGACAACTACGTTCACTGAGATGTTATTCATGTGGATTGTAATTGTGATGGTTTCAGTAGAGTAGTAAGTGTGTATTTGTGCAATACTAACGTGGTCTAATGGTCTGCAATACCTTACCACTTTTCTCTCTTTATTTTATAACCGTGGCAGTGTTTCCTTCCTTTTATTCGCTCCTTGACTTCTTCATGCACTTCTAGGAAGATTACTTGCTCCGACAGAGAGAAGTATGCCCTGTGGTTGCCATGGTAGACCAGTGATTCTGGGATAGATCATGAGGGTCTATTTGCGGCAGCCGCAAGCCCGCACTTATCCAGGATGGGTTTCACCTGGCTTGGTGAATCCGTGTCTGCTCATCCTGGCTTACTCTTTGTTCAACCAATTAAGCCTGGACACCCTTGTTTTGGATTGGATGAGCCCAACTTCATCCTGGATGTCTGAATCCTACTTTTGTGCAACAGGCCACAGGGCTTGCAGTGTCTTACTTGTACCTCAGATTGATATGCAGGTTTAATTTGTCGACTTTCTCTCTTTTGTTTGTTGTCATCTTAGCGAGCTCTCTCTTGTCTCATCTCCATGCTCTCTTAACCTGCTCACAAATATAAAAACTATATTCATTGCTGTAATTTGTTGACACTTCGAGCTGCATCAGTGTTATTTTGGTGGCTCTTCCCCTATGCTCTATTCTGTCCTCTCTGTTTTCTCTCTCCTCTACTTCATCTCTTTCCATTTCATTAAAGTTCTGTTAAGATCCAACTTGTCTTTGGGCGGGTCAAGCTCTGAAACAAGCATCAGACTGGGGAGGTTTGTGTTAATCAGTGAATTTCTGAATTGTATTTTTCATCTTCCTTTGTGTGCTGAATCCATGTTGACATGATTTCAGAGTTCCTTAACGGTTTTGTTTTGATTTAGTTATCTGTGTGTCTTACAGTAATGAGTTGCTTGGTATTACTTATGCTGGAATTATCCATTACGAGTGAGCCAATTCACTGTTTGATTCATCGCGATGCGACACATCTCAATTCAATAACGATACATACATTTTCAAAAACGATTATCTTTCAAATTAATTAAATAACAGTAACGCGGCTTTAAAGTGTTGAAGGAAAATTAAAATCATGGGTGCCGCCTGGACACTTAATGGGGACGGAACAACAGAGAGCCACTGTGTTAATGGGCAATATCAAAAAGTCATGTCCACCTTTTATTCATGTGAAAGCATTTCCTATTCATATTCTGAATATGTTAACAAAGGAAATATCTAAACTTCATGGAAAAATGGTAAATCATACCAATGGTAAACCATTGCCACGCTGACAGGGCCAATGTCCTTTTTTTTTTTTTTCTTTTCTTTTTTATTAAGTTTAGTGGGGTGGTAAAAGTCTGGACCTGATTTGCGGAACATCCTGCCCATTCATACATTTGCTGAAGAGCAGGTGACTATTCGAAGTACCCATAAGAAAGGTACAGGTTGGAGCTCTAAGTTCTGCACATTTTTCTGTACCAATGACTGATTTCATGTTGAAGTATACGCCACATGCATTTGGACATACGGATAAAAGAGTAGAAAGTGATTCACTGGGGGAAAACGACAAAAAAACATCATAAACCAAGGCTGTAAATGTCATCAGCACACACACATTTCGCAAGTCAAATTGTCAAGCATTTGCTTTGTTCACAAATGGGCTCATTTGGATATTATCTAGACTTTAATATGCTAAGGGGCTAGCTGGACAAATAGTGCACAAAGACTGCATTAAGACTGCAGCACACGTTTTGCGTTCCCACATACACCACCTTTAGATAATGCCTAATAAAATTTCAGGACTGTAGAGCATGTGTGAAAACGGCTTTAGAAAACATTTACTGCTGGTCTGTTCCCTTAGAAGTCTTTGCCTTTCATAAGCCAGGAAATCTGAAGCCATAAAGGCAAGACTGACAGCAGGATGTCACAGACAGTCAGTTCCATTAAGGAGCATTGTGTCACATTAATTACATTGTTGCAAGCTGTTTACTTTGTGATTATCATCACTCTATGGTCATCACACATTATGTCAGTCCTCTGACTTATGCCACTTGGTCTATACCAGGCAGGATGCACCAACCCTGGAGAATGAATATTTTCTGCACTTTAAGTAGCTGCACTCACAGTTCCTCGGTCTGTTAGTCTGACTGACTTGTTTCACAAGGAGGAAATTGTGCTTTAAAGCATGTACCTCGATACAAATCAAGGTGTCCTTTTCAGAGAAGTATTGCCCCCTGGCTGGTGAACTTTGTGATGTGGTCATTTGGAGGACGAATGTTTGTGCATTCCTCTGTTGGCAAACATGGCTAAGGGTCATAAAGGCAGTGTTTGAATTGGCTGTTTCAGATGTTTTGAAGGCTGTGTGAAAACGAATGTCTAATTGCTATGGCGACCATTGCGTAGAAGACTTGTTAAGTGTCCTCACAATGCTGTAAAACCGTCAAAGTTCAGGTCTCACGAGACTTCACAGAAAACAAGGCCATGGTGCAACTTGCGGGAACCACAGAAGTGCTGTTAGTGTAGAAATTTGAATGCTTTGGTTTTGGCATGTTTTACAGTTATTTGTATCTTTTGATGATGCTGAAAATTAAGAACTGTTGTTCATATTGTCTGTGTGCTAGACTGTCATTTGAATCATGTCCTCTTGTCTCTTTGACAGCTGGTACCTCTGAATGCTATCAAATCAAATTTTGTCCTGGAATTATACTGTATGAGAAACACAAGTATAATCAAAAATCTTGTCTGCTTTGTGATGGGGTTGTAGTGTGTCAGTGGTGTTGTTCGTGCAGAGTTGGAGAGTCTGGTGGGGCACAAACGGGGAGAAAAGGCCAACTATTGTCTCTGATTACATTTGATCTAGGACAAGTACTGATGTGCATGTGGGTGTATGTGCATGTGCGCATACACCTTGGGTTGCAGTGTATCCAAGAAACAAAAAACCTGCTATGCCGCTGCCTACTATAATTAATGTTCAAGTGACAATTGGACATAAGTAGGGGGCCATTTGCATTTGATCACATTCCTCTCATTGTGAATGGGGCTGCTGCTAAGATGCTGAAGGGCCCTGAGAGATGGACCCCAGCTGGGCCTGATGGGGCACTGTAGATTCCAAAAGCACAGAAGTTCCCCTTTCGTCTCCTGCTTATTGAGGCCCTTGACCAGGGAGCTGTATTTCCAGAGGTTAAGGAGCTTCACTTTCCATTCAGAAGAGTGATTCATTTGTCACACAAGGCAGCAGTGTAGGACATAGATTGGAGGAGCCAAAATGTTATTTTATATGGCACTAACTCATGTATACTGTTTCTCATTTGTTTCTTTGTGTTATGTATCAGTAATGATATAACTTAATTACCATATTTTTTAAAAGGCTCTTGCTGCTAATAAAACTGTAGTCCCAAGCATTGCTGATAAAAGAATAAGTAAAAAATATGCAGACCTAGTTCACTTTATTAGTTTGCCCAAATAAAGTTAACATAGCCAGGCCCACACATCGGCACTGGTCTGGCTCTGAAGCCTTATCATTCTGTAACGGGGGAGGATAACTCTTCTTAAAATCAGTTAAAATGATCTCACAGACGACCCAGGGTGCAGCTACCATGCTTTTCTTTAATAGATGTCAAGGGGTAATTTTTTTGGTGGCACCAGTGGGCAAGCATCTAACACCTTACCAGAAAATGTTGTAAATGTGTTCTCTGTGTTCTCTGTACATCCCCACTCATTGAAAGAACCAGGCAGGACAGACTGATGACATAAACTAAATCTTTTTGGAAAAAAATGCTGTTTTCAGCATGAAAGTTGCAGCTTGGAGGTTGTTGCAGTTTCCTGTAGTGGAGGGAATTTTAAAAATGTTACTTTGGAAAAAGAAGTTGTGGAAGCCACTTAAAATGAGCCTATCATCAGGCCTTTTCACAACATAACATACAGTGAATCAACCAGTTAGCTCAATAAACTGATGTTTGCATTTGGCATCTCAAACAGAAAACTTCATTTGTATGTCATGTGGTCAGCTGCATATTTAATCTGGGGATGAAACTTGAGAAATGGAGTTGAGTTGTAATGACTGAAGCTTTTTTCACCCAACTGCGGAGTGTCCCACCTTCTTTTTGCCTCTGGCTTTCTATTTACGTCATGGACAGGCATCACACACTCATTTACTTCAGATTGGTATTTTACAGTCCAACACAGCTTTTCCTATTAAGTTTTTATCAGTCCCATATTGCACAGTTTGACTTGCAATGAATCTGCAAGATTTTTGTTATCTCACAGTGTGTGGGAGCCTTAAGCCAATTCCAGCTACAGAGCAAGCTTTGCTCTAGATGACAAACATTTAAGAAGACAGGACTCATCACATCTTTCCTGAACTGATTTGCTTCAGTGTTTAAAAGGTGATAGGTGGGGTGGATTTGTCCTCATATAACATATTTGTTGAGATCAACATCAGTTTTACAGTCTTCAGCATGCTCATATTAAGCACTTTTTTCTTTAGAAATCCAAGTTTTAAAGAGCATCAATGTTATCTACAGATTATGAGAGATCATTTGAATTTTGCTCAGGTGTTTGAAGAATTTTTTTTAAGGGAAAGGCTGCTTATTTTGTATGCATCGCTGAATAAAATGTGGGTCCCTCCTAATCTTTTTATGATTTAAGTTAAGGTTGTTTATTTTTCTATCTTTGGTTTAATCATCCCAAGTGGTGTATTTGACAAGGCAGAGAAAGGTGAACATGTTGATCTGCCAGGCTGTGGTGTGGATATGTACGTGGGCTGCTGTAAAAAGGACAGCTTTCGCCCTCAGGTCTGCATTACACCCACATCCACCTAGGAGCGAACCATCTGCGTGTCCCTGATGGCATGCTGACTCTTTGGCTGTCTGGGTGTGGGTCGGGGGCTAAAATGACAGGGACACGAACAGCAGGCTCCGCATTGCCCCACACCCGGCCTGTTTCTTCCAATCGCTACCCTGCAGTTTGCTGCAGTTTCCTCTGTGCCCAGGCTATTTGTGCCATGGTAACTGTGCCAGCCTGCCAGCTCAGACACAGATTCCACCTCTCGTTTCCCTCTTTTCCAGCATGATGACTCAGCAGCTCCTGCAGGGCTCCAGCCTCTTCCCTCCTCAACCTCAGTGATACACCACACTCATCAGACAAAGTAGTGTTTTGTCATTCTCTTCTTTAGCTGACCTGAATACAAAATAGACAAAAATAATAAAGCATCCAAACACTGCCGTGTTTGGTTGCCGTGGAAAGCTGTTTCAACAGTTTGTTTGAGATGATGGAAAGCAATACCATTTTTCAGCTTAATATTTGAAGATGTAGTCTTTTTAGTGGGAATGTGTCAGATTGTTTTTATATCATCATCATGCATTTTTTTCAAATTTAGTTGTACTAACAGCACATGAGAGGCATGTGTAATCACCTCCACATAATCACTTTAAGCTCTGCTCAACCTCTCACAGTAGTGCTTATGAAAAAGCTCTCTAGAGTGGGAACACTGGAAAGAGTCTAGGAAAGAAATGTGGCGTCAGAAAAATGGTAGGTTCACTTTCTCCCGAGCAGCACTCAGTAGGAATCTAACCTAACATACTTTTCACTGGGCCATGTCTATTTCAGCTGTTTCTCATGGGTTCTACGCACTTGTGGGCATCTCAGAGGTTCTGAAATCTTCCAACCAAATACCGGTGATGAAAAAAGTGTTTAGATTCTTTACTTAATTGAAAGATAAATGGTCCATTTTAATTTAGAACTTAGAATTTTATTCTAGGTGGAGATCAGAAGTATGTGAACTACATAAGACTTTGAACTCAAAACCAAAAGTACTAACCTTGTAAAGCTCCTGAATATTGTTCTTGGTACATCTCTTGAGTTGCATTTGACCAAAAACTGTACAGAACAAGATACTCTCCTTAAGAATTATTTCCCGTATATGTTATGTGGTTTTCCCCAACTGACACGTCCCTTTAGGACAGTGGTTGGCAACTGGTATATACATACATAATACATAATTGGCCTGCAGCCAATAATACCTGGCCTGCCAGATTACATTGATTTTAAAACAAATAACAAAAACAAAATGTAACTGTTTGCAAGACTTGTTTGTCAATTTGCAGAGACATGGTGCTGTTAACAGCACTATGTTAAAACGACAGCATAGCCCCTTTAAAGTCAAACAATAGAGGGAGAAAGAGAGAGAGGGAGAGAGAGAGAGAGAGAGAGACGCACAGCACGTCAGCTGGTCTGTCACACAGCGATCTGTTAGGCTCTGTTCACACTGCAGCTCAATTCCTTTTTTTTTTGCCAATGAGTGACTCGAATCAGATTTTTAAATGAATGAATGGCACAAATCCGATATTTTTTATTTTTCTTATTTTTAAATCCGACCCAGGGCACTTTTATAATGTCGTCCTAGATCGGATGCAAATCCGATCCGTGTGGAAGCAAACTCAGTCTGAACGGTCATGTCGCGTTTCATCTGACTTTGACGTCACAGACGTGAGACAGACATCACAATTCTACGTCGGTGGAAGGAGAACCGTCACTATAATCATGTTTAGAGCAAGTTCTGCTTAAAATAAACCTTCAAATATATATGCCGCTGTTTCTTCCTTTTTTTTTTTTTATTGTATATGACAATGGTGAAAAAACCCACTATCACTTTAGATATATGAACAAACAAAGAAAAGTAATGCAATGACGGGAGGGACAGGTTATACATCAACAGGTCCACAGTAAACTTAAACTTGACTTTAATTCATCCACCCATCATTGACAGGTGTGTCCTTTTTGGGACCAAAAATCTATACTTTTCTGTAATGGTAGTTTAGCTTGACATCCAAAACATTTCTTCCATTTTTATTCAGTCAGTTGCATGAGTGGTAACAAACTATAGATATATATTTTCATTAGAAATATAACAGTTTTTATTTAAAAAATCTGTAGCATCTATTTATGGTTATTAAAATTAAACATTAAAATTATAATATATACCTTAAGTTGTATTTACCACCTGGAATTCAAACTGGTTTTTCCGCTACAGAAGATGCTGAGTGTTGAAAGCTCACCCTTGGCAAGTTGTACATACTGTGAATGCCAGCTACACAACACTACTAAAAAATTCAATATGCAGGAGAAGGCTGCAGTGTGCACACACACACATACACATGGATATACAGAGCACCACAAAATTGTGTACTCAGATAGCAATCAGTTCTGCAGATGCTAGCCCCGGCTCCGTCCTTCCTGAGAATCCCTTCTGTGGTTTCCAGTATCAAGACTAGCTCTGGCTGCCTGTTTGTCAAGCAAAACTGTTATCCAGCTTCACTGTCGGACACTTTACTGAGCGTTTTGCAAATTAAAGGAGGAAACAAATAAACTGAACTAAAATTTGTATGCATGCAAATGCTTGTAGTACTGCCCAAATCTTTAAAGATACGTCTCATGTTCAGCTTTGATCAGATCTAGCTGAACACATACTGAACACTTGGTGGCCGGAAGAGTTGTGCAGGTTTGCAGTATACACGATAAATTATTTTCTGTTTATAACACCAAAATCATAAATATGGTAACAATATATCATACTCTTTGGTTGGTTAGCTCTTTGAAGCACATTTAAGACAAAGTGTCTGAGAAAGAGAGATGAACTAAGAGAACGATTTTTTTTTTTTATTGTCCCCTCAGGTCTTGCAGCAGTAAACATAAACAATAAAGCAGTAAATCATTTATCTTCACTGATTTAAGCTGTTAAGGAGAGCCTCATGACATACTCTACTCTTAATTCAGGTGAGTTATTGATCTGTCTGTCTCATTATGTTTTCCAGAGTCCTTTATTCTTATGCTCATCTTGTCCTGCTTCATCAGAAGCAAGACGTCCCCACCATCCCCCACCCCGCTGTAGTGTGCCCTTCTTCCCACTGTCCCTCTGGGCCCTGACACTAGACACCTACAATACCCCCCCCCCACCCCCACCCCACCCCACACACACATATATATACACACACACACTTTTAGTTTACCTCCTTGTGGCAGTCCTCCTCTACCCACATGTCTCTCACACGCTCACCCCTCTCAGTGACCTACTGTCCCCCAGTTGCCCCCAGGCCAAACCTCCTGTGTCTCCTCCTGCCCTCCTGCCCGTTCTCTGCCCCCATCACTGTTTCTCTTCTCCTGGTCCAAAGGGAGCAGACAGAGCTCCTGATTATCTCTGTGTGGCAGCCTCTTTTTTGTGCTCTGATTAAAGGAGCAGCATGTGGTCTGTGTGTGAGCGGCCTGTGCAGACGCCGCCGTTGGGCTAATGCTAACATTACGTGCTTAATCATTTATGTCTGGGAGACGGGCACAAAGGCTTGGAGGGGGTGGGGGTAGAGGTAGGTGGTGTTGAGGTATTTGTCAGTGGCACAGATGCACTCAGGCGCACATGCACATGCTGCCAAGATACCGTTCCCTGTGCCTGGATTAGCATGAACGAGGCACGCTCCAGGCTATGTCTCTCCAAAACTTAAATATTATCCTTACAAAATGGGTAGTTTGGGTCGGGGTCGGGTTGGGGGAAGGAGGTATATTCCTAGAGTTTGCATTGATGGATGAACTGGTCGGTTGCCGAATGAATGATAACAAACAAAACATAACTGCACGTTGCACTTTCCTGCAGATGCATTAAATTTCGAAGGATCAGACTTTCTACAGGTCTCTAAAATGATAGTATTTGGGCGATGTTGTTGTCCTCTCCTCTTTCACCTCCTCCTCCTCCTCATGTCCGTCTGCTCCTCTTACTTCACTGCCAAGCAGCCTGTCCCTCCAACACACACCGACTACGCACACAGGCACACACACACACACACATGCACAAACACACACTCATGCACTGAGTAAGCCAATAGGAAAGCACCAGTCTCCCCATTGCTTGCCACTCAATGCCTTGTTGCCAGGACAACAGGAAGGCATAAGACCCACTTTACTGGAGCATTTTAAACTTGGTATTGACTTTTTTCCCCTCCTTGTTTTTGAGAAAACAAGAAAAGGTTTCCCTCTGTGAAGTTGGGATACCTTACATACTCTTGTAGACAGAAAATCGTCATGGTCACCTTTTAGTGCCCATAGCAGTGATGTTGCTAGGTACGTGTCCTGCGTCCCTGATGCATTAAAATCTGAAAGGATGCAGTAAACTCATAATTAATGCGTCCCGGAGATGCATCTCATTATTCCCATGATAAACGATACATTGTGAACAACAACTCGTGTTTAAATCACAGTAACTAGAAAAAGACCAGATGAACGCTGTCAACCCTCGGCGCATCTAAAAGACGCGTAGATGGGATCCCTGTACAAACATGCTAGTTTAGCCGCTGCCATAACAACTAGCCACTCACCACAGATTTTATTTAAACAATTAAAGATACAAACTTCATAGTAAGTAAATTCGAGTTTCTACTCCTCGATGAGCTCATTCGTGGCAATTTTTTTTTACGTTTAGGGGGCGTGCTATAATGAAATAAATAAAACATTCGATGGCGAGGATGAAAAATACTTTAAATAGCAGCCACCATTTTGTTATCGTCAGTCGGTGTCTGCGTCGGTGGCCAGCCGGAGGGAGGAGTTTCACTCTGTTGATGTGTGTTCTTTCAGTAGATGACTTCGCATTAATGAAACAACTTAAACAACTTCTGCTGATTTTATTATTTTTTTCAGCTGTGTAAATGTGTAAGAAATTGGGGCTTTATTGTTAACTTTTTGATATTTTTATGATCAATTTCACCCTCTCGTTTTGGCGAAACCTCTTTCCACCGGCAGACGCTCTCCTATCCATTTAAACGGCAAACTCTTCCTCCCTCGCTTGTTATCACTTCTCCACGCTTCTCGGTAACCCCTCGGTTCCACCGAATGCGGAAGCAGCTACGCTTTCCGCCTGGCACCCTGTCCCACCAGGAGCGTCAGCACAGCAACTTTGCCGTAGTTGGATTCTCCAGTTCACACAATCACGCAAAGACTGCAACAACCGGCAGTAGTTGGTGCATTTAACACTGGAATTACCAGGATTTTCAGCCTCCCCTGGAGTCCCCCCTCCCTATATCTATTCATTTAATCACTAATTGACCTGTTGTTTCTCAAATCAGAGTAAACTCAAATGAAATCATGAAGCCTTGACCTTTCCTAAAACTACATGAATTTTCATTTAAACAAGGTTTAATACTTATGTAGAGAATAGAAATGTCTACATATTTCAGCCACAGGTCTTTCTGGCCGCACAGAATTTTGCGCTGTTCTATTTTTAGATTTCCGACCTTCTGGATCAGATTGAAGGGGTTTCTGCAGAGGAACGTTTAGCAGAGTAGTTTATGAAGGGAAACATTATTCATACTGTCAAGACAATCTACACTGTTTATTATGAGGTTAAAATGACTATTTAGAAGTTACAGCCAAAGCAGATCAGTCACTACTCCTGCTGCTGCAGCATCGGTCTGCTTTGCCCTACGTGCTGCTGTCCATATAAATACATGAATATGTCCGTTAATTATAACCATGTCATACCATACCACCATCAAAGGAGTTTAACACTACAACTTAAGAAATGGAAGAATATAAGAAAAAAAAAAATTCTTTAATTGGGGACCCATTTTAATTTCCCAGGGACCCACTCAAATCGCCACCTGGGACTCACTACATTGAAAACATCAACATCACTGCCTTAGTCTTGCTGACTGGAGTTCTGAAAATCATTTATATAGATATAAAAGTTTTCATAATGCATATAAACCATCAACTCTTTCGTGCATGATTTCAATCATTTTTTTTTTAGCCGAATTTGAGCTGGAGCTTTCATTTGGTGTTTTTTTTTTTTCTTCTGCTTTTTCCTTTTAGGTCTACAATGACAAGTGGGATCTTTCTCTTGTTGATGCTCACCCTGGTCCTTCACTTTTCCAGCTTGGAAGGTAAGCATCTTGTCACAAAGCACAGCTTTACACAGCAGAACTAAAAGAGAGCTGTGGCCAAAGGGAGAACGGTTTCTGCAAGCACAAATTGTCAGAATCTAGTTGAATTTAGTTATCATGCTACTTCTGAACATGGAGTTATACTGCAGAGCCATCAGTTTGTCACTGCAAAGACCATGACTACAGTTGGCGACACATTGTCAACAAAGGCCTAAAGTCCTTAAAATAGCTAAAAAGGTGTGCACCAGACAGCTGCAGTCCCATTCTCTCTTTTAATCTAGTTAACACACACAGTGTCTCAGACTTTGTGTTTTTCTCTGTCCCCCTCTTGTCTCTTGCAGGCATAGACTGAAAATCACACAATTTGTTTTTTTTTGCCTCCCCCTTCTCAGTCTGTCTCCCTCTCATCTACTATGTGGCAGTGTTATTTCAAACAGCTGCAGTGGAAGTAGATCACAATGAAAAGTGGTTTTTAGACTGGGATGTCACAGCTTTTCCAATATTAACAATCAACATATGCATATATACTAGTAAGATGAATTATCCCCGATTGTATATTGTCACAAAAATCATGAGCAGGGCATACATCAACCTTTGTATTAATGGTCCTCTAGTGCAGGGCTGTCTATTCAAGGTGGATTCCGATCTGTTGTGTAATTGTTTTTCTTTCCAGGTGTGGACAATTTGAGAGATGAGTGTTTGTGTGACGGACCGACCTGCAGCAGTGGGGAACGGTGTTTTGGACAGCAGTGCTTTACGTCTCTCTCAATTCTGAACGGGACATCCGTCTTTCAGAGGGGCTGCATTGTGGGTAATGATGATGAGTCACGCTGCAAAAACTCACCAACTCCTGAGCTGGTCGTGGAGTGCTGCTCCGGACATTTGTGTAACATGAACAATACCTTGCAGTCCCCAATGAAAGGTGAGGTGTCTTGCACATTGGGTGGAAAACACTCCTCCCTCTTATAATTCAATATTTTTTTGATAAAGGGGGAAAAAAGTATCATTTCACTGTCACATTGTTTCATATAATATGCTATCAGTCTTTTCCACAGGTGGGAAGTGTAGTGGTCTTGGCTGACAACTTTTTTTTTTTTTTTCAGTGGTGTTAGTAGAATCCACAGAACTTTCCTATCAGTAACTGGCTGAAACTCCTTGAAGCCCTAGCTTCATCTGTGGAAAAATGGTGTTTGCATCAGTATTAATGTAATAGATTTGATAAGATTGAAATATGTTTTAAATGTTGAGCATGATATGTTACATGGGTTATATCTTGAACATAGTTTTTTCAATATTGATTCTGCTCAAAATAAACCATAAGATTGAATGTAATGATCATTACAAATAGATATCTTAAATTAAAAATGAGTCACTGTGCAAATAATTAAACGCTGGACTCTTATCTAATTCCCTATAGTTGGCTGCAGAACAGCATCAATAATGAGCTTACTGCCAATATGGAAAATCATTTTATAAATCTGTTTAAGTGGCCAAGAGCTTCTCCTGCAGACTTGTTCATCCGTCAACAGTAACAGCTGCGTTTTTGCAAGGACTGGGGGATGTGGTCAAAATCAATAACACAATATGTATGTTGGATACTGTGTACATATTTGTGAACTAAATATTTTCTTTGAGCCATTCATTTAAAGCACTGGACTAGGAAAGTGCTAACATGATTTCTTTTTAGCCATAATTCATTTTTGAAAGAATGGAAGTTGCGTTGGCAGGAAATCCATCTTATAGTAGCAGGTGTTGGATTTCAAAGAGGAAAATGCATTTAAATTAAGTTCTGTGGCCTCTTTTGGTAACTGGCCTGTCAAGAGATGTTTTCTACCTGCATGTTTTTTGGTGTAAGTGAATGTCAATTAATTGAATGGGTTTGTTCTGATATTGCTCTAATGGCTTTCCTCATATCTCTGCTTCCTCTTATCAGATGTTGAACAGTCTGCTGGCAGACCAGTCCTCAGAGACCAGGAGTGTGTGTGTGAGGGCGGCTTGTGTGAGCATGACCATCGCTGCACAGGCCAGCAGTGTTTCTCTTCTCTGAAGATGATCGACGGGGCAGCTGTCCAACAGAAGGGCTGCCTGAGGGATGATGAGGAGGGCAGGGCTACCTGTTCTATGCCACCCTCATCGGTCCATGTTATCAAATGCTGCCAGGGCCATCTGTGTAACATGAACGTCACTGTGCACACACTTGGGAAAGGTGACTTTGTACACATTTGTGCCAGCTGCCATTTATTGTCCACCTCAAGTCTCTCAAGATCACTCAGAAGTTCTCTTTGGAGTTCTGTCATCAAAATTTCATCTGAATTTTTCAAACACCATGAAATTTACATTTTACAAGCCCTGTTTTCTGAATCTTTTTCAGCAGATGAAGTGAAGCCCTTGATCAAAGAGGAGCATGAGTGTGTGTGCCAGGGAAGCTCATGTGTGACGGGGAATCGCTGCTTGGGTCACCAGTGTTTCTCATCTCTGACAGTCAGTGCTGGCTCCCAGGTGTACCAGAAAGGCTGCTTTAAGGTCTATGAGCAGAGCACAATGACCTGCAAGACGCCACCTTCCAGAGACCAGACAGTTGAGTGTTGCCATGGGCACCTGTGCAACATGAACATCACTGTGAAGCTGCCTGTCAAAGGTACAACACTATACTACCCAGAATGCCTCATGAGTACAGAAACTGATCAAAATTCTCTAAAGTTTGTATCTGTCATTCTTCAGTAATGGATTCTGTGTTACTCTCTAAGCTTACGCCACACAAACTTCAACTTGCGTTTTTATTTACTTAAAATATCAAAAACAGTGGGGGTTTGGTTTTGGATACAAGTTCTGGTTTTTGCAGGTGGAAGCACGCAGGAAGGATATATGTACTCAATCAGCCACAGTTAATAACAAGTGCACAATAATGGCTGATATGAGCTTACAGGGATGGTTGGTATCTGCACACCCTCTGAAATTATATAAGTTAAGGAGGAAGAATTTTGATATAAACTCTTAGTTAAACTGATCTCACTTCACAAAAGGCTGCTATTTCAACAGGGGTTTGTTTGCCTTGTATTTCCACGTCATTCTTCCCTCTCCATCATTCTCCACTGAGACATCTTCACCATCAGTAGTAAAATGATCTGCCATTGCTCTTTTTCGGTTGGCCTGACTTGCACCTCTGTCTGGTCACACTGAGTAACTCATGACACCAAGAAGAGAGAGACTGTGGGCATCTAGAGGAGGTTTTGAATATTATTTAGTCATGGTCTGCTTCTTCCTCTATCCTCTTGGTGGTAGCTAGTTGACAAGAGCCCAGAGGGCGAGGGCAGAAAGGGATTGAAGGAGAGAATGGCATCTGTACACAGAGCTGTTGTCCCTTGCTGTTTCTTTCATTTGTATGTTTTCTTCTACAGCTGGGCTTTATGTATTTTTTCAAAATTAATATTCATAACTCATATTGCCTTTGAGAATGGGATCAAAGTGAAATGAAGTTAGTGGAGTGAAAATATGTATGAGGCTGTTGAGAGCTAGTACCAAGACCCAAACCCAGTTTCTCTCCTTACCCCCTTTGTATTGCAGAAGTAAGAAGCAAGGATTCTTATTACAGGGTATACAAAATGTGTCCTGAACCACCCAAATAACAAAGTCTCCAATAAGATGCTTTCTTGCTTTACAGCTACCAGAGAAATCTATACTGCTATAAAACAACATCCAAAGTCCCAGGATGTATCATTAACAGATAACAGGGAAAAAACAAGCTGTAAGCACTGTGCCAAAACTCCAGATTTCTCTTCTGGTGCCTGAGAGGTGCTTTTTGTTGTCCATATTCTCAGATATTTCTGCTCCTCAACACTGAGAGGTTTGCCATACTTTAATGATTTTTATTCTAATGATATCCCAATATTTAAATGTCATCAGGCAGAAGTATTGAGACAACGTTGATGTGTGACATTGTAACCGAACTGAAAGCTCTTGACTGATGTAGATTAAATGTTGGATTGCCAAACAACTAACAGAAAATTACTTTGTAAACTGTTGTTAAAACTTGTTTAGTGTACCTTATAATGTTAATTACATGTTTCCATTATAATCTGTAAACTTAGTAGTCATGGCAAAGCAAGTTGTAGGCTTTGTGTCAAATTTCCATGGCAACCATGCCTGAACTCATGATGCTGAATCGTATGCTTTTGTACATTGTCACTGTACAAAAGACTGACAAGTACACTACTGATATTAGATCTAACACAGACTGGAAAGCCATAAAGTCTATATAGACCACAGAATAGGCTATTCAATCAAGATCATTTATAAGCTACAGTACATTCACTTTTAACATACTGTAGTGCCTGTTATCTCTGTGTGGATTTTTATAATGTGTTGAACTGCTTCATAGTTCAACCTGCAGATGTTTTTACAAAGCAGAACTTGATTTATAACTATTACAGTCAGTAAATTAACAGTTGACTGTGAGGATATATTTTACCCCTCAGACTTGTACAGAATAAAATCTGCAGAGATTTTAACAGCTTTCAGTTTGTGAGTCAAGATGACTCGGATGACTAAACTCGACATCACAAATCAATTATTTCATGCTCCTTTTACATCTCTCCAATTGCATCTGTTACATAAGTAAGCTTATTGAAATGTTTGTAAATAACTCTGCAGACTCAGTCAAATCTGAATCATGTTTTTGATTGAAAACACTATTTTTCAGGTCATTGAACCTATTCCTGATTTTACAGAAACCTCAACAGACCTGCTGATGTCCTACTTGCTGACTATAACAAGACTAACTTGTTATACTTATTTACACATTGCGCAGGTATTTGAGATGTTATCATAAGAAATTGCACAGGGATCAGGGAATTATCTATTTTTGATGTGCTCTCTGCTGTGCTTTTTTTGTAACCCTTCTCTCCAGTCAGGTTTTCATGGATATGAATAATCATATAGAATAGAAATTTATATGTTTTCCAGCTAAATACCCCCCCGTTTGTCCATGTTCTTGGTTCATAGTGAGCCCACAGAAAGTGTTACTAGTTATGCATATGAGGAAGAAGGAGTTCATTATGTGAGCTGAGAAAAGGGGGGACATTGTCTGTGCTGCAGACACAGTGGAGTCTTTGCCTTGGAATGTTTGGAGAGTGTGAATGATAGTCAGTCAGGTCCTAATGCTGGTCTTTGCTGACTTGATGAGATCCACTTTGTGTGACTGTACATATGAATGAAAGCTCTTGAATATGTGCTATGTGTACACCTTACATGCACCCATGTTTCTTCAGAAGGTCTGCAGAGTGCTGCAAGCTGTGATTTGAGAGTGGTTAAACCTCTACATGTGTGGCCCAATTGGGAGGGGGGGGCAAATAAGACTTTCCCCTCAATGTTTCTTGCTCTAAAGCTCAGTCCTTATGGAGGCCCTCATCTGTTGTTTACTGTTACAATGCAAACAAGTTAATTCTTAAAACTGACTAAAGGTGGATTTAATCTTTACAGAGTAAACTATATTTCACTTCTGAAAGGTCTGATTATCTAAAGAAAAGTATCCTTATTTTCATCTCTCCTTTCAGTTGATGAGCTGCCCAACTACAGCGTGACCACACTGACTATTGCCATCGTGGCGCCCATCATTGTTCTCATCGTCCTCTCTGCTGTGGCTATCCTCATGTTCAGACGCATCCACCACAACCAAATGGAGAGGCTGCCATCGCGAGATGCTGAATATGGAACTATTGATGGACTCATCGCATCTAACGTGGGGGATAGCACTCTGGCGGTGAGTAGGGCTTGCCATTTACCACGAGGGAGGTTACCTCCTATGCTGTGTTTTTAAAATGGAAATAAACCATTAGAAATCATTAGAAAGTTCAATGTTAAGGGCTGGCATAATAGAATGGTCTATTAGAGATTAAGCCCAATTAAATTCAGGTCTTTTCTTTTAACTCACTCTGGCACACTGCAGAGACAGTGGGAGCACTATGCTTGGGTTCTTTAAGGACATTAACTGTATTTTTTTTTCAAAAGTGTGAATCTGTAAATTTGAGCTGTTTTGTGATTAACTGCTAGTTCATCAAAACAGTTTAGTGTGCAGCGACTCTTAAAAAGGAAACTGTGGTGAACAAATGGCAACTTAAATTCTGCTAGATGTATGATATTGATACAACTGAAGTGTGGTCTGTTAGCACAATTTCTTTGTGTAAAATAAAATGACATAAATCAGAGCTGTAAACTAATGATCGTGAAATTGAATTAGGAACAATAACAAAAGCTTTTTAGTACACATTTCATTTGATTTTGTCCTGTTACTCTCCATCAGTCTATCATAACCAGTGTGTCTGCTGTTTCATACAGTGCTGACAGAAAGTATTCTGACCCTTCTTTTTAGTTTTCCATTTCTTTTTTTCATGGTTTTGGCCAATTAATTTTGTTGACTTATTGAAAAGAAAATTAATTAATTAAATATAGATAAGCATTTATACCATTGTTAAGATGCACTCATAAATCTGTGATGAAAGCATTAATGGTGCAGTGGTCAGACACAAGCAGCTATTACTAAAAAGCAATAATGGCTGTCTGGGAATTTATTTTTATTCAAGAAGAGAAAAATATTTTTGTCTGATGAAAGAAAGCTTGGAATATTTTTCACAATTCTAACATTGTAAGTAGTGGAAACCAGGCACTGAGCGTCACCATAATAAAATTACCCCTACACTCAAACATGATGGAAACATTTGTTTTCTCTGATGCTTTTCAATTACAGAGGTGGTGAGAAACTAATTAAAAGAGGCAAAGAATGATGTGAAAATACAAAATAGTCCTTAGTTGAAGCTGAATTTAAAGCCAGTTTGAAGTTCTGCATTTCAAGATGACAACAGCATTAACTGATAAAAGCAGTCTTTTGGTGGCTCTGTATTTTAATGTTTGTGATGAAATCAGCTTCTTTTTGTAAAACTATTCACAGTATAAATCTTTTCTCCTGTGTTTATAGCACTTTATTAAGAAATGTACATGTGTTTAGTGCATCTACTTATGGGTAGATGTGCAAACACAGGTAATGGTTAAGCCTTACATGCACAGGAAGTGAGATTGTTGGGTCAACATGAGCAAGATCTGTCTCCAAACATGATCGAACAAAGCAGACCATCATTATGGAGCATTGTGTACTTTCCAGATCATAATCTCAAGAATGTTTTGGTACTTTTGTCCAAAGAGAGAGGAAAAATAAGGTTGAAGTCATGCATAGTGGATTTATGAGCAAAGTTTGTGTGTAAATGGTTGAGCGGGGGTGGTGATGGAAAGACATAACTTGTTTAGCATTTTCCCAGCAGTCTCTTAGAGGAATGTCTCTGCAGGAAACTTACGATTCATGGTTGAAAAAGGAGAAAATAAATAGCAGAGTGGTTTATGTTTTGAGCCCTGGTAAACTGATCCAGAGTTTGGGTGGAGTCCTGTGGTTAGCATTTGGTCTAAAAGGCAACCCAGTGCATTCACTGGCTCAAACACTGTGTAATCAAGATGGCAGAAACCACTCACAATTCAGTTGGTGTCCTAACAAAATCCATGGCTACTTGACTTTTTTTTGTAATTCTAGATTCTTGTAAAAAGTTATCCTAGTTTTTGACTAACTTCTCAAATTCCAGATTATGCTATTTATTTTTAGTAATGCAAATCACATGTATAGCTGTAAAGTCATGTGTGTCTGTCCATATGTCACAAAAGACATAGATACTGTTTCTGTCCTTCTATTTCCAAAGCCCATCAGTATACGTGGCTGTTCAGGCCTCCAATATGGAGCCACAGTTTGTGTTTTTCAGCTAAATTTAAAAAAAGTGCTTGGCAGCAACATAAGGAAGATTATCAAAACAGGGGAAAGCAAATCTGACTGACACGCACACACACTGTTTTCAGTCGTCTTTCTCCCCTCCTGGTTCAGTCATTTGTTTTTGCTCAGCAGCTGCTGACTCAGTTGCTGCACACTGCCCTCCTGTGTCAGCCTCGCCACACTGCATGTCTTGTAGATAGCACAAAAATAGAAGGCTTAGCAGCATTGCGCCTGTTTTGGAGTCTGGCCCTTGGATTAGATAAAATCTCCAGCGCCCACACCAGTCACCAGAGAGAAGGAGGCTCCTGTGTTGTTTACTCAGCAGGGAGCATTCAGCACCTCCAGCACAGACCCACAACCACACACACAAACACATTATTCTGACACACACACACACACACACACACACACACACACACACACACACACACACACACACACACACACACACACACA
>JBBBVU010000013.1:17173179-17194924 GCA_037177055.1 Atherinosoma microstoma
CACACACACACACACACACACACACACACACACACACACACACACACACACACACACACACACACACACATCTTGCTACCCGCCATCCCATGTGGTTGCCACATCAAAGACTGCTTTCTTGTTTTAATCTCCATCTGAGTCCTAGATGCCCTGTGTTTCGTCATTTTTAGGCTTGAACCACAGGATTCCTTTTGGGTGTGTTGTGATTGAGATGGCTCTGTTACAAATATTTCCAGACACACTCGTAAATATATAATTAGTTATGCTTTATGTTTTTTCTTTCCCAGGATCTGCTGGATCATTCCTGCACTTCAGGAAGTGGTTCAGGACTCCCTTTCCTTGTTCAGAGAACTGTTGCTCGACAAGTCACACTCAACGAGTGTGTAGGTAAGTATTCTAAAGACTGTTCTCTTATTTGCAATCCTTCAAACCTCAGCCTCCTCATCCATTTCAGTGAAGTATTCCAAGTGTGTCGATGCAAGAGCCCATTGCAAAAGATGTGGTAAATTCCAGCTATTTAAAAAAATGGTCCTGGTCTCTGATGAAGCCCCAGAATAAGTCAGACTCTGACAGACAAATATGCGGTGGGAATGTGCACAGATTTTATTGTTGTGTTGACCTTTTAACTTCCTGAGAAAATGACCAAAACTTTGATGCTACAATAACTAATAATAAGATAATAGCATCTTCCTGTTTGCTAAACCTTCAAATTGGACCTTGTGGTTTGTTTTTAATTTGTCCACTTTGGTCTGGCCTTATTTACAGGACCAGTGAGTCCATTAAATGAGTTCAGTATAAGTATTTAATAAATGCAGTTCTAGTTCTTAAAAATCTAATAATAATACAAGGAAATCAGTTTGAGGACTTCAAAACAGAAGAGTTTTGTGAGGATATTCTGGATCTGGGCCAGAGTGAATGCGCAACAGTCCTGCAGTGAAGTCCCCTGAGCCAAGATTGCAATTTAGCTTGGAGATTGTTTGTGGTATGTCAAAAGTCAGCAGCAAAAATATTTTCCTACAAACAACCACATAAGCAGACATATTTATCAGTGTTGAAGACTCTGTTGAAATAACTTAAGGCAACACTCCTCCTCACTCTTCTTCACCACCTCTGCTCCATTTAGATATAATTTAATTATGTGGCCACTGGAGGGCAGTATCAACACTGACATTTACAAATACCACCACCATATCACCAGTTTACTAAAGTGTTTTGGTTTCTTATGGTTCTGCCAAAATGTTGCCTCTTTACACAACAAGTAAATACTGGTAGCTGCACTGGCATTCAGTGATGTTTTTTCTCCTTGCTGTTAAATAATGCGAAGCCAATGTTGAAATGTTGAAATCTGTTTTTGCTGGTCTTGTTCCAGTAACTTCAAAGAGAGAGAGATGCAACCAGATTCCAGAAAAGTTGGGACGCTCTTCAAATCTGAACAAATAGAAAATTTTAATGAAAGTTAAAAGGCAATCAAATCACAGGAGCCCATATTTAATTCACAAGAGAACATGCATAACAAATGTCTAAACTGAGAAATTTCACAATTTTATGCATAAAATGAGCTCATGTCAAATGTGATGCTTGTTACAGGTCTCAAAATAATTGGCAGGGGGGCAACAAATGGCTGGAAAAGCATTAAAGTTAAAAAAGATTCAGCTGGGAGAACATCTAGCAAGGAATTGTTAATTGATATTCTGTCTGTGACATGAGCAGGTATAAAAGGTTTGTACCAGTGAGGCAGAGCCTCCCAGAAGTAAAGATGGGCAGAGGAACTCTTAAGTGCGTAAAAAGGTTGTGGAATACTTCAAAAACAATGTTCCTCAATGTCAAATTGCAAATACTTTACAACTCTCATCTACAATGCATAACATCATCAAGAGATTCAGAAGTCTCTGTGTGTTAGGGTTAACCCGAAGACCTTTATTGGATGCCCGTGGTCTTCGGGACCTCAGAAGGCCCTGCATCACTCACCAGAATGATTGTGTCACTGAAATGATTAAATTGGCCCAAGAATACCTCCAGAAACTACTGTCGGTTAACACAATCCTCCATGCCATCTGCAGATGCCAACTAAAGCTCTATCATGCAAAACGAAAGCCATATTTGAACATGGTCCATAAGTGCCGTCGTGTCCGGTGAGCAAACACTTATCTGAAATGGACTGTGTCAGAGTGGGAAAGTGTTCTACTGCAAGATGAGTCCAAATTTGACATTCTTGTTGATGATCACGGATGCTGCGTCCTCCGGACTGAAGAGGAGGGAGACCTTCTAGTGTGTTATCAGTGTTCACTTCAAAAGCCTGGATCTCTGATGGTATGGGGGTGCATAAGTGCATACGGTATGGGCAGCCTGCATGTTTTGGAAGAAACTATGAACGCTGAAAACTAGAAAAAGGTTTTAGAGGAGCATTTGCTCCCATCCAGACAACGTCTATTTCAAAGAAGGCCTTGGAGATTTCAGCAGGACAATGCTAAACCACATACTGCAGCTATTACAACAGCATGGCTTCACAGGAAAAGAGTTCGGGTGCTGAATTGGCCTGCCTGCAGTCCAGATCTTTCACCCTTCGAGAACATTGGGTGCATAATTAAATGAAAAATACGTCAAAGGCGACAACAAACTCTTCAGCAGCTGGAAACCAATATCAGGCAAGACTAGGACCAAATTCCAACACCAAAACTCCAGGAACTCATAACCTCGCTGCCCAGACGTCTTCAAACTGTTTTGAACAGAAAGAGAGATGCTACACCATTGTGCCAGCTATTTTGAGACCTGTAGCAAGCATCACATTTGACATGAGCTCATTTTGTGCATAAAATTGTCAAATTTTTCAGTTTAGACATCTGTTATGTATGTTCTGTTGTGAATGAAATATTTGCTCATGTGATTTGAAGGTCTTTTAGTTTTCATTTTATTCAGATTTAAAGAACATCCCAACTTTTCTGGAATTTGGGCGGTACATAAATAGATAGGCCTGTCTTTTTAGGTGTAAAATATGAAACTTTCTGTGCCAGGCAGGCAGTGACCTGGTAACAGATGGAAGATATTTTTGAGTTTCGATTTTTGCATTATTATGAATTACACAAGCTTGCAACTTGGGTACATCTTAAAAACTAAGGGCTGTATGCATAAACTTGGTCTCAAAAGAGCAAGGAGACATGTGAGATTACTACAGAAGTGTTTCTTTGCTACTCTTTGCCTGCTAGCTCACAGTTTTTGTCACCTGGTGATGAGACAGACATCTTTGTAATCAGCAGTCTCTGCTTTCATATGACATATTGTTTGTGTGGTTTGCTTGAAGTGGAGAAATTAGCAGAAGCTCTGAAGCAGACAGCTCTGTTCTCATGTTTTTGTTACAATTCCATAAAATTGCTTTGGTTTTGAATTGGTAATCTTTGTCCTTCTCTCACCTTTCAGGCAAGGGCCGTTACGGTGAAGTATGGAGGGGGCAGTGGCAGGGAGAGAGTGTGGCTGTGAAAATTTTCTCCTCCAGAGATGAGAAGTCGTGGTTCAGAGAGACTGAAATTTACAACACTGTCCTGCTGAGACACGAGAACATCTTGGGTAGGTCACATGTATCACATGGGATGTGATTTAGTAAGCTGTGAGAATACACACTGCACAACATAACAAACATTGGACTACTGCTCACGAAGACATGAAAAAGATGAACACTGATTTATACAGAGTAAAGTAATTTAACTATACAGGCAATGTGATGTGTAAAGGTAATTTATGATTCGCCTAACCAGCCTGCTCTTATTTCTAACTGTACTGTTGTGTTAGTAATTCGAATGTTTTCTCAACTCAGGCTTCATCGCCTCAGACATGACTTCCAGAAACTCCAGTACTCAGCTGTGGCTCATTACTCACTTCCATGAAATGGGCTCCTTGTACGATTATCTTCAACTCAGCACACTCGATGCATCCAGCTGCCTCCGCATGGCACTCTCCATAGCAAGCGGCCTCGCACATTTACACGTTGAGATCTTTGGCACTCAGGGCAAGCCAGCCATCGCCCACCGAGACCTCAAGAGCAAAAACATATTGGTGAAAAAGAATGGACAGTGCTGCATCGCTGACCTTGGTGAGAATTTTGAGTGTTTGCGGATGAATATGTGTATAGAAATGTATTTTAAAGTCTAAGGTGAATCTGAATTTGGAGGAAATGTATAAAATGCTAAAGAAAATGACGATAGTATTTACTTTTGAGTGGTGTGAACTTAATATGGCTTCAGTGAAAGAACTTAAGAGCTGCTGCATCCTAGCATTAGACAAGTTAAGGCTAATGAACAGGTTGTTTTAATCTCATGGCTTATTAGTTTACATAAGAGATGTATCTGCAGCAATATCACTGTTTCCATCTAACTCCTCGGCCATGCATGTTGTTGAATTAGTAAAAACAACCAGTACTAAATGTATCACCCAGTCCTTAACCAAAAACGCATTTGGAAGACCTTTGACTACTTTATCTAATGCACCTATGTTCCATTTACAGATGCCTGAATAACATCTAATTCAGTTACAAGCCATAACCTGGCGACAGGCTTTACCTACTTACAGGCTTGCTAATGAATTCTGCTCCGACTGACTCACTTTGCTGTGCTGACAAACATGCTAGCAGTTATTTGTCTCATCAGCCTGTTGTTGTTATTATTATGTTCGAGTACATCCTGTATGCTGGAACAGAGTTGTTTGCTCTGAACAAGTGATATTTTATCATTTAAATCAGTTGAAAGAGCCCAGCGTGTCATCCTTGATATAGCTATTTGAGACAGGAAGTTACTTTCCACTCAAAATGTGTCTGGCCTATTGTTACCTACGATATGTTTGTCCTCTGTGCAGGTGCATGTGCAGAGACTATTGAAGGCTTTTTCGACTGTTAGTTGTCAACACAAAAGCAACTGGGAAGATTTCACGTCAGACAGTTTATTTTAAGCAGTTGGATATTATTTGTCTAGTTCTTATTTATCTTGAATGGAGGGAAACCTAACAGTGTTTTTTTATTTTCATTCTAGGCCTGGCAGTCATGCATTTTCAAGACACCAATGAGTTAGATGTGGGCAACAACCCTAAAGTTGGCACAAAGCGTTACATGGCCCCTGAGGTACTTGATGACTCCATCCAGATGGATTGCTTTGAGTCCTTCAAAAGAGTGGACATCTGGGCCCTCGGCCTTGTCTTGTGGGAGATTGCCAGGAGGACGGTCAGCAATGGTCAGGGCAAAATTTAATATTTGATATTTAATCTTGAATATATCTGTAGATACCGATATCGTGCCTATTATATTGTGTATCTGCCATTAGGGGTAATTTCATTCATTTTAGTGATTAGGAAAACAAGCTGTTGTAAATTTGTCACATCAATAAGGCTGTATGTGCTTCAGAATGAATAAAATTTCATTACTAGAACTTGACTAAATTAAACTTTTCTGCTATTGATGGAAAGATTTAGTTTCTCCTTTATGGTTTTGTGGTGTATCAAGTTTTTTTTTTTCCCCACCAAAACTGTTCCAGAGCCAGAACTTAATTTAGAAACAGTTCTTACCCCTTTGACCACACAGATCTTTCTTTGACCCTGAAAACACAGTTAACACAGCCTCTTCACTGGACTAAAGCAAAAAAAATTGCTTAGATCAGGGGCTGGGGATGAGGTTATGGAAGTAAATAAAAAAAAAAAAAAAAAAAAAGAGACTGTTTATGAAAATCTAGACTCGCTATGTAGTGCTTGATCTGTGTTATCCAAGAGAGAAAAATGACAAACTGAGCCTTCACATGGGTGTAAAGTCAAAGCAGCAGTATAAGAAGGATATGAGCTTGTTGTCTCATTTTGTGCTTTTTAATAACCCAAATTGTGTTTATAAAACTCTGCCTGATGCGCCATCTAGAGCAGCTTAAAAATATGTGAATACTGTATATCCCATTTGCAGCACTGTTCATAAATTTCAATCAGTATCCGATTGGCATTGCAGTGTTCATAAACGCTGTGACATAAAGTCACAGATTACATTTACTCTGCTGTGGAAGATCACACCAGTTCTTAGCAGTTTCTCCTTTGAGCAGGCTCTAGTGTCAACTCTAAACCAGCACTGAAACCAAATTGTGTTCTCGTTTATAGGCATAGTAGAAGACTACAAACCACCTTTTCATGATGTGGTCCCAAGTGATCCCAGCTTTGAGGACATGAAAAAGGTTGTGTGCGTGGATCAGCAGAGGCCCAACATCCCAAACCGATGGTTTTCAGACCCAGTAAGTATTGAGCAATGGGTATTCCCTCGCATTTAATCCCAGTCTTCATGTATTGGATATTGGAATGACTTTCACTAATGAATGTATTTCTTCTCACTTTCAGACTTTGACCTCCATGGCTAAACTCATGAAGGAGTGCTGGTACCAGAATCCTTCAGCCAGATTAACAGCACTGCGCATCAAAAAGACTCTTTCAAAGATCGACAGCTCTCTGGATAAAATGAAAACAGATGTTTGAGCCTTTGTCAAGAAAAAAAAAGGCCTTTGAGAACATCCAGAGGATGGACCAGACAAATCTCCAAACAAAAAGACTTAATGGGTTTAGTGCCCTTATAGTGGCACAGACCGATATTTATTTAAAAAAAAACTTGGTGGGACACATTTTGGCATCCAAAGATGGCTTATCGGGCATTTCTAAGACTGCCCTGTGGTCTTGGAAAAAGGAAAATATCTATTCAATTTATGATAAAAGAGCTAGGCTGTTAGAAATGTTCTTGAGGAGAGAAATTGTTACCTGGGCATTTCAGTATGGTTGTTTTTGTAAGAAGTGGAGACTTTGTTTGACACATTTTTTTTTAGTTTAAAAGACATCTGAACATATTCAGCTTCACTTCTCTCTTTAATTGTTCTACATCCATTTGCATCATGGCAGGTTACTTTGGGAAGCAGACCAACTTGCCAGTTTATTTTAGCATACCTTCATTAACCGTGATCTCTACAAGGCGTGTAATGTTTGTGTGTCATGCACCACTGTTTACGATACTGTCAGAACAAGTTACTTGGGAATTCATCTGTTTTGTAACATTCAATTGTACAGCAATGTCAAAGACACTGTTCCTTCCTGATGCATTATCCAACTACAGGAACCTTTTTATGTATCACCTGGAATTTAACAATCGTTTTGTTTCATTTTGTCAGCTTTACAGAGACAAATTCTAAAAGATCAAATAAAATATCTGCTAGAATATGCTGAATTCTCTTCTATAAGGCCCATAAGTTGGCCTGTAAAGCCTGTATACAGTCTTAACGCGTGCATTTTTGTCTTAATGCGTGCATCAAGTAAATGAAGTCAAACTTCAGCCTTTTTTTTTTAATTTCTTTAACATTTTATATTAGTGATTTCTATTAATTAAATAGAAAAAAAAGATTACATCTGTCTCTTTTGTCTTGACGTTGTGATGTGTATTGATGGTTGGCCATGTTGGTTTGTCAGGCATGGCTGAAATATGTTGCCATGAATTTTACTTCAGAAAAATTTCACCTTCAGAAAAGGAATGTAATTGTTTCTACCACATAAGCGACTCAAAAATCCCCTTCAACTTTTACAAGTATTCACTGCCTCATAAATTGATTTTCTTTTGTGACAGAATTTCCATTTGCCCAACATTGATGAAATATGTGCAAAAAAATGAGCCTTCAGCTGCAGCAAGAAACTAAAGCTGCACGGAGAGGGTACCTCTGCAGATGTCGAACAAAAACGTGATCTAACAGATTGATTAATATGCCAGAAGGGTTATAGGCCAGATGACAAACATGCACTGCTGTGTTTCTAACAGGGCTGAGACATCTTGCATGCATTTATCAACAGCTGTCTGCCTTTCTACTCTGACAATCTTCATATTTATTGTAATTTGATTCCTCGTCACCCACAAAGGCTTAGCCTTGCTCTTTTTAAAGGTCCAACTTCTGAGAAATGGGAATAGAATTTGGTATATATGTTCCCTGTGATGTTTGAGAGGCGGGAGCAAAAGATCATCTATGTTCTCCTTTCCATACAGGCTGTTTATAAATATACAGTATATTGCTATGAATCAGATTATTAATGAGTGCTTTTTGGTATTAGGAAATTACATCTCACATATTCATTGGCAAAACAGAAGGTACACTCTTAATTTTAAGGTTTTTGTATGTTTGGACATCAAGAGAAAGCAAAACATCTGGTTCTTATGAGGTTTCAAATATAGGCCACATGTAACACCATCAATTATTTAACCAAACCTAAGCCAGAGTGCAGAGGCAGGGTGTTGAAAGATCAAGCGATAACTTGATCTTTGTAAGTATCTTAAGTATGGCTTCTTTTTTCTTTTTTTCTTTTGTATGTCATAAGTTTATTATTTAGTGGAAATTGTGGCCCCCTCTTTTTCACAAGGTCACCACATTTAATTGAATGTTTCACACATTTATTTGTGCACAGCTCTCTTGGAGTCACTCATGACTCGTCCGGTGAAGGAACTCCCTCGCTATCAGTGATCTGCACTCTGTAGACGTCCCGTTTTCGGTCTGACTGCTGGCTTGAAACCTCACCGGAGTAGATGCCAAGAAAGTATCTACTTGGTCTAGGAAGCCCCACAAACCAAGTAGATACTAGTCCTAAATGTCCTACCTCAGCATTCTAGTCAGGTTGAAGTTTGGACTTTGCCTGAATTACTGTCATGCCATCTGCTTGTGATCTTTTTCCTTCTGCAGCTTTGGCCAGGTTTTAGTTGTTACAGCCATACTGAGAACTTAATGTTTAACATGCTAATGTTTGCTTGTACAGTCTAAGATGTACACTAGAGCTTCACATTTGTTTTTTTCTTTTTGTAGTTTATCCTAGCATTGTGGGCTCTGACTTTAGAGTGAACCTACTCCACTCCTGGGAAGTTTGACAACTCTTGAACTTTTATCACTTCCTAAATTTCTGGCCAGTAACAATTGCTTGTCTTAAATCATTGATGATGTCTTTCCTCCTTGGAATTTTGTTAATTGAACCTTGCAAAGCCAAAGCACCATTATCTAGTGTTTTATCCACTCAGTGCTGTCCATGCAGTCTACAGTGAATAAATGGAAAAGTGTTGTGTTGGTCTGGTTGGTCTGACGTAGCTTCGTTCATACCTTCATTGCCTGCCTAGTAACTTGGGGCCCCTGCTGTTGCCATGGAGCCTGAGAAACAGAAGTATGAGTTGGTCACATGTGGCCAGCTGTAAATAAGCTCTTCTTTGCAGGTGAGTTAAGCTTTGCACACAAGCCAATGAAAAGGAAACCCATTCAGTGTTTTATCTTCAGTGCTGCTCAGTCCACATCCTGGGAACAGAATTACCACAGTAACTGTGGGGAAAGATAGACTGCTGGCTGGAACACAACTGTAGTGGACCTGAGGTGCAAAACATAACATTATATATGACAACACAACAACAAAACACTTCAACTGAAAAAAACCTTTAAAAAAAAAACGCATTTTAGAGACGATACAAAACACCTCAGCAAAAGCATCAGAAAATACTACAAAACTGTTTGCAAAACCTATTTAATAAAAGAACAAGATTTCAGGAAATAACTGATTATTACAACTTAAGTGCCCATCTGAGTCAAATTTGTAAAAGCAAATAGCCAAGGATATATATTTCTTAATAATTGTTTACTTTAGGTGGTCCTGCATTGTTTGGCCGAAATCACTGCTGTACAAACACTTTGTAGATAATTAGAAAAACTTGCTTTTAGCCAAATTACAAATTTCATCAGTGTTTCTTCAGCATTCATGGCTATTTAACTTTACCAACTCATCACGTTTGGTGATTTTATTTCTTTCACATCCTCTCTATAAAATGGAAATATCACCCACACGGACATTTGACAAGATAATGCTGTATAAATGCTGCATGATGATGGAAAACATGGTAGAATGTTATATGCATTGACTTGCAAACTTATGTTTACCCAGTTAAAGGTCACTTAACACTAAATATTTATTTGAGTTAGATTTTCTATTGGGGTGACACCTGTAACTCTTCTGGCCTTACCCATGTCACTGCATGTTTAGAATTGGAATTTTTTTAAAGTTAAATTATCACTCCCATTAGCACTAAATGGGTAGAAGAGTTAAAAAAAAAGAAGAAAAAAAGGCACAAAATAGAGCCACCGCAGCTAATGTTTATACCCATGGAACTCAAGACTTGTCATTCATCACCAGTGTCGCTTTGAAAACAACAGCAATTGTGCATCTTCCTATAATTCACTGTAAAGATTTATTGGAAGTTGAAACCTTCAGGCACAGAAATTTCCATATTCAGCAAGCAGACGATCACAGGTGGTGACGTTTCCCTGGACTTGCTACAGTTAAGTAGATGTGCAACACACTTTCACTCTGGCTCCCATTCACATGTCTTTATCTGAGGTCTGCAGCTCTAATCCTCTTAAATCCCCGTCAACAGAGGCGGAGCAAACTGCGTTTCCTCCCCGGTCATTTTCCGTGTGAGACATCTGTGGCGGGTTGTGAAGAGTGGACGGACTTTTACCGCAATGTGTATTTTAGTTTTTTTTGTGGAGTAGCTGCCTGTGCAAACGGTGCGCTCAGGAAGGGAGCAGATGCGGCTCTTGCCATGACTGGTCCCAGGAAGCAGAGCTTTCAAGTGGCGTTGGTCTTCCTGTCTCTCGCGCAGCTGACTGCAGGTACGTTGATCACTCCGCGTGCATCACTTTTTTTTAATCAAATGTGTTCATTCAGTATATTCTATCGTTTTTATTCTTTATTTTACAGAGTTGGTTAATGGTTAAGTTTAAAGCACTTAGTATTCTCTCGCAGCCATTAATTAAGCGGAAATGTGAGTTATGTCATCCTTCATCCTGAATTAGGTTTATTGATCTCTGAAGGACATTCTATTTAAGCTTCAAAGAGCATCAAAAAGACTTTTAGCAACACATGTGAAACGTGTTTATTTGTTTTCTGATGCCGATAAGCCCCCGAGAGCAAAACCTGAACTTATTTCCACAATCATAATGTTTTTCCTTTGAAGTACCTGGAAGGAGGTATTAGGAGCTTGTCCAAAACAGCTTACTGAAAGGGAGAGAGAGTTCTTTGTGGAAAATTAAAGAAAAAAAAGAAAAAGAAAAACAAATGTGGGCTGGACAATGGTTTCCAAATGTATTTGATCTTCAGGGGATTTATTCTTCAATACCATTGAGCAAAAATAACCACACATGGTGAGTAGATGATTGTGTTTTCATAATTTCTTGTTTTTGCAAATGCAAAAGGTTTGTATCATCTTGTTGAATTTTTTTTTGCACACTTTTAAACTTAACTTGATCTACTCTTAGATAATGCAAGAAATGTTATTCATGTATCAACTGATTGAGGTCAATCTTGACCAAAGTGTTTCACTAACCAAAAGTTAAGAAAAAATATTAAATGTAAATTCCCAGCAGGATTTGACAGCTGCTCTTATGCAGGGGTTTGCAGCCTTCCTGCACAGACCTGACACTAAACAGAGCATCTTTGGGTAAAATGTTTGATTTGGGAATAGGACTGCATGTCTCGCCTTGTTTTTTTAATGATTAATTGATCAGCAGGAATTCAAACAGTGTTATTAGATAAATTGCTGATTAAAATAATCTCAAGCTGCAGCCATCATTCAAATTCTATTCTCATTAGACTTTAGAGTTAACACTTAGCATGTGTGTCAGATTTGATAAAACTCATGCTTGAATGAACTTTTAGCTGGCAGCACAAATATCATCTTTATACTAAGATAACATGCAGCCGAAACCTGAATTATTTAAAGGTGCTGGTTGAACATAACTTGGTTTATTTGGCTTCTGATTGATTTATAAAATGTTCAACTCTAGTAAGGCATGGGTAATTAACAGCAAGGAGTATGAATGCTGGTCTTGTTTATTTTCAGAAGGAAAAGCAGTGAGGTAGGTTAACTGAAGTGGAGACAAAAAACTTTAATTGTTCAACCATCTTAGTATTATACTTCTTTAACTTGCCTCTGTGTTACTAGCTTTTTTTTATTTTATTTTTTTAACAATAGTTTTTGCAACATTGTATTTCATGGACACTTCATTCAACCTCTCAGTGAATGCTTTCAGTTCTGACTCTGAGGTCTATGAAATCTAATTTTCCTTCAGGGTTTTAAGCGGCTGAGCTTTGGAAACTTTTTACTCTATGAAGGTTGGACACACCGAAATGTGAACAAAGAATCGGTAGTAACAAAGACGGTGTGCATGAGCTTTTTAGAATTTTTTTTTTTTTAGTTTTGCTTGTTATGGAGACTGAAAAGTGCACACACGTTGCAGCATCTGTGCAAACATTTTTAATGCCTGGTTTGAAATCTTGCAGAAAGCATCAAATGAGTCATTGATCAAATTCACCTAAACCCTGGCTGGAGTGTGTCCACAATGCTGTAGATATTTTCTTTACACCTTTTAGGGAAATAACTTACAAAAGCCATATTCCAGGACAAAATGCATTCATTGCAAATTAAAGCAAAGCTCGAGTGCCATGGCAGCTCCACTTTCTGAGCTTTTTTGGCTTCAGTGCGTTTAACTCAAACTGATGACTTCACAGGTTTGGCTTGTTTGCTGCTCTTTAATATTCAGCTGTTGAGATTTAAAAGGGCTTTTGCAAGACGTCTTGGATGAAACTTAATCTGCAGTAATGAACCAATTTACACTCAACTGAGAGAATTTTTGTACAAATGAAAAAAGTGACAGTTTCACAGCTGTTATTATATTATACTTAAAGCTTTACACAAGTTTATATACATACTTTCATAAAAAATGAAATAATACATACAATGCTTGGTGACTGAAGAAATAAAGGAAAAAAAGAGATTTTATTTCTCAGTTATATACTGTAAAGTTAAAAAATGTCTTCGTTCTTGAGAAGGTTGTTACGAAGCATGTAAGACACTGGATAAGTAGAACAACAACACCAGTAAACTGGGACTAAAAACGTGGTTTGGTGGGAGCAATCACAACAACACAGCCCAAACGAGAGATTAAGTATAAAAGTCCATTTCATTGCAATTCTCAATTGTCTCTTACAAAAAAAAAAAAAAGGTTTCCTTTATCCACTTGGGTTGGAGCTGCGGCCACAGCGCACCTCTCATGGCCCCACACAGAGGCTGGTCCAAAAACTCCTGGGTCGGTCAGTGAATCTTTGACCCAGTGGTGGCCGTGTCAGCTGAAGTATTTCTCAAAGTCCCCAAGTCCCCAAACACAGTCTGTTTTGCAAGTGATGGCCCAGCACACTGCATGTAAAAAAAGAGACCTCTCCACACAAAACAAGCAATACAACCCCAAGATTAAAAAAAGGTAGGCTAAAATCTAAAATTAAACTACAAAAACTCAAATTAACTATAATTTATGTGCAGCAGGTCAGTCTGTGTAGCTCAGTTGGTAGCAGTCGGTTTTGGCGTTGAGGAAGCAGGACTCACCATCAAACTGGGAGCAGACATATAACCCCCAGTAACTTCAAGCCAACTTCACAGGACAACCGCTTCAGAGTGGGCTGGAGATGATGTAGACCCAGAGCAGAGGACAACGCAGGCCGGGTTAGTGGCAGCTAGACGGAGATGGCCACCTGCTGCAACCACAGGAGACCAAATATAGGAGTCTATAAACCAACAGGCTCTGTGCAACTCCACACAGGAACCCAGACCCAACACAAATATTAGAACAATAACTAAAAAGTTGCAGGGTTGGGGCAGGACAACATAGCAGAGGCTCCCTGTCTGCTTCACACCAGTCTGGCCTCTTTGTCCTCCAGTGTCATCCACACCTGTTACCACTAATCGGCTAAGTTCAACACAGTGTTTGAATCTCAGCTGCCTTTCTGTGTGGTGTTTGCATGCACTGTCCATACCTTTCCTCTGTTATTCTGATTACTTCAAAAACGTGCATGCCTTTGCACGTGCACGTCTTTGGTTTGATTGGTGATAATAAAATGTTCTTGAGATAACTGAGAGTCCATACTTATCTTTCTTTTTATTAGCCCTGAGATGAACTGTAACCCTGACCAGGCAGCTTATACCACTTGTCTCCCCCAGTGATCCCTGGAATGGGCTTCATTGTCCTATAACCACTTAAAAACTTTCAGTTTTTGCCTAAAATAGGTTTTTACAGACAAAAGACTTGTTGTGGACCGACTGTTTTACTGGCTATATTTTACTGGACCCTTGCTGGTGTAACAGGACCATTTTTGTTGCAGTATCATCTGCTACTGGAGTACAGTGTGGCTTCATAGATAAATTGCATTG
The DNA here is from genome assembly GCA_037177055.1 of Atherinosoma microstoma. Taxonomy (NCBI): domain Eukaryota; kingdom Metazoa; phylum Chordata; class Actinopteri; order Atheriniformes; family Atherinidae; genus Atherinosoma; species Atherinosoma microstoma. The sequence goes on from JBBBVU010000013.1 coordinate 17,187,443, forward strand.
GCGACTGGTCAGAAATGAGTGTTCACTGTTAAACACTAGTGAGATAGTGTTAGATTTAAGACTCACTGCTAAATAACACAATTAAATGTGTGTGTTTGAGGTTTAAGAAAGGCAGGAAATACAGTGAGTTCTTCACAAAAACTGATGCAGATTTATGAGATTTGCATGTTCATTTTCTATACCACTTATTCCAATTCAGGGTTGCAGAGAAGTTGGAGCCTATCTGAGCAATTAGCAGATATGAGGCAGGGTACGCCCTGGACCGGTCGTTAGTCCATCGGAGGGCCATGTTCACAAGTTAGAGTGAATAGTTGGCACATAAAACATGATATAAATAAAGAGGCAATAACACATTTTTTTGTTTACACATTTCAAAACACAAAAGTTAGCAAACATTTAGTGTCACAATAAAAGTTTTTTTATTTCATTTTTGGAACATTTTCACTCAGTCGTCCTGGAGCTCTGTGAGATGCTTGGGCCATCTTACACATCCTGCTTTGAAGACTGTTCACAGAATTTCAATTAGATTTAGGTGAGGTGGCTCTGGGAGCCCTAATAAAAAGCTAACTGTGGTTTTTGTATTGTGTGTAGGATCCTTATACTATGGTAGAAACCCTCTTTTTTTTCATTTTCACCTTTTTTTTCAGTGCCATGTTTACTTCCAGAATTGGCTGGTATTTAATTAAATCCATCCTTCCCTCTACTTGTGAAATATTCTCATGTCACTGGCTGCATTACAAGCCCAAGGCATGATTGATTAAGCCATGTGCTTAACAGTGGGAGAGGTACTGTTTTCATGAAATTATGCACCTTTATTTTTCTTCAAACAAATCTTTGCTCCTTATGGTCAACAAGTTCTATTTTAACTTAGGCAGGCCTCAGGGATTTTTTCCCTCCAAAATTTAGGAAAGTTTTCTTGGCCTTCCAGACATTAACTTGCCCTTCACTTTTCCTTTATCTGCTTTTTCTTAATTACATAACAGACTGAGAAAAACTGCTTCCAGAAGACTCTTTGTTTCCTTCTTCCAGTATGCGTAATTATTTGAATAGTATTCAGCTGCTGAAAGACTGCAGGTTGTCATTAAAGGAGTTGAAAGGAATTTATAAAGCTTCAAAATCTGCATCACCAATCCTATGCAAATGTTGACCCTGAACAAACCACAGTCCCAGCAAGCCAATTAAGGACTCTGACTTTGGAAAAAATAATGAAGCGCTCCGCTCTCTTGAGTGACCCAAACTTTGTATGGTACTCCTTAACTTTTGTACTTAATTAATTTTTTTCACTTTAAGCATTAAAAAGACATATTTGGCCCCCTAACTGATGTTACTATATAATATGATTCTTATGTGCATACGGGGGAGAACTGTACATTCCCTTACATACTGCTGAAGCTTCCTTTTAAGCAGCTTAATCTGGTAATAACAATAATATTTACACAATTATTTCCAGGTTTTTCTTGAGAGCCGACATTGCAGCCTTGCTTATCAATCACTCAGCAGCTTATCAAATAAAGCATGGCAGCTCCAAGTAGAACACAAGATTATGTGGGTGTTAAACTAGGAGGCATTACTCTGGTTCCACCGCCTCCAGCCATTTCACAGCACGGACCTCCTTATGTAACAGGAGCATCCTACTTCTGAAGAGTTAAAGACCACTGGTCAAGTGAAACTGTATTGTCTGAGGTTCTCTTTCTGCACAAATCAATGAATAAAGTTTTGTCTGTGAAAAAAAAAAAAAAAAAAAAAAGAGTGACCTAACCATCCTGAGTTCTGCCTTTTAGGTCTAAAATGTGTTTGCCTGCTGTGTGCCAACCACACCTGTGAGACGGCAGCAGACGGCGCCTGCTGGAACTCTGTCATGTTGATTGATGGAAAGGAAGAGACAGTCAAATCCTGCTTGTCGCCCTCAGAGATGAAGGGTCAAGTTTTCTGCTACAGCTCCAGAAATGTCTCTAAGAGGAACTGTTGTTTCACTGACTTCTGCAACAACGAGACTCTACACATACACCCAGGTACTGCCAACGTGGTGCTGTTTAAACATATCCCAGTCCTGCCTATAATGTATTTCAATTTTCATTCCATTTATGTTAAATTAATATTGTGAAATTAAAAAACCTTAGAAATGGCATGAAATCTAAAAAAAAACTGGATTCCATCCCTCACACATTCTGTTAATGTCACACAGCTTTGTAGTTTTCAGCGTTATTCAGTCAACAGAAACACCAATCCAATCTGTGAGGGATTTCCCACTCATTCTGGTCCCGGCTAGACGAGGTAGACGCTGATCCGCCTAGATCCTGTGACATAACAACTCTGGCAGAGGTTATGAGACGGCCCTCCCATGATTTATAAATAAATACTTTGTCATGCATGTAGTCCTGAAAGCCTCTGATGGGCCTCCTGGGTGGCAGCAGGCCTTAAAGTGCGGGAAGGTGGGCAGGAGGCAGGGTCCTATACAGTATAGAGGTTCATGATGCTGTGTAATATGTTTCATATTATGGCAGTTCAGCTACATTACAGGCTCATGTTAATTAGATCATTCATAAAGAATTTAAAACAGATTTGTTAAAGCTGCTTTAATTGTTTATTTATTTTATCCCCATTGTTGTCTGAACTTCTAAACAAGCTGTCAGTCTGCATTTTTGACATGCTGAAGCTTTGTCAAGTTGAAAGGAATAATATATGAACATGTAGAAATAGATATACAGGGTATTGAGCAAAAGCTTGAGCCATTCCTCAATTCTTTTTATATTAGAGTCTCTCATACAGGCTTTATTGGAACTTCCAGTAATCTTCAGAAACAGTTCTCCAGACTCCTTGAAGGACACTTTAAAGCTCCCCTTGGCTTCTTCTTGGCTGCCTTTTGTTCTGATCTTTTTCAAGATAAGCACTGCTTCAATAATGCCAATGTCCGGGTTCTGGGGAGGATTCACAACTCCATAAGAACTGATTTTCAGTCCAGTTCTTTTGTCATTTGCCATACCTCAGCCTTTCCTGCCTGTTTCCCATCCTCAAGAATGGCTCCTTGACTTCCACATGACATAGAGACCATTTCTGATGTGGCTTCAGTGAACCACAGATGGACAACCTGAAAGCCCAGATGCATCTCTAAGGTTCTGTTGCAGGTTTTTGCTGTAGTTTTTCCTATTTCTTAAGGATATGAGCCGCTGTTCAAGATATTTTTTTAGGTCTGCCAAGTCTTCTATTGTCCTCTGCTCTTTGATAATCATCTTGTCGGTACAAAAATACCATTTCATGTCTTCCAAACTGTTTTATATCTTATATTTTGAATAGATGCAACTGAATAAAATAGGCATATATTTTGTGTATCTTTGCACAAACTGTTAATAACAGTGCCTAAAGAGAAAACTTACAGTTGTCTATTATGTGTTAATACAACACTGGTTCATCCCGTAAGTTAGGTTCCTCTTTTATGTTCAATTGATTTGGCTTAATAAAACAAAAGGACAAACAAAAAGAATACCCCACCCTATGAAAATAGTCGGGGACTGGACTGAAAATGAAAGAAAAAAGCAGCCAATGTCCAAAGAAAAACTTTAAAAGACCTTTAGAAGGTCTGCAGAACTATTGCTTAAGGCCACTTTAAAAGATTACAGAAAACTCTGGCTCGACGGAAGCAAAATGTAATGAAATGAGGGATGACTCAAGACTTGTGCACAGTACTGTTGATACTTTATTAATCCCACTAGGGAAACTGTTTTGTCACAGCAGAAAATACATATATAGTTTAGTAACAGTGCAAAAGGCAAATGCAGTATGAAACCGCTATAAAAGAAATTTGCAACAAAAATAGATAACGAGGAACAGAAAATAAGAAGATAGGACTGTATCTAGAGGTAGCTAGGACATATAAAGGTTGCTTACAGGTGGCTGTATAGTGTAAAATAGTAAACCAGCAAAAATCTATAGCTTAGATTGGAAGAGCAATGGTAAGTTTGCCTGGTATACGCCTGTTACTTTTGTCTTATTAACTCCTAAATGCTCCACAGTGTTTAGTAACTGACTACTAACTTTGTCTGTCAGCTGTTTGGTACTCTTAAAGTGTATCCGAGATGTTTGCCTGCTACTGTCACTGTGATAGTTCAGCATGAACCATCATGAAGAGAGAAGCTGGAAAACACTAAAATGTTTCCTAGAGCTGAGAAAAGCACTGCAACGCATCACTCTATACTCAACTTTTATATTTGTTGCCACAGACTACACATAAGATGTGCCATCTGACCAACAGTTTATATGAAAGTATATGAACAGGATAATGAAATCTTCTTTTACACAGCACAGAGTTTTGTTCTGATGACTTCTGATTCGGTTATAAGGACCGGTGAATTTGTGAAATGCATAAAGTGGTAGCACTAGCTGTATCATGTGAAATATCACACTAACCTGCGAAACAGTTTGTTACATAATTATTCATTGTGTATGCTTTAGACTGTTCAGTTACCATGAACATGTCATTTTAGTGTATTCTGAAACTATAATGTAGCTTTACAAGTAATCATTGTCTCTTCTATGTGTTAATTTGCTAGCTGCATAGATTAAAGCAGCCCTTTAACTTGATTGGAAATACATTTTCACTGCTGAAATTGTCACATATATATGTCTGTAATACATGAGAGTTGATAGTCTGATCTGTAGAGAGGTTTCGGCAGTAGATATGGAACACAGCAGAAAGCGACAGGAAGGGACTTGCAAGTTATATTTATTCAAATTCTAAAGCTAACATTCAATATATGCTCGTACATAAGATCTATGCAGAATCATGGGGAGGCTAATGCACACCTCCTCTGAAATGTCAATATATGCTGCCAGCCACAGTCTACCATCACTGTGATCACTCTGTTTGGTATTTGATGTTTACATGGCATACTGCTTTACTTGAATATTTAGTGAAATGAAAATGTAAACTGATATTGTGTCAGGTTCTCTCATAATACGCTATGTTCCGCCTGTGTAGCTTTATGGTGTTCTCTACCTCTCAATTTTGTGTTTTCAATCTCTATCAATTTAACTTTCCTCTTAGCTGCTTTGTTTAACTACTCACTTGAATCACTTCTGTTTTTAGTCAGCATTGTTTGAAGGCAACTTTATTAAAGCCCTATTGAAAACCGGTGCCGCAGACTGACAGAGACCTGTTGCTACCCAGTTATAAATGCCCACAATGGCTGGGGTTGCTTGTGGAAACTTCATTGTAGGGATTATATCAGCTTAATGCAAAGTCTACCTTCTAACTTAATGTTCTTCAAATGTTTTTGCTCTAATCAACACATTTAGATTCTCGGAAATTGTGCAAAATGCATCTTATCCCAAGGCGTTGTCTTAACTTGTCTTGCTTAAAAAAATGACCTAAACTGTTGATTCCCAATTTAATTGTCTGCAAAGGTGATACTTGCAGCTTATGAGTTGATCTATTAATTGAATTATTTGACTGACTTGAATCATGTTAGACTTATGAACATAAAACAACCCCCCCCCCCAAAAAACAAACAAAACAAAAACAACAACAAATGATTGTAGAAAATACGTACACACAGCAATTCTAGTGGCGATAATTATGGTGTTAAACATCACGTTAAAAGATCTGTGCCACTTACAGCTCTTGAAAAGACTTACTTGTGGCCTTAATGGGGAATTAACCTCTTCATTTCTGACGAGTATCCGTTACTTTTGTTGCATTTATATACAAAATACAACAGATTAATGCAAGGTGCTGCAGACTATTGATGAGTGGAAGGGGGCTGGACCCTCAGGCTGTAGTGGTGTTGCTTGTAAATGAGGACAGCACAATCAATCTGTTCCATTGCCCTGCAAAATATCAGCATGTGAACACATTGCATGTGTTGTTTATTGTCTAGATGTAAAGGCTGTTTTATTCATGTCCTTGATGTTGCTTCTGTGCAGGATAAAACACTTTGAGAGGATGACTTGTGCGCTGTTGATCAGTATGGAATAAACAGTGTATAGGCAGATGTGGCTGTTGTAATAGTAAAGAAAAACAGTTGCCATTTGTAAAAGGTCTTGAGGTACTGGGCCAGAGGAGAGTAAAACCTTGTTTTGCATCAAATCTTCTGTGCTCCACTTGGAGCTCCAGTTGGCAGGATATGTATTTAGGTAAAAGGCTGAAAATATCTTAAGAAACTGTGATTGAGTTCACAATGTATTGGGTCATCTGCGACTGTTGCATGTTTATGGATCTCCTGGTGAAGACATGCTTTGGGGATCTGAGACAATTAAGGGGATAAAAAAAAAACTAGTACTTTGTTAAGTTGGAGATTCATGATCTTGTGTGTGTTAGAAGAGTTCTTAAAACATTCTTGAAGTAAAGATGAGGTTTCTCTGTTGACAAAGCAGTTATTTCCCCAGAGACTAATCAGTTAATTGCAGCACTATGCTGCAGAGCTTGTTCTCTGTGCCTTAGTTTATCACGTGTCTGTAAATCTCATATTATCACCGTGCCCACCTTCTCTGCTATTTTTATTTGTGACCAGATTTCCTCTGTCCACCCACAGCCAGAATGAAGGTCAGAGACAGAGGTGTCAAATTACTTAGCTTTACCAAATTCCCAGTTTTATCTCAACGTCTCATAGTGCCCCTGCTTTTGATCAATGAATGCCACCCATTTTGAATTAAAAAGGTTTTTTAATTAAAGAAAAAAAAAGATTTTCTCTTTTTAGAGTGGAAGTTTTATGGGCACTAAAAGCCTTTTTATTACTTTTGATTAATGACATTTATTGGCAGTGATTAAATTTTCTGGCACTCAGGAAAAACTGAGTTTTTGGCAAACACAACTCTGCATCTGCCAAATGAATTTCCCAAACTTATTTAAGACATCGCTGAGTGTGCACTCTGTGATGTCTCAATTCTGCTGCACATTTCTAAATATGTTAGGGCGCTATTTAGCAATTCAGCCTTTCAGAAAAGGCTGTGTGCACATTTAGCAACAGCTGCATCCTACTGATAACATACTGTTTTGTCTAATTGAATTGATAATTTGGCTCACACTGCTGCCATGTTCAGCAGCTGCCACCAGGGGGAGCAGCAGTTACAGGAAGCCTAGAAATAATGAACCTGATAAGATATTATTTCCCTTACAACTAAAGAGCATATCAGCAGATGGTAATATGTTAAGAATTTTACATTAATGCAAATGTGTTTGTGTATCATCAGAGAGGCCTTCGGAAGAACCTGAATGGAGCAGTCTGCAGCTAACTGTGGTGATCCTGGTGCCCTCTTGCCTGCTGTGTGTAGGGATCCTGCTAGGTGTGTGTGTTGTGCAGGGCCACCGTTGTGCCTACAGTCGAGCACACAAGCAGGATCCAGAGGAGCCTCTGGATGACCAGATGTTGATGTCTCCTGACAAATGTCTCAAAGATCTGATATATGACATGAGCACATCAGGCTCTGGATCAGGTGAGAGAAATTTAATTAAGTACTTTATTAATTCCAGAGGGAAATTATACACAT
>JBBBVU010000013.1:17203116-17213337 GCA_037177055.1 Atherinosoma microstoma
GGTTGGGACGTTGGGTCTTCCGGCTTAAGATGAGAAGTGTGGAAAAGGGACAATTAGATTGAACGCCCTGTCCTCGATTTTGGAACCCCCCCCCCCCCCCCCCCCCGAAAAAACAAACAAACCACTATTTTGTTTAGTTGTTTACTTTAAGCTGTCTGTGATGAGCCAATTTGATCTATTATGTATTATCTGCTTTTTCAATAATCGACAAACACAAAGAAGAAATTGTTTCAAAAACATTTAAAATGTGATAAATGTTTGCAATTTATGACTTGTATCTTGACAGCCTATGGAAAAGTTTTTAAATATCTAAATGAATATGATACAGCTCTCTTTCTCTCTTTTGAAGCCACCTCATTTAAATCTACAAATTTTATTCATGTAAAACTGCTCTGTGTGGTTGCTCATATGGATTTTGTGCCACTGCGTCGTATCTTTCTTCTCTTGCACTATTTATTCTGTATAGAACAGTGAAATCAGTGGGTCAATAAACACCAGTTTTCATGTGCTGACTGAGTTGCTAACATCTTTTTTTCTGTCTCACATTACAAATGTAAACTTGAAAGTACTGATTGTGCAAAGCTGTGCAAGTCTGCTGAATGTAACGCAGAATTTCCCAGAAGCAACCTATCTAAAACAAGCCACTTTTATCTTCTTCAACGACTCCTTTATTTCAACCGATGTGACTCATCTTGGCTTTCTGTTCTGCCGCTCTCCTCACGTATTCCGTTAGTGTCCGTTAGGCAGAGGAAATAAAGCTGTAACCCTGAAGCCATCAGCGCTACATAGATGAGTCAATGCCTTAACATTGTGTTGTGCTGCTGTAACAGATTTTGCTGTGATGCCTGTCACATAAAGAAAGGTCACTTGGTGTCACTTGCCTGAGGCTGAGAGGACCCATTTAAAACTGGGCTGAAAATAGTCATAATTAGCTTTTTAAAAACATCACAAGAAAAAAGAAATCTTTGAAACAATGTCTAGAGGTAAAGGTGATACAGTTCAATAAATGAGACATAAAACTGCCATTCAACTGGCTTTAGAAAGAAGATATAAAAATGTATTAATAACGTCTAATTTAAAATAAATTATGCTAATGTCAGGAACATAATTTACAGATGGTGCTGAGTTCATGTTCAGTTCTTTTGTCTATTTCAATGGTTGCTCTAACAAATTCCTCCCAAACACAAACCATCAGTTACAAAAGGAAATCTTCAAGAATCCTGAGGTTTTATTACAGGATTTTATCAAATCATAAGGCCTTCAAGTTTTATTTTTTCTAAGTCTGTGTGAAAAAGGTTGCACAAGCTCAACCTGTGTGGGAGGTGTAGAAAAAAAACAACCTTTGCTAGTAAATGAAAATTTGAGCAAAAGTAGTTAAAGGACCAGATGTTTTTGTGTGGCGATTAATTTGAAATATACGAGTAGCTCCTGTGTGATATGGTTTGCACTAAAACATGTTTTCGGAGGAAGAACATGCAAACTACATCATAAAGCATGTGAGTGAATATGTTGGCTGGAGGTGCATGGCTTAAGTGACTGCAGCTCATTCTGAACCAAAAGTGGAGATTTAATGAAGGTGGTAATAAGCACAATAACAACTCCACCAAGGAACAGCTAAAAAAAAAGTAATGGAGGCAATTAGTTATTTGAAACCCAAAGAGATGTTGTGCTTGCATGTGTGTGTGTGTGTCATGTACGTGTGCAGCACAAGTAAGAATATTCTGGTGAGCAATTATGCAAATTGTTCACAAGAAGTCATTTCTGCAACTGTCACTGATGTTAGTTTCTATTCAGACTTTTTCTCAGAAACAAATGACAACTACTGAGACAACTATCGATTTTCAAATAGAAAATAACAAATTTTACTTGAGTTCATGTTCCAGTATATTCTCTTTATTTACAGTATACAGACTGTAGAGGATCATTTGTTCCAGCTTGTTCAGGCATATTTAATTGGAATGTGCTTATTTTTGGGGGGCTTTATATTTAGTCAAAGTCCTCTAAAACATTTGTCCCTTTAATAAAGCAGGAGAGTGAATTGGCTTCTGTCAAAAAATTATTTTCTGTGTTTAATGTAACAACAATACAGTTAGGGATTTGCAAAGGGCTGCTGCAGACAGTCCCGTGGTTAGTTGGCTGGTGGTACTGCTGAGGATCAATGGGACAGAGTGGACTGCTGTGAGGAAATCTGTTAAGGAATCTTTCAACTATTCATGTGCTGTACCACGGTGAAATAGTTTTCTGGTTTCACTGGGGTGTTAAGTACCTATATTTTAGTAACCTGAAATAGAAAATGCTCTCTTCAAACATTTTAGTATTGCATTGGGAGAAATGTTTGTGCAGCAGAATTAAGCTTCCTTTAACCCCATCAGCCATTGTCTCCCTGACTGCCAGCCTGCCCATGTGTGTGATTTTTCTTTTTGATCCCACCATGTCTGATACCTTCAGCCCAATGACCCATGCTCTCTGTTTCAGGAGCGTGACAGTAGCCCCGAGCTATCAGCCTTTTGTCTGTCCTCATAAGACAAGTCTCCCTGCTTGGCAGAGCACGGGACTCAGGCTCAGACTGAAGCTTAGCCCATTGAGAAACTGAGAGTAGAACAGCGTGGAAGCAGGTGCTGGTGGAGGAGTGAGGTGGCAATTTCTTATGCATTACTGATTTCTGACAGACCATAAATCGAATTGCTAAGACTGCAAAAAAAGGAAGGGACTGTTTGAAGGGGGATTCATGCACAATAGATTCAACATTCCCCCCTCCCAATTTCTTTTCAAAACAGCACACCAGCACTTCTCAAGAAAGAGAACAAAAAGTTTAAAGGAGGTTGAACAGGAAAGTAGGTAAGCGAGGCTGTGATCTGCAGATGCAGGGCCACCACAGCCATCACATGATGAGGATTTCCGCTTTGACACATTTTACTTTTGGCTGCACAGCAGGGCAGGGCCACACAATCACTGAGGAGCTGTTGCAGCAGGACATGATGGTGCTTTGAGGACTACTCTACCATGCAGTCTACTATGAATTTCAATGGACTTCAACGCCAGGCCAGCCAAGAGAAATACATTCTGGATAACACTCTACGGAAGAAAAGTTCTCTGTGGTACCGGCGCTCATTGAGGGGGAACAATGATCGACACCGTCAGAACACTGGCTCTTTGCCCAGAGTTTGCAAGGTGAGACGATAACTCATAAACACTTACACTTCCACATATGCAAAGACAGTTGTAAAAGCAAAATTAACAGAAATTTTCTTATAGTTTTCTTTTTTTAGTCTAAGAGATTTCATAAGACAAGAATGCTGCAGCTCTCTGTTCATCTTTGTAATGCACCAAATTAACTATTATTATAGCCTCTTGTGAGGTATAAACCTATTATATTGTTTCAAAGAGGAACTCTGTATTTCTCCTTTTGCAGCCAAAACTAACCCACTCCAACTCACTGGTTGATTACATGGACCCACAAAGGTAAATATGTCAGATTCAATGTGCAATTTTGCACTAAGTTTTTTTTTCATTCTGTTTTAAAGTCTGACAGCTTGATTTATTAGATTTTTTTAAACTAAGGTCTTCAATGACAAAAAATAATTAAACCACTTAAAATAATTTACTCTTTTGCACAGGATAACAATTATACTGGAGAAACAGGACAACGAAACATTTGGTTTTGAAATCCAGGTAAGCTATATCAGATTTAATTTCACCTACTCTGTGTTTGACATGATATTTTGTAGAAAAGTAATGTTTTGACAGATTTTGTGACTAAGCTGTCTTATATTTGCAGACTTATGGCCTACAGCTGAGAAACAGCTCTGCAGTAGAGATGTGCACCTTCGTGTGCAAGGTTAATGAGGCCAGTGTTGCAGAGAGTGCTGGTCTGACCGCAGGTGAACCACCCATTTCCTCCCTACCTTATAGACCCTACACAGCCTTTCATACATACCTTCATACATAACCAGTGTTATCTAAAGATTGGCAGATATCTCACTTGTCAAACACGCAGGGCTACACGCCTTAACACCTACACACATTCACACTGGTGCAAAGCTAAAATGTATCTTCTCCAAAATGATAACTTCCCTTTTTTTCCCTTCCTCATTTTTCTTATAGGTGATGTTATTGTCACTATCAATGGGGTCAGCATTGAAGGACTGTCTCATCAGCACATACTTGAACTAATAAAAGAATCAACAAACAGTTTAAAGTGAGTGACAGCAAGGATTAGCAACCAACACATCAAATGACAAAGAAAAAAACAAACTAGCATTTATCGTTGTTTCTGTGTATAACTGTGTTATAATGTGGTTTCAGGATGGAGACAGTGTGTGGGAATGTGGTAAAGCAGATTGAGCTGGAAAAGAGGTTGACCCTGCTCCAGGTATGTCCCAAACCAAACTGAAGCAACTATTAGAGACTCTCATTAAGATAAAACCCACCTGAAATCACAAAACGTCCACACTGGTTATTTATCTGCAGTTACAGCACTTTGTGGTTTAATCTCAATTAAAGCCACAGCAGATAGACATTGTGTTGTTGTACTGAGAAAGTGTCTTGGTAGATGGTCTTCTTAGACTGCATAAGATGAAAGAATTTAACTGGAAGCATAACCCTGGTGTTTTCTGCCCATACAGCAAACACTCCGTGAGAAGTGGATGGAGCTTCAAGCGCTTACATTACAGGAAAAACGCCTTATGCGAGGTGAGAACATTTGCTCAGCTGTCAAAGTCAAACCACAGCACTTCCTTTCTCACAGCCACTGTCATTTCTCTTCAGTGACACTGTTTATGATGTGAAGCAATGTGAACTCCAGATAATTAAGATGAAGGTGTTGCCCTGGGAATTAACATACAGCTGCTGACGAACTTCCTGTTCCAGATATCCTGTCAGCTGTAACTTTTACTGAAAAGAATTCTGTTATATGTTTTAGGCAACTTTAGTGAAAGCAGTCTCCACCCCCTGATGGACTCTTCAGCTGCCCTGAGCTCCCCCATCGGCCGCTGTGGCCGGCGTTTTTCCAGTGACAGCAGCAACAGGAGCATGATGACAGACGACAGCGACCAAGCCAGTGTGTTTGGGGATCTGTGCTCACCAAGCCCCTCCAGTGCAGCCAGCATTTCAGAAGATGGCTGCTTCTTTTCTAGAGACTTCCCATCACAGGACAGCTCTAGGAGGATTTCATCAAGCTCCAGCCATCATCACCAAGCCCTCAGCCGCTCCAGCAGCTCCAGTCTGGCTGGCAGCAGCAGCTCGATCTCTCCCTCCTGGGAGGAAATGCGGACATCATCCTTGTTTGGGACTCTGCCCAGAAGATCCAGGAAAGCCAGTGTTCGCAAACACATCTTCAAGTTAATTCCTGGACTCCAGCGATCAGTTGAAGAAGAGGAGATGGGCGCAGTCACTCACTGACTTGTTGTCCGTGAGCTCATTGTGTTGATCTGATACCAAGCGTTGGCACGAAGGAACTTTACACCCTATAAGTAGCAGAAATAAACAGACACTGAAGTGTATTGCCATGCTTTTGAACTTTTTTAAAACATGCCATTTGTAAATGTGAAAGTTTACCCTAATGCTTTCTGAGCCTTTGAGGTGTGCCTGGATCACAGTTTTGGTTTTAAACATGTAGCACAAAAGCATTACAAAACTGAACGTGTGTTGAATGAATGTACACATAGCAGACTGTAATGTATAATAGAAGAAATGATGTATCCAGGTAACTTGAATCGAAATGTTTTCCCTGTACTGTAATCACATTGTGACAAGCATTAATCAGAGATGTTTGAGTTGCAGCAGCTGTCATCATGCAGCACGTTGAGATTTAAATATAGTTTTATGTGACAATTCAGTTTTCAGTGAGGAACAATGTAGCACTTAAAACACATTCAGGTGCACGAAACCAAAACCAAATCTCTAAAGATGGCTGCTCAGCTCAAAACAGGATGTGGGTATGGGGATACTACATAAGTGTTTTCATTTCCAAAATAACTCTCACACCTTTTAAGGCTACAAGTTTCACCACTTCGAACCAGTAAATGTTTTTTTTGTAAATTCTGCATGTTCTGAAAGTTGTATGTACCATGCATTCATATGCAATAGTTTCTATAGTTTTTTTTTTTATTCATGCTTTTGTCTTCTGCAGTTGTGTCAAGAGTATAGAACTTTTAAAAAATGATAAACTTTGTTTTCATTTAGCAACAACCAACAAATCACTCTGGTTGCTTAATGCAGCAAGACGGGAGCAAGAGTGTGAACTGCATGAATGATATTTGTGGATGTTGTAAGTACACATACTGTATCTGTTAAAACATAAAACAACCTTGAATGTTAGTTTGTATATAGCCTTTCAACATTAAATGAGCAAAAACCTCACCCATTTCCCGTGGTAAGCCTTCATCTTTGGCTTCCGGTCTCTCTTCGTTGAAGAAAGATATAGAACTGATAAATACTATTGGGTACCAGGAAACTATGATACATTCATTTTCTTTTTCCTTGCTAATAATGGTTAATAACTTTTGATGGAGCAAAATGAAAACAAGAAAAAAAGCATTTATTTTTCATTGTCATGAAGAAAACCTGTAAATAGGTCATTGGGCCAAATATATGGTTAAAAAAGAGGGCAGTTACACATTTCCTCCATGCAGACAGGAATATGTTACCTTACAACAACAGAGGCATCAATATGAGTTGCATTCATTGCTTTAGTTAGCTGATGGGAGCTACTTTTAACTAATAGCTGTCCAGTGGTTACCAACATAGGATGAGGCTCAGTGTGCCACTAAGATCATTTTCTCAAGTTGTTGCAAAAAAATGAAAACTGTTCATGTAATCTCTAACAATGTGCTGCATCTTAAAGACTTAATGTAAAACCTTTGAAAGGATATGATCAATTTGACTTGCTAAAAGTGCAAGTTAGTTTGTAGTAAAGTGAATTAACTTTCCATCACATCGTGTAACAAAATGCAAGTCAACAGAAAGTTTCATCAACTTCTCGTATGGTTGAAAAGCTCAAGGGCTTTAAGTTCTTTAAAATACAACACATGCCAGAGCTTCATCTCCGTCCATGCACACCGTTTCTGTTTCAGGCAGTAAAATAATGCGTGGAAAACCTATAGGAGAATGTTAATCCAGACTCAAAATGTGACAGAAAGACAGTGGTCACTAAGCAGAGATTTAAAAATTTGTACAATTGCCCCATATACAGCTGCCAGCATCACAATGAACCTTTGTTAGGCCCACAACAAAACCCCTGTTCTGCAGTGATTCAACAAACGCACACATTTACATGGTGCAAGCCCTAGTGAGTACACTGCATGTCCAGACCACCCACTGTTGGCTGAAGGGCAAAGTTCTTTGACAACAGAGAACGGCACGGCTGGAGAAGATACAACCATGTTTAACTTTTGAGTCAACAAAGAGCATCAGAGCGGTTTGATTGTTTTCAGCTTCAAAGGAGAAAAGGAACCAGACAAATGGAGATGAGAACATCCGATTTAAATGACCCACAGCTCATAATACAGGATGGACAGGTATCCCAGGTGTTGGAGATCATTGGCAGGAACACCCTCGACGCCTATAAGAAGCTGGAGGAGCCTGAGGAGACGGATGTCTGGTTCCTGGAGATGGGAGATGACTCAGTGTTCTACAGCGATGAGGAGCAATCTTATCAGGACAAAGGAGCTATTGCATCATGTGATTTTGGCAGCAGCAGGTGCAAACGTCTTGTCAACAGTGTGGCAGACTGTGAAACTAACCAACAGCAAGCGGATTATCCAGGAGAAGTCGTCATTAATAAAAGAAGTTCAGAGACGGAGAAGGAAGTGACAAAGCAAATCATCTGGACTGAAGAATTTAAAAAACTTCAAACACCAAAAACTGAAAAAGTGTATGCATCAGACCACAAAGAACCAGCTGCGGAGTATGATGTGACTCCAGGAGAGTTTGTGATATCATCTGGGATAGCTCTGCTATCCAATTGCACAATGGTAGACATGCAAACACAGCAAGAGCTAAACAAATCTGCCAAAAAAGGTAAGATGGGTTTATTAGCCATGCAGTGAAATAAGACCGTTTAAACAAAAGGTTTACAGAATGCAAAACAAATCTCCTCCTTTCTTTCTTTTCTCAGTAAATCAACAGGTTAAGGAGGAAGTGATGTTAAAAGACCACAAATCAAACGAATATCTGTTTGATGTATTTAATGAGGAGAGATACGCAAGGCTGAATGAAGAGGCAGAAATCTCCCAACAGCTGTCTGATGCTGAACTCCAGAAATCAGGGGACAGGCAGCTTGAAGTGGACCTGGAAGTCCATGCTGGGCTTCCTCAAAACCCCAACCCAAGTGACTCCACTCGGCTGAAGAGATCTGGCTTCAGTGCCTTTAACCATCTCACCTCCTCCAAATACAGCACCGTGTCCTACCGAAGGATCCGCAGAGGCAACACCCGGGAGAAAATACAAGAGTTTGAGGTCATGTTAATGAATTAGTAAGAAAAGGTTTTTCAAATGGACAAGACCCTCATAATTCAATTAACTATGTCTTATGCTTACACATGTACTGATACTAAAATAGTGGTGAAAACCTTTTGCACAATATTTCGAAATGATATGTCCATTTTTAACTGTTGAGCAGAATCTCGCCCCCTATTTTTAAAATATTAAGATTTATTTGACCATTTTATGATGAAAACTTCACATTTAAGGTGGGTATTTGACCAGCACAAGTATTTCTTTTTATATAATGCCATCATCTACACTAATTTGGAGAAATACCATGACAGATTCATATAACTTAAAAACTTACTAAAAATGTTGTGTGGAAAAATAAAAATAAAATGACAATTCTAACTTTATCTTCCTCAATTTATTTCTCTCACTTTATAAAGATGCTTTCCCATCAATTTGACATTAAAATGTTTGATAATAGGTAGTAAAATCACAAGACCACAGGTTTATTGTGTGTTTTGAACCAACACTTCCCTCTAGTGTCATATAAGAAAGTTATACACATAGTTTTTACATCAGAACCTAAACCTCAACAATGCAACATTTAAACCCCGAGAAGCATCATGAAGTATATGATGTTATTATTGTCATTATTCAGTCCCAGTAGAGAAAACCTGTGAGGCACTGTTTAAACCAGAAGAGTTCTTCCATATAAATCCATCTGAATTCTACTAAAAAAAGAAAAGAAAAAAAAGAATAAAAAAAATCAACAACATCATAATAAAATATTTTGTTTTCTCTGAAACATAATCCCACACAGTCAGATTAATATCACTGCCACCAAAGCACTTTTATCTTCCTCCTCCCAGTCGTATTTTGAGGCTGGACCACAGACCACAATGAAGTGCAAGGCCACCAGAAATGTCTGCATATTTGAAAGTCTTCTCAGAAGAGATTATTCTCATCATTAAGCGTGGTAATGTGTGAACTGCCATTTTTGGAAGATATTGCTGGGTTCACATGGGCTGAGACGAAGTGAGTCACCCTGAGGATCACCTTCCAGGCACATACGGTGGGAAGCAAACTCTGCTAGGAGGTGCTCCGCCTTGACAAAACACAAAACAGGAAGTGTAATTAATGAACAAAGCTTTAGCCTGTAAGCATACTTTTCTTTTTTCCTACTACACAAATTCTGAACAAACATTTAGCTTTTTGAAGATTTGAAGCCTGTTGTTTTCAGTGAATCTTGCAGAGGGTAAGAAAAAAAAAACTAAACAGACTTTATAAAAGAAAAGGAAAACAAGTATAGAGGAGGAGGCAAATTACACATTAAATTCAACCTACTAGAGCTGAGTTGGAGGATTTGTGTAGCCAGCGGAGTTCAGGTTTGGTGCTGTCACATAAAAGTAAAGCAAATCCACTGCCTCCGTCTTGGGGAGCAACACACAGGTCCTGATGCCGAATGTGTCTCATCCAGGTGTAATTAAAGTGCTGACTCTGAACACGAGTGAAGAAGAGAGAGTTAACCATGTAATTATGCTGCACATCATGATTGCAATAGGATACAAAGAGACGCCTCAGTGGGGCTGATCCGAATCCAAATAGACCACATTTAGAAAGCCTTGGTCTTGGACTACACCCTTGTTTATCCTGGCTTGGATTCTGTCTCAGACTGACTATATTACTCTTGGTTTAGGTTAGTTTCTGGGTTCTTTTTTGGGGGGGGGGGGGGGGGGGGGGGGGGGGGGGGGGGGGGGGGGGGGGGGGGGGGGGGGGGGGGGGGGGGGG
>JBBBVU010000013.1:17220585-17231701 GCA_037177055.1 Atherinosoma microstoma
TTCTTTCTTTCTTTCTTTCTTTCTTTCTTTCTTTCTTTCTTTCTTTCTTTCTTTCTTTCTTTCTTTCTTTCTTTTAAAAAAAGGCGTCATTTACACGTGCCTACCTCTACCCTTGTCTAACCCCCCCCCCCCAAAAAAAAAAATGCTGATCAAATTTAGCTCATTTGTTTGTTATTAAGATACATGTAAAGCTAGTTGTGGCCTTGTTTTTTCATGTAACAATAAAATCCATAATAAAGCAGCATTTTTGAAATACAAAGTACAAACCAACATTTTAGAAAATGAATAATCCAGAGGGTGTGTGTGTTTGTGTGTGTCTGTATTGGGGGGGGGGGGGGATTAACAACAAAAAACATGGAAAAAAAAGACAAAGGTTTTTCTTTCTTTCTGAAAGCCACAAAACAGTTGAAAACATTTTACAAAGCTAGAAATAATAACATTTCATAGATTTTAGTTTTTTTCAAATTGTCCCTCGGGGAACTGTTCAATTTTATGAGTTGTTACATTCTTGTTCTTATCTTTCTTCTAGTGCTATTAACAATTAATTAAAAAAAAGAATAAATAAAAATGTTTATTTAGGCCTTAATGGCTATACTGGGGCATACTATTTTTTAATGAGTACTTCTCTAATTTTTTTTAAATATGACAACACAATAAGACAGAAGAAGACAAAAATCTTTAAAAGTAACTGAAATAATTGCATGATTAAATTGAAAATGACTAGATGGGATAGGTTCCAGCCCACCCGTGACCCTGCGTGGATTAAGCGGTACAGAAAATGGATGGATGGATAGATATGCCCCCCCCCTTCTTTAGCTATTCTTGTTAGAAACTGAAAGTAAATCTGATCCAGTGTACAAAAGGCTAAATTTGAACTTTACCTTTAATAACAGAAACACAAACAAACAAAACTTTAGTTACCAATACAGGCTATTCAGCACCAATAATAGAAACTACATATATTATCAATAAAGATGATGGTAAGATTATAAATATATATATATAAAATTACTACATAATTTTTTCTATGTGCAGATACACGTACAGTCACATTTGTAAAACCTATGTTACTGCAGCCATTAGGCAGTGATTAGTGGAGGCAACGACAGGTTTTCCTCTTCATCAGCAGGCCTCTCTTGGGAGTACCAGTGGCTCCATCCAGCCTATTAACAGTCCCCAACATGAGGAGGGAGGGGAGTGGTGCCTCCCATGGTGCCTGCCCTTAACCACACTACACACACTTTCATTAGCGTGTTAGCTAAATGATTGGCCTCAGGATAGCCCCCGAGCCTTGCAATGCACGTGCAGGCTTACTGGTCAATTTATTCATTTATTCACCGACGTTCTGTATTCACACTCTCGATTGCAAACTATGGTGATAATAATTTAAAAAAATAATGAAAATCACAACATTGTTTTTGAGTAGAAATATTACAAAAAAACAAGCAAAAAAATATGATAAACTAATATACATAAGTCACTCATAAGCTAATTTTTGTTGAGCAATCCTTTGAGGCGATCACTGCAATCAAGTGTTTTTCTGTAACTCTCAATCAGACTTCTACACCTGTTGGCAGGTATTCTGACCCAATGCTCATCAGCAAACTGCTCTAATTTGTCCAGGACAACTCAATCAAATTAAAAACAATGTCTTAGTTCACTAAATTATAATTTAGCAAATTTTTATTTATCATTACTTTTTCAGTCTCCATTTATTTCAGTGACTATTATAAATTTTGCCCTTTCCTTAATGGAAAGGGATGAATAATTTTGAGGACAACTGTTAAACATTGTCGGGTTCAAAAGTAGTTCAATTAATAGCTATGAGTTGTGAAGAAAATTCTGCACACAGTTTATATATTCTTGGCTATTTAAATGCTGCCCCTGCCCCTCAAAGCAGATGACCCTTATGAGGGTCTCTGAAGAGATGGTATTCAGTATCAGCGCATTATCTCCATGAAATAATACTGCTTCAGATCATTGACTGTGCCACGGTGAACCATTGGATAGAGTTAAATAAAAGTGTGACAGGAGTCACTGTTTTAGCCAATCAGTCTAACTAACTTTGATTGTGCTGCTTGACCTTATTTCAATAGAGTAAGTGTTCAAAAATCAAGCAGGCAGCTCTGAAATGCCTGCTTTTATCAGAAATAATATGTAATTTACATGTGAATGCCCGCTGAATGAGCTCTGCTGTACAACCTGTAAGAGCTCACAGCTTTGTCAGTGTTGAGTTTTCAGTGAGTCAACCTGACAAGAAAGTTAAGCACTTAATAAAAGATAGATGAAAAAAAAGAAGATATCCCTTTTTGGGGTAATTGATGTCTGTGTCACAAGCTGTCATGATGCTTCCCCTCAAAAGGATTACACAAAATTAAGCAACATGGAAATCTTACATTGACACTGGCATGTGTAAAATGAGTTAAATGCACTTGTATGATATCTTTGGAACATGTTAATTAGACCCTGGAATTAAAATTACAACAGTTGGTCTGTGTAATTTACATAGAGGTCATGTTGTGCTAATATGGCACTCGTTGAAAAAGACAGCCAGTAACAATATGGTTAAGTCTGACCCACTGACATTTTCAGCACCAAATTATGCACATTGTGTGAATTAAATTAATTAGAGAATTCATTAAGAAATATGGCTCGCGGAAACGAGTATAATATTTAGTAATGTGATGTAATTTTATTTCATTGTTAATGCTAATTTGTTTCATAACACTTCCTGCGGTAGACCCCCCCACTCCCCCCTACACACACACACACACACACCATACTAACTATGATGTATGTAATTTGTTAGCCATTTAATTAATTGTGATTAGAATCGGTGGATGTTCAGCTTGTTTTGACAGATGGTTCCCATCAGTGAGACCTTTGCACAATTAACTTCCCATTTCTTTCTGTTTGTTACATCTTGAAGTTTATGTAGAAAAATATCCACTGCATATGCATCACTTGAAAGCTTTACTCTGGATCCATCAAATGAGGAATTATCTGTAATTTGTCCAACTACACAAAGCAGGTAAACATCTTTGATTTATTTCATGTTATGTATGCTTTCTGTGCAAGCTTTTTTTTTACTTGGTGGTGGTTTCATTTGTGTGTATTTTGTCATCTGTAGACATCTGACGTAATCATGGGACTATGTTCTTCTCACTAAATAAGAGAACCATAAAATATTTATCGATTTACAAAATTTTTGTCTTACTTACTGAATAATGCACTTAATTAATGTCTGGCTTACCTTGAACAGATTATATTACCCACAGTTTGCCACCTTTAGTGTTTTATTCACATCTATCCTATTAAAATGTCTAAATGGGAAAATCTTAAAAAGGGCTTTGGTACATCTTTGCTGTACTTGTGTCAGTCCACAAGATGGAGCTCTAGCTCTGTTCATATTGTGCACTATCTGATACGAGGAAGATCTCAGTCTTTCAGGTTTCAGAGAAGCATGTGCATGAAGGGCTAAAATATTATACTCGCTTTCAAATTAAGATTTAATGTATGCAAGTCACAAACAGTAATATGAAAAAAATACACATCAACTTGTAAAACACTGCCATAAATGTTCAAATATATGTCTTTTGTAAAAATAATATATTTTGTGATTTAGCATCAAACTATGATGTCTGTTGTGATATCACATAAATGTAGGCACATTGTTTCATATCATTGTATGACGTTCTTGTGGTTAAATCTATTGTGTTTTATGGACCCTTATTGTTCCATTTTCTTTTCTTTTTTAGGATAAAAAAAGGAGACAAGGGTTAAAAATAGAGCAAGAGGGTTCATTTGCTCAAGTTGTTGTTTGTGGGTTGAGGATATGCTTTGAGAACTAACTCTTAACTAACTCAATTAAAAGATATTTAATGGATTTACATCTTCTAATCTAGAATTATAGATGTTTAAGTCTCTGCATGCGTGACAGATAAGTAGTATTTCACCAAACTGAATAATGCCTCTGTTTAAGTAGTCCACCACCTTTATCATTTTTCCAGGTGACATGAAGGTGATACTGATTTGGCTCCCACCGGATATGGCTTAATGTCTGACATAAAAAATAACTACATAATTTGTCTCAATCCAGAGGGCTGACTTGGCATGGACAGCAGCAGTCCTAAATGTCACTCTGTAATGAGTTCTGGCCAAAGGTACACAGTTAGGACAGTGCCCGCTGGCACCTGTGATGCCCAGTGGCTAGCTTTTTACCCCACAGCCATTTGGATAACCCCAGTTTTCTTTGTGCACACTGCCGTACACGATTTGCATCCAAACAGAAAGTTTCAGTATTGTGAAGTTTCCGCTTGCCCTGGCAATGGAGTTCTGCAGGAGAAAGAATACAACACTGCACTAAAACAAAGCAGGAAAGGGTGAATGGCGTAAACTGATGTGGTACACCCTTTCTGCTTCTCTTGGTAAATTTACACACAGAGGATACAAATGATATATATATACAGTAGTTTCATGGTGCAGCCTCTATGACTCACCATCGCTGAACCTGCTTAGGGTTTAAGATAGCTATGACTAAGATCTGGATGAACTACAATTATTGCACTGACCAGATACCACTTAGTATGATCCACCAAGTTGCTATCTTAAATGAATGCGGGAAGACTTTCAGTTTTGAGGAACTTGACTCCTTTTGTCTGACTGCTGTGGTACCTATTGGCAACACGCCGGGTTTATTATCTTACAAAGGCACAGGAGATGAGGGAACATTGTATCTAAATTAGCTTTTTCTATTTCCTGGTGAATGAAATCAATTCCATCCTTTTATGTTACTTTTCATCTGCCTTTTGTCTTGTTGCAGAATCTTTTCTCGTTCTCTCTCATTCATCTGTTTTGCCCTTTCCTTGATCTGATAGCATTAAACATATAATTAAGTCATAAAGGAGGGGACTGATGAGTGTAGCAGATGGTAATTGCGTCCTACATTTGAATGAAATGATATGCATTGCTACAATTTACAGCCTTCGCCTCATATTTTATTCAGCAACCTTTTATCTCTTTTCCCGCAGAATTATTCTGCAATAAATTTAGACATCTTATCAATAGCTAGAGTGATAGTGGCAGAAACATGGAAAAAATGAGGCTCCGCCGTTTTATGCTGTTTAAAATAATTTTCCATAATAAAGGAGCTATCAGAGCTGCTCTATCACAGTAGAGGGGCGGATATTCCTATTCCTGGTGAGGCTGCTGTTGGTTTGTGGACAAGCTGTCACTCTCCTGTTAGTTTGAAGAAATGCGAAAGGACAGCGGGAAATGCTTTTGTGAAGTTCAACGGATGAATTTGTCACAGTGGCAACATAGCAAAATAACCCAGAAAGTAGAAAGAACTAAGAAACAATAAGTTCTTTCACTTGTAAACTTTTATCTACACAAGAGTGTAATTTGAAGAATAAAAAGTAAATTTTTGGTCAGTATTTTTGAGATAACACTTAAGTTTAATCAGTTTAAATTACACTCAAAGTGTTCTAAAGGTTTTTTAAGATACCGTGTTTACATAAGCTGTTCAGAATTGTGCCGTACACTTTGAAAAAGCCACAAACTACAGCCTCTCTTGCTACCAATAGGTGCACGGTACACCTGTCCAAGACGGTTTAAACTGAACATTATATTGCTTCTGGAAGGATTTGTTCAAGGCCTTTTCCATAAGACTGAAGTGGGTCATTTGAAAGAACCTACTGTGTTGACAGTGTAGTCAATACTGTAATTCAGCAGAAAACTTTTAATGCCAAATTGTAAGGCAACCAGACTATGTTTGTTGCTTTGATAATCATCCAGCTTCACATCCATTCTGTCTGCAGAATATACAGAATATGAAGCACATATACTTTGCTTTGTTGTCCAACTTCCAAATGGATCCCTCCTTCATGCGATCATTTGTACCTTCAGTAATTTTTCATGAAAACTTCACTCCTGTAATGGCAGCAAGCAGAACAGTTGAGTGGAGAGGTGCCAAAAGGCGCTTTTTGTTCCACTGACATGCTTTCCTTTCACCAGTCCCTGGTGAAGTGCTGGACTCCACTGATATTTGAGAACTGGTAACTGGGGTGATATAGGTTTAATTCTCATGTTCCCTTCAACCTGCCAAGTAAAGGCAGTGGGTGCCAGCTGGAAGGCTTTTCTGTCTTGAGGAGAGTGAGGGTGGGGGTATTAACAGGGGCAGAAGAGATGAGGGCAAATATACAGTACAAACACAAGTGCCTCTAGACCTTGAAGGTGCGACAGAAGTGCCTTTCACATTTAGATACTCCAGGCACTTAGCATTTAGTCATGATGCAGGTCCATTACCTTTAACTATAAGTGCTTATGTTTGGTTACCTGTTTTTACAGCTTTTCCAGCTTGAAAGGAATCTAGCTGGGGTGACCCAACTCTATTTATTGATGCTTTCTGAGTTTCCACTTGCTCGTAATAGACTAGAAAACACAGATAATATGTTTGATCGATCATCTTGAACAAATTTCATTTGTTGGGATCAATAACAGTTTACAGTTGACAGAGCTCAAAGAACTACTTTTATGTGTGCTTTTTTGATTGAAGCTGTCTCGGCAAGCCAGCAATGTAAGGGCTCCACACCAGGCCCATGTGGCAAGCATGGACTCTTCTGTTCTGTTATTGCCAGCAATCTGTATTTAAAACTAATATCAGTGTTTGCTGCATGGCTTGGGGCAAAACGCACCAAACCAATCTGATATACAGCATGTGTTTCTTTTCCTTGTGATGGGAATTAGAATGTGAAAAATAACAATTCTTGTACATTTTTCACTGTTATCCATTTTTTCATTTGAGTGTGTGATGATTAGATTTTTTTTTTCCAGCAGCGTGATTTGTATTATGTTTTCACTGTGTTCAAAACATAATAGAAAAGTGATGTGGAACCAAAGGGAAAAAGAGGAAATTAACTGACGTGCAGAGGAAAGACGTTTCCAAGGCTCAACCTTTTGCGCTTTTCTTCATGTTTCTGCTTTTCATGATCATGCTCTGTGGAACACCCTGCAGACATGAGAGCCCTTGCTCGATGTCATACAGTTCCTGGCCAGGCTGCTACCTTCTGCACACACAGACAAAACAGCATGAGATGGGAAGTCCACATGGATAAACATTTACTACAGTAGGTGTTGCTTCAGGCAAGTGCTATTCAGGGGAAATTTACTGTGTGTACACCGATGCTTCGGCAATAACCTTCTTATAGAGGTCTTTTTGTAGAGGTTTTTCCTTCAGAGTAGTAAACAGGTTCATGTTAGACTCAGTATTAAAGGCTACATATACTGTATGTTTATAAAAAATGAGAGAAAAAATGGGTTCTGTCACTGTCACCAAAACTATTTGAGCTTATTCCTCTGTTGCCCCCAAAAGCTCTTCATAGATGAGTCATGCCACTACACTGCTCACAAGACAAGTCATGACAAGTCCTAGAATTACAGTCCAAAAGTAGGGGAACATATTCCGTTAAAACTAGGGACTGTTTTACAGGCGTGTCATCTAAAAAGCAAACTAACAAAACAAAAATATAGTGCCCACCTGTTTCAAGAAATTACTTAAAATTCAATATAAGGTTGTTCTGTACCAGCCTAAGACAAGGTGTTCCCACATCAAATACCAAACAGAGCCATGCAGTTATGTATCAAGTTACTGCTTTTTTTTACAGAGTTTAGACAGAATTTATGGAAGAATAGCCAACAAGCTGGCAGTGCTGAATTTAGAGCTTACACAGCCAAGAAAAATGAAAGAAACTGAAAATATTCTAAGAAGGTGAAGGACCACAACAGCCTAAGTTGGTCCAACCACTGTACCAACAAGTGGTATCAGCCTGATTTGTAGAAATTTTCTGGGACTTTGCAGTGCAGTTGAAATGAAAACTTCACAGATATGCCAGGAATTATTTTACCCAGGTAAATAAATTCTGGGTAATAAAAATTCCTGGAAATGGTGGAAAACAGCTGACATGAGGTGTTTAATTGTTGAGAAAGGCATTGCCAGGAAGCAAACACATGCTTGCATCAACTTACTGTTAAAGATTCTGAACAATTACAAGAAATACCATATAAATGAGGTGCTAACTGCTAATCTATGAGCTTACTGTGACTGTCTCATGATCTTGACTAAACAAAGCTTGTTCAATTGTGATAACAATATATGGTTATCTCAAGAAAAGGCCAGTTTCCTGAGATAATAAGAACATTTGATTTGTTATTGTTTGGTAACAAATTGGGATAAAAGCATCGGAATGAAATGAATAATTTAAGGAATTGCTGCTTATTGTTGTTAACACTGTGGATGTAGCCTACCTTATGTTTACTGTGGCTATAACTGTTCTCGGCTGATTCTCCAGCTTGTTGTGCACATTGATGCAGTTCTGAGCCGTTTGATATGTGTGAATTACCAAAGAAGAAGACTAGTGGCTTAACAAGGACATTTTCACTGAATCACATGTGAAAAGGTCCACAGTGTTAGTATATTTACATTTTTTGCTGTTTTTCCATTATGTGGTCGGGTATGGTACAGCTCCCTCCTTTTTTATAATGTAAATGATGTGTAAAAGTAGCTGTGTTATAGTCAGTGTATTACAATTTCTGTGGTAAAATCAAAATGAAGTTTTAGTTGTCTTGTGCGTAGTTGTTAGTTGGCTATTTTGTCGTAATAACATGTTTTTTTCTATTGGAGATGAACACAGGCAGCAGTGAATTTACGGAAAACAAGTTAGATGAAGAAAGTTTTTTCCCCTCTTGTTGCCATTTGATAGTTTAAAAAAAATTAAAAAATATTTGCAGACTTATAAATGACAGGATGTTGAATAGGAAAGGAAACATAAACATTATCTTGTAAATGTCTGCCCCCTTGTGGAGATATTTGAAGAGCAAACATTTCAAAGTACACTATTAAAGGTATTTGCTGTCTTTTCTTACAGTAAATATCTGAGTATCTATCTAGTTAAAAAACCACAGATGGTTTAAACGAGTGAAATCTGTCCTGCAGGGATGCTCAAGAATAAAAATGGTCAAATTTAGCAAAGAATAAGTTAATTAAAAAAGAAATAAACTAACAAAAGCCAGAACAATGTAGAGTAAAAATAAAAGAAAAAGAGCAATCATTAAAAAAAACATTATTGACATTACTTTTTTTCCTCAAATGTTTTTGTTGAATACAATGACTTGCTTATTAAATAGATATCCCTTTAAACATATTCAGCCGTGCTTAAATCATTGAATGATATCCTTTCAGTTTCAATAGGTTCATCTAAATGTATGGATGGTTGTTTCCCAGAATATAAAAGCGAAAAATTATTTGTCATGGGATTTTAAGGTATCGCAGCTAGTTCATAGATATTGCAATGAAAAGTAGCTTCTTTTATGTAGAGTAGCTTGTTGCCAAGTTATTCTGCTCATGGGAAGGTTATCTGTGACAGCCTGGTTATTTTGAAAATGAAACAATTACCCTAACTCAAAAGAGGAAAGTCCCTGCACAGAAACTTAAAACAAAGAGCTGAGTAACATTATAAACTTCTGTGAAGCTAAGGGAACCTGCAAAGTTGAGTTAAAATTTTCTTTGGATCCAAATGATGACATGACACTCAAAGTTTTTTTTTCCTTTTTATTCTAGAAACACTGATTCTCACCACTTTAAGGATTTGGACGTTTTGGATATTAAAAATTAAAAAAAAGATTAAATCAATATAAAGAATGTCAAACAGATGACCATAACAACTTGAATTGCTCTCACCCTCAACATTTTGCTTTAGTGTATGACCTCATTTCAATTTTTGACCCTACTCCTCTAGATGATTGTGCCTTTTTGCAGCCCTGATTTAACTGCAGGCTCTATGTGTGACTGCTGCGAGGCTGTATTCACAGGGAAGGGCAAATACTTGGAGGACAATGCATGAAGACTGCTGGTCCCTCTGCCTTAGATTTGGCACAGGTTAGGGAGAGGCATGAGATGCATATTGTTTGTGTTCATTTGAATAAGGACAAATGTCAGATTTCCATGGCTCCAGGCTGCCTGCATGTTAGATGATCAACTCTTTTGGGCCCCTGGATGTGGGGTCATCAGTAGCGCTTCCAGGTCACTGTCACTGCATGCCGGTTTGGGGCCATTTTTGACCTTTTGACAGAGCACAGGAGACAGCCTTTCTCTGAGGGCAGGAATAATCATTTCCGATTTACTTGTGGCTGTGCTTATGTTAGCTAATTAAAATGTTTGTTCTGCTAGAAATTTCATTTGTGGTCTAAGAAACCTTTATTTAGTCACTGATATTTCACTATAGGTAGTTTAAAAGTTATGACAGTGAAAATATTATAACTGATAAAATGTCAAC
Source organism: Atherinosoma microstoma (assembly GCA_037177055.1). Lineage (NCBI taxonomy): Eukaryota > Metazoa > Chordata > Actinopteri > Atheriniformes > Atherinidae > Atherinosoma > Atherinosoma microstoma. The sequence continues at coordinate 17,230,917 of JBBBVU010000013.1, forward strand.
AAAAATCTGTGATAATCAAAGTTATAGCTGTTGTTTAACAAAAAGTCTTTGATCTGAATGACTAAAAACGTACCATTGGTAAAGATTGTATATCACCTATTTGTGATTCTTTACAGGACTTAATATGGGTAAAAAAATTATTTTATATGTTTATATATCTTTTGTCATGTTTGAACAAGTGAGCCATTGTGGTGCACTGTAAAAGTGCCACCATTCCCTGTTCTGGTGTGTGCGACTGCAGAGAAAGGTTGAATACTGCCTGTATCCCAGCCCTTGAGCTCCCTCAGGCTTTTTTCCGGTTCAGAATCTCCAAAGAAGCGTGCGTTTACCCTTGACTGTGTTTGTTATCCCTCACAACATAACACCCACGGCCACGTCTCTGTTTTTATAGCTTTTAACATTAACTTTCATTCCCTCTATACACTTTGCTTTGATTGAATATTTTTGTCTCCATATTTGAAATAGTTTCTAATACTCTTCTTGTGAAGTCTCTTTATATCCATCTTTCCCTGAAATTAGGACATGCTGAATAGTGGACTTTCTTTAGTTCCAACTAACAACTAATGGCATATAACATGTTTCCCTCACTTACACAGTGCTTGAAAATGCTGGGGTGTTTCAAGTACTGTGTATCAAATCCAGTTGCATGAGTCTGAAAGTGTTGAAAAATGCTTCCAGCATCTTTACTGGGATCGTTTGAGCATTTATGCGCGTGCACACACACACACACACACACACACACACACACACACACACACACACACACACACACACACACACACACA
>JBBBVU010000013.1:17235824-17249557 GCA_037177055.1 Atherinosoma microstoma
CACACACACACACACACACACACACACACACACACACACACACACACACACACACACACACACACACACACTGCCTTCATTTCTCCTCTCGCTGTCAGTCTCAGTGTGTATATAGAGCTGGTTGGCTGGGCTAGTAGCTGGGAGGTATGGTGGAGTGTAAGCAGTGTTGATGTGGATGGCCCCTGGTCACAGGCCAGGGCCTGGCTGTTAAAATGCAGCCTCTTTTGTGCGTCAGAGCCAGCATTGCCAGTCCTATTCCACCCCTGTCGCTGAGGGTGGGGAGGCATTTACCCACCACATGCATTCACTCTACTGGCATTGCTTGATGCAGGGCTAAATGGCATTGTTACAACGAGGCTCTGAGAAGTGTTGACAGGTCCATATGCTAATTTTAATGAATGCAGGGGAGATGTGGTTTTATTCACCTCAACTCAGCTGTAGAATCCTATCTGCAACTAGACTAGCAAATATAATTGCAGCAAACTCAAATGAGCTCATTAGAAAATGTATTGAATTTACACATTATTTCCAGTAGTTAAGCTGAGTTATTTTCCCTCAGGACTCAATTATATACTCATCTGTGACTCAGGTAAATGGCTGTCTATGTGTGACTTTTTCAACTGCAAAACTGTAGTCACTGAATAATTTGTAAGAAAGCTGTTCTACAAGCACATCAATTGACATTCATTTGTGTGAGGATTTCAAAACGGGAGAAAGAAACTGCAGACAAGATAACAACCTCCTTTGTTCCTTCATTCACTTCATTTGATTAACTCATAACATTTTATTCACTCGTGAATTATCTGTATGCATGCTCATTTGTCTTCGGTGGGTTTCCTTGTAATGTTTTTGTTCACAACGGCCTTGTTGTCATTCTGACACATGTTATTTCTTCACTGACTGTGCAGCTGAACTTTATCCCATCAAAAGTACAAGTACAATACTTTTTTTCCCGCAAAGTAAGAAGCACAGAACACTCAATCCAAACAAGCCCTGGTGAGTCAGGGTTCAGTATCAAGGATTATGCCATCCTACTGTGCCCTGAAATGAACGTGAACATTCATCGAGTGACTCACTCCTTGAACCGTGTCCTCCCTGAGCCACAATGAGGAGATTGTTGGAGGAGCGGACATGGTGTGGAAACTATGTGACAAAGAGGAGTGCCCAAAATTCAAATGGCTCGTCCAATTGCTGTTTGTTCTGTATGAAAATGGCCTGATTTGTTGGAAAACAACAAAGAATTTTGGATGGGTAAGCATAAGGGTTTCCACAGAGCTTTGTTATTGGCTCACACTGGATGAACTTAAGTGACTGACTTTTGGCAGAGCTCCCAGGAGCACACTTAGACAGTTTCAGGCAGTTGTGGGCTTTGGAGATCAAAATGCACTACTGATGTCTGGCATGCATGCTATAATGTTCCATAATTCAGCTATGATCTCTTGATGATGATGATAGGAAAAGTGGTGTTCTGCAGGGAAACAACTGGGCCATCCTCACTGAGCGCATTCTTTACTTATCTGGATAGAAGATGACTTGTCATAAAGGTCATTCTTTAGATTCAGACTTTGTATTTCAAGCAATTGGCTTCCTCTTCACCCTGCTGAGCCAGCAAGCTGTCCTATATGTAAATATGAGTTATGTGTCATTTTGTGCACCTCTGTGTAGGGGTTTCATGGTATCACAATCTGCACTGTGAGTGTTGGCTGTCCTCGCCCTCGGAGTGGCCATAAGGGGAGTGGGACTGGGACCAGTGCTGCCACGGCCCTGCAAGCCTGTGTCCAAACACTTCCTCTGCACTCAGCTGTAAATATCACCAACAGCTGGTGGCGCGCAAGTTAGTCGGGCTTAAACAAATTCCTGGCTTACATTTGAAGGAGCATGGGGGCTTCTGTCCCTCCTTGTCAACAAAATGGCCATATCAGTACAATATGAAACAAACGAATATATGGAATTAAATAAAAAAGAATATATGAGCATATCAGGTCAAATAGGCAGTTTTGGGGAAAAGATTTTTATTGAATGCAAAAAAAAAAAATCTTTTACCACATAACCACTTAGACACATAAAATAATCTCTGTTTGAAGACAAATTCCAGCTAAAAGCAAAAGAAGGTCAAACTTTTTGAAAACCTGTTTGATCTGGCCCATCTTCCTTTAACTCCTCTCACACATAGCTCTGTTAAGTGAGATAGGATTCATCAAAGTCACCTTTGAGCTCAGTCGCCCATCTAGAGCTCATGGTATCACACATAATGACATTCAGTGTAGCCCAGATCACATTTATGATAGCATATTTGATACAGCTGTACACCAGCAAAGAATAACACAGCCTAAAAGAATAACCCCCTCCTTTTTTGCAGTTTAAACACAATCCATTTTCCAGTGTAAATCACTTGTCACTCTATTGCAAATGTAACTGCTGTGATCTGAAAGAGAGAGGTTGAGAGACAGAAAGAGGGGAGAGTAAAGATTATCTTTTGGGCCATTTCACTGGCACCGTTGCGTGACAGAGACTGACAGCTCTTTCAGATGACTGACAGGTGTCCTTTGAAATGCCGGTGAAGCAGCTTCTGTTCAGACTGTTGAAATGCATATTTGGGGCTCTTATCATAAAGGCATGGATGGCCCAGATAGGTGCCGTTAACATTGCAAATGGCTCCAGAATTATTCATTGTCAGTGCTGCAGGAAAGAATGGGGGGATGAGGAGGATGGGGGAGGGAGGGCTGAAGTTTGATTATTCTGCTCACACAATGGCAGGGTGCTTAATGATTCCTCTCCACCTTGGCAGCGGCATGTGCCGACTTCAGGCGCTAGCGGCGGGTGACACAGGTCTGGCCAAGTGTTAGAGCAAGATCATACGTCCGGGCCCCATTTTAATTTCTAATACATTAATCTTTTCCTCACAGATCCTCCATGAATATTCCAGGGCTCCTTGTTTGTCAGGAAGGCTGTCTCGCTTTCATCTATTCAGGTGGTTTCATTCACTGTGAAAGCCAGCTAAATGGACCCGATCAGTCAATGACAACCAGGATACAATAGAGCCCGGTAACACGTCCCTTTTCTCCTTTCAGCCTTCTGATAGACAACCCTGACACCTGGTCTCTGGGGACACCCTTCGCCAAGTCAGTGCACTGTTCCCTGAGACACTTCCCTTACTTTATCAGCCCATAAAGGATTGTCACAGGTGACTATATCTGCTGAGGTATGGAGCTGCTCCCTCTGACCTGCCCCAGCACTGTGCGGTCGAGGCACCACGCGCCGCATCACAAGCGGATTAAGGTGGCTTAAATGCTGTCATACAAGCAGATTTGGAGCTTCACACTTTCTAGAAATGTTAAGCCTTTGTTCTCTTCCATTAATTAGCATTGTCTTAAGTTCATTAGACCACCGCTCATGTTGTTACTAATGAGGTAAGGTAGACCACCTACAACTGCCTTTGCTTTGTAGAGCCTGACCTGACAAAGGTTCCTGTCCATGGTGTAATGACTTACACACAGAGGGAGGCAGCAGTACAGCCTCAGGTGAGACTTGCACATATTAACACATTTCTAAATTTAACTATTATCTATAAAAAAGTTCAGAACTGATATGTTTAAAAGGACATTTAGTCAGCATTAAATGTTAACTAATTATATTTTGATCTATAACAGATTTGTACTGATTTTGGAGAGTTGACTTCAGGAATGGTGAAAAAGTTTCTCGTCTCGTCTGCAAGATGTTTCAGGGCAGTGCTCTTGTATTAAACCCAAATGAGCCCATCAGTCAAACCTCCCTTTTCCACGGTGAAATGAGACTCAGAGGGGCCTGAACTCTAAAGCGGCACCACACAGCTCTATAACTCAAGGCAGAGAGCACTCCAACAGTGAAAACTTAAAAGTGCATTGGCACATGTGGATATTAGAAGTGTCAAGATCAGTGATGTAGTTTGGGTGCCATTCATAATTATGATATCTGATTTAAGCTCAAAATAGGCGCTGTATAGGGAAAGTGAGGGGAGGGCACCAATATTTTAATGGAGAAGAGACAGTCTTCTCCCTCAAGGAACATCTTCACTGACAGTGGCTGCTGGAAAATTGGGATTTATACTTTCTGTTTTCTATTAATATGGAGATGAATACAGGTGCTCCTGTGTCGTAAAATTAGTTTAGCTCTTGCAAATTGCAATTACACGTGTTGAGGAGAAAAAGCGAGGTCTGTGGATTTTCACAGGTAAGGGGAAAATATCTAGATTTAAAAATGAACATAATGAGGTAATTCTATCCTCTCCAACCCCCTCAGCCTTGTTTGGCAACTCTATCTGTCTGTTCTGGTGGTGGCTTAGCAGACAGTAACATGTTTCCTTGTTCCTCACGCATAGGAAAGGTGCAGCAAATAAACAGTGAAACATTTTCACTCTACAAGGGTGAAGGCTTGGGATGAGCTTCAAACCCTGCAGAAGGAATCCAAAAATTCCCCGCCAACTTCCATGGGGATTTGTGGAAGGCATTGTTGAACAGAGGACACTGGTGAATTTACCAGCAAGATGAAGTGAAGCTGCGACATCCCAAAATCCCATCAGTGTATAGCTGAAGCATTCAGCTAACCAGGAAAACCATGTTATCTCCTACTGGAAGCACACAGACCCTGAGTAAGTCTTCTTGTGAAAATTCAAACCAAAAAATGACTGTGATATGATGGGTAAAAGCAACATCATGCAATACCAGAATTATTTAGTTCTTTTTCTAACATGTTTGTTGGAGTAACTCAAACATTTTGAGATCAGTTTTCCTTAAAGCCAAACCCTAAATGATATTGATTACTGTATAGTAAATGGTTAGGTCAGCTGAAATGACTGCTAATACAGACTTGAGTATACAATGTACCAAAGTGTCAAAAAGTGTTACATGATGTCCAATACAGAAAAACTGGCAATGAGAAACATTAAGGTGACTGATGCAAAATAGCAAATAGTTGCTTAAAATGAAAATTCTGAAGCTTTCTCACACAGTAATTCCAAAAGTAATACTGTTCCTGCTCTGTGCCTTAATCTGTATCATATACTTTCCATTTCACTGCATTAGAAAAGCAAATGCAATACTGATTTATAACAAGACATGAAAGCAACAGCATTTACCTGGCATCAGGTTAACTTTCTCCCCACAGCCAATAGAGAGGCTGTGGTATTGAGGCGAGACATTAATTCACTGTGTCAACCTGTCCCCCTGGAATATTTATGATGCTAAATACATTTAATTAGGCACAGGGAGCTCTGATGGGAGAGAGACTGCACTGTCAGTAAAAGAAAAAAAAATTGTAACCTCTAATGCTGATAGGCTGGTACTCATTCTCAAAGACAGGAGAACCAAACATAGAGCAGAAGGAATTTGAATTGCTCAAAAACATTTGTGGCATGTTCATTAGATTGTTATTATAGCACCTAGAGAGGACAGGACAGATGCTTATTGAGAGGAGGAATATGTCTGCCATGCATAAGCAGGTATAATTCATTCACACGCACAGAGACTGCAAGAAAGATACCCAAACCAACAAATCATCATCAGTCTCTGTTGCTCCTAAGGTTTATTATAAGATATTAGACTTAGATTACGCATCACGTAATCACATCTATCAGTTTGTCTCAGAGCAGTTAGAGCTAATATATATGATTCTTTTTTTCTTCTTAAAAAAAAATTTACTAATAAAAGCAAAATAATAATTGTATACTTTGTGCGCTGTACTCCAAATATCACAAAAAGACAGATTGTGATGCATTGGCTGACAGCCTGGAGTAAAGTGAGACATCATGTCTGTGTGTGATAAAAACATGGCTAGAGTAAATAATAGTCAGTTTCCATCTTGACATCTGTCATCCAAGTGGAAATGGATGGGGAAATGACCAGCTCTCTATCGGCCGGGCTCTGCCTGTGTCGCAGACTGAATGATGCAAATAGAAGATAATATCAGTGCTATGCTGAATGGCATTACTCCAAATCTAATGTCATTAAAAGGGTGGGCATTAGCTTTGCTGTCTAGAGGTGCTGGTGTGGGCCGCTCCGGCTTGACTGACACACAGATTAAGTGCAGTGACAGGGAGCACAATAAAGTCATCAGAGAATGTGACATGTCAGTTAGAGGGGATGAAGGGATGAATTGTCACTCTCTGTCAGAGCCCATCCTCTCTCTTATCCATGATGTCCCATACACCACCGTGGGAAAACAGGACAGCACGGCCACATCAGACAAATATTTATTCAGGTAGAGGATAAGCATAGCCACTCAAGCCATCCTGCTCACCACATGTTTGTAAATTTTCTGCCAAGGGTGAAATAGATGATGGATGACGAGCCAGAACGTGTGGATTATATTTTGAAAGCCATCACATGGAACTTGTTGGCATAATATTTGAATTATGGTCTGAACATATAGTGGAATGGAGAATGTTTGGTAGGAATAAAAAATGTATTTTGTTCTATCCTAGCTGCAAACTGTTGAAATTTAGTTCAGGAGTTATTTTAAGATTGTTTGTCAACTATGAGCAAATAAAATAAACATTTTTCAAATTTGAAAGACATATTGGTACAGTTAAAACATTAGAAAATGATCACAAAGAAATAGGCACCCACAACATAATGCATCCTTTCCTGCAACAAAGGAATTCACAGATTACCTACCTTTGTGTCAAGCTGCCTAAGGACCTCAGCAAGGGTCTGGAGATGGCAGCAGTAAAAAGATTTTAGACTATACAGTCTGGCCAAAAGATGGCAATGTTGCAGTGCTGAATTCCAAATGAGTTTTCTACTGGCTGGTCCCCCCACCACATACTGGCCACTGCCTTCCTCTGCAGCACTCTTCTTCCCAAACTAGCACAGAAATTCATCCACATCCTCACTGAGTTCAACAGTACTGAAGTAAAGAACTAACCACTAAAGTTCTCCCAGAGAAGCCGATTACAGAGACAGATAATAATAATAATAAAAAAAAAAACAAAGTTTGCTGTTAAAAGGTGGAGGCAACTGGGCCGCAACGCATCCTGCCGTACATGGCAATATAAGTGCTGCTAGGCCTCCAGCTAATGTTATATTTGGTTTGTTAATTGTCCCTATTTTGTGGGAACACTCGATGGCTTCCAACTGCATGTTCTGCCAGAATTTTAGATTATTATCCACCATTATTCTTTTGTTTTTCTCCTAACAGTTTGTTCTGTCATACAATGCATTTTATATGGCTGCCATTAAAGAATTTATTTTGTCCTTCTCAGTGCTAGCTTTTAAGTAAATTTACCATCACCTCCTGTGTCATGTCCATACATTATGAAATAAAGTTTAGCTAGATTAAGTGCAATTTGCAATCTGAAGATTTCCCTTTGAGTGTTCCTCAGTAGTTACAGACAGTAGGAAGGCATTTCAATGCAATTGGTGCAGCCAAATAGTCTCCCAGCAGGGCAGCAGTTGTACAGCTATTATAGCTCTAAAATACGTGCCTCTGCAAATGGATTATGAACTTATGTCACAGACTGAAAGGGTTAACAGACTGGTCTGCTGAAATAAATTGTCATTATGCCACTTTCAGCAAAATTACATCCCTATTACACATTTAAAGAGGGAGATTAAAGGAGAAAAAGAATTTAAAATAAAAAACAAAAAACATTTCCATTAATTGTAGAATTAAAGGTGCACAAGAAATTTTGTACACCTGGTTGCAGACCACTCAGCGACACTTGTTTGCTGTTTTGTTTTAAATGCAGCAGGAGGAGAACTCTCTCTCATGGCCACTTTGCTGCTCTTTATTATTGGCTTATTGCCTTTAAGCTGTCACCACTCACAGCATTTCTTCTCTCAGGGGATTGTCTGCAGGGACTCGAGAGAACTCGGCTGGCTCTGGCTACTCAGATCTGTAGAACATTGTCATGTTGCATGTGATGCGCTCTCCTACTGCTCATTTTTAACGTTTATTTACTCTTAAAACAACTTTCCTGATGTTCTCAAATTAGAAATCAGAAGGGACCAAATTAATCGGACTTGATTTTCTTTATGTGTATTTTATCCAAAATTTTTGAGCTTTCTACAATTGAATACCTCTTTTTAGAACTACTTTGTTTCTCGGGTAAATAAAGTACCTTGTACAATAGGTTGTGGTTGTTTCACTGTACAAGGTTAATATGTACAAAGAAAACGAGACGTAAACGCCAGTTTAGGCTCAGTTAGTTACCTATCTGCTTTAAGCAATGGGTGTTTATTGGCTATTGCATTAAGAGAAAGTGTGTCAGGTAGATGTTCAAATAAAAACCCACAGACTGAGCCAAACATTATAAATATTTGTAATTGGGAAGAAAAAAAATACAAATACCCCCTCACATACAGTTTGTCAGCTCCTTCTTTTATTCATGCATACACTGTTTCTCTTGTAATATTTTAACTTCATATGATTTATGGTGAATAAAATAACTCTTGGGCTTTCATTTTTAAAAAATGTGACAGACTGTGAGGCACAAAGTAAAATAGTTGATTTCAAGTGTATAGAAATCCTAAGATTTAGCAAGAGGGTGTGATTTTCAGCTCCCCGAGCCTAATCCTACCATTCCTCCACCTCTCCTCTCTTATGCCAGTCACATTTTCTAATTAGCTTTCCCTGTAGAGGAAGAAGATGGATTATATTTTAATATCTGGGGCCTAAAATTAGTTTATGTTTTAGCAAGTTAGCACTTCTCAGAAGTTGATTTACTCTTGAAGCTGTAAAACCCGTGAGCTTGCAATTAATCATTCTCTTTAGTCTGGTTCTCAAGCAAGAAGAAACTGAGTGTGTCAAAGGCTGGATCACAATAGGTAAACACCTAATTTACACTATTTAGAAATCACCTCTTTGGTATTGTACAACTTATGACACTCGCTCCCTTAATTGTTCAGTCCTGGTCCTGTTATTAATTATCGTGCACTTCTAACAAAGCTATATTGTCTATGACTAATCAGCAACACAAAGTGATTAAAGATGTTCCTCACATTAAAAAAAAAAAAAAAAAAAAAAAGTGTATCTATATATATCTATATATATTTTCTACCCCTTACCTCCTTTGTGAGCTGCATGTCAGTACCTTTTTTCCCCTCTTTGGTCAAGATTTTGGTTTGGTGTAATGCGATTACCAGCATCCTGAGAGGCTTTCACTGGCCCATCAATCAAGGCTAAGAGGTTGAGGGAGAGCCTCAACAATGCTGCTGTAGTGATGTACAGCATAGAGAGATTTATGGTTTTTAAAGGAAATGCAAGTTTTATACATAAAAACACAGCAATTGCCTCATACAATGACATGTTTTAGGCTCTCTGCTGTGACTTCATAAAGGTAGTGTGTTGTTTATCTAAAAAAAAAAGACACCTGCGTCTGCAAAACATCTGTAGGTTCACAGTATAAAAAACATGCCATTCCTCTCACATAAAATATATGGAGCAGTCCACAAAAGAAATTTTACTGTCAGACTGTAAAATGACACTAAAGAAAAGTTGTAATTTTTAAGACAAATACACAAAAAAAGAAAAGGAAAATGAAGCAAAAGATGATTGACAGAGGAGCAGGTGTATGGATGCTGTTCTCCACTGAGCAGCTTTCACTTCCAGCCGCACAGTGTGAGCAGAGCATCACGTAAGCTTGGATCTGGCAAGGCTTTGGAGTGCTGTTTGGTGACTGGAGGCAGAGCGGTGTCGGGAGGATCATCAGCGTCTCTCTCCCAGGGAGATGAGCAGCAGAGGCCAATTTCATATGCGGGGCTCGGCCCCTGGGTCTGAGTGGAGGTGGGCTGGGTCCACCCAGTATCCTGGCTTCATTAATCATCCCGCCAAGGCTTACTGGCAAACCCCCTCTCCGCCCTCTCCTAGACAACCCCTTGGATTACACAGAGCCAGCGAAATGTCAGCCCAAATCTGAGTCTTGATGCAGATAATCATTTCAATAATATTTCTCCATTTGTGCCCCCGATGCCAGGGGAATAAAGCTTTTCCACTGTCAGGTAGCATAAGACTACAGTTGGTGGGAATACTTGACTCTGAGCCAGATGGCTTAGCCGTGCTTGCAGCATATGTTCAACAAGCAGTCCTTTGCCAAGTGCGCATTAAGTTTTTATTAATTTGAAGCAGCCAGGAATGCATACGTATATATTTACCTGATACCCTCACTCCTCTCCACTCCTCAACCCCTGTTTTCCCTATAGAGAAGTTAACTAAACTCTGTTGTGTGTGCAGCTATATAGAAATATTATCATCGTAGTTGATAGCTTTAAAGAACACAGTTGTACTCTGATTTTTATTGTTGCTACATTACTAATGCAACATTTTGAGAAAAACACAAAGTGTGTTTTTCTTTTTAATATATCAGACAGCATTTTATTGCAATTAAAGATTTCTTCCCTCCTTTAATCTTTTTTTTTCTTTGAAAAGGAGTTTCTCACTAATCAAAGGCAATTGTATTGTGTATTTATGATTCTAATACCTGTTGTAGGTTGTTACAAAGAAAATTACTATTTAGATGCATGAATATGCTTGGGTCCAGGACAAAAGAAACTGTACTGCATGGGAGGGCAAATTTATTCATTACCACTAAGTTGAACTTCCCTTTAACAGCCCTGCGCTCTGCAATCCTGGGAGTTCTTTTCTCAGTGACTTATAGTAGTGCAGGGGGAGGGGTGACGGTGCACCGAAAATGTCAATAGAAATAGTAAGTGTGAGAGGGAAGGCTTGCCTAATTAGTGCCCATTTAGATTTTATGACGGCTCTGAGATCTGCTCTTCCTGACAGAGAGCACTATAGTTGCATATTGTCCTAGCCTGAGGGAACCATAGGAAAATCCAGATTTATTGTACCTATCATACCAGCATATTTCATTTACCATTATGAGATGCCATCTTGCAATGATGCCAAATTATTTATTACAGATTAAATTGCGGGACCTAGGTGGTTGAGGAACATTTCAAAGTACCATTCCTCTTATTAACTTCTTCATTATCTGCCTCACTGTGAGCTAAAAGCTCCCTCCTTCCTACCTGCGTTAACAAATACATTACTGATTAGACAGTGCCTAACTGTTTTTTCTACTCTGTGCATTAGTGCCAGCATGCACAACACAGCCTATCTATTTTATCTATTTAGGGCACATGGGGATCTCATTAAGTCTAATTTAACATAAAAAGAGTTCTGTTTCTTTTCTTTCTTTTTAAAGATAGTATATATATATATATATATATATATATATAGAGGCACTTTATATATATTGTATATACATATATATATATATATATAAAACAAAAAGGATTTTAATCTCAATAAAAAATATGTTCAACTGTTTTTCCCCCTAATATTTTGCGGTAAGGTTCATTAAAGGTGGGTTAACATGAAGCCTCTCTTTTCCTCATTGCTGTCTTGCTGTGGAGTTTTTGCAACACTTGAACGATATTATGTATCTTATGTATTAGATATTGTTTATTTCCTTAGGACCTTAAACCCCTGGATGCTGGCACTTATCCTATTTACACATCAAGATTACATCTCCATGAAGGCCGTGCATTTAAGTCATTGTGCAGGGTGGTATTAAAATATACTCCATACTGTGAGGGGAGCTCGTCAGGGAATAGCTGGGCCCTGGACTCCCATTACCCAGCATAAAAGTGTCAACCGCTTTAATTACATTCATGCCTTCCCCAGTCCATTTTATTTCAGCCACAGTCAGATTTCATGTCTCTCTCTCAACCATTTGGACAGTGTTGGCAATGAGATGAAGATATTACCTGATTATAGTATAATTATTATTTTTGCTTTGTTTTCTGTCTGTCTGACTGAAGTTGTGACACATGACTTGTGTTACGGTGTTAGATGTTACAGGTGTTCCTAGCTGGTCATGGATCTTCAGTCACAACCTGAATGCTTTTGTGGCTTAATCCTTCTGAGTTTGAGAATCTGCCCTTGGAATTGTTGATTAAGTTGGCATACCCAGCCACTAAATATCAGTGCACCCCACTGAGAGTGAAGGTATCACCTGTAAGACACTGTCACAAAGATGGCAAAAGCAAAGGAGGGGGAAGGGAGGGTCAAGTTTCCCCGGTCAGACTGTTAGCGGGCGTGGAAGAGGCAGTGTCACTTACTGTTTCACGGGGAAGCTTCCTGACCTTCTAGGAGTGAAAGTGAGATCCTCTCTTGTTTATACTCAGCCATGGATCAGTGCATGGAATATGTCTACATCCTCTCAGCCAATTTCACACAGAGGAGGCGCAGTGTGGGCGGCCGACACAAGCCGTTTCCCCTGGACGATGAGACCCATCCCTCACAAATGTCCTCTGTCTGTGACTGGAGGTGTACGCAGACAGAATAAGACAATGGCACTCTACTGCTCCACTGGGCCACAGAACTATCTCCCCCCCAGGGACACTCATGCTGGGATCACCCTCTTGTTCTGGGTCGATATTCAAGATGAGGTACTCTTTCAGCAAAACAGTATTAAAAACAATCATTATACTTGGTGGCAATTCCCAGATGATTATTTGTTTCCTTTTTTGTTCACACATCCACATATATTTTGAATTTGGTTCAAATATATCTTTCCCAAGCAATATAGGATACACCATGAAGGTGTGACTGAATCCTTCAATAGTGATAAACATTTCATCCTCAACTGAAAAGGCCCGTTTAAAAATGACAGGTCCTTCTAAAGCTAATTTATAAGCCAAATAAGTAGACAGAAAGCACTCAGGTGAATTACCACGGGAGCCATTAATTACCACTAATGATTTAGACACAACGTGTGCTATAAAAACTATTTATGATGCACATTAAAGTCAAGCTTTAGTCAAAACTAAGACTCTCACGCATATCAGTCATTGGAAAATATGCAACAAACCATCCTCTGAAGCCATAATGAGAAAATAAGGGATTTATTCCATTGTGGCTCAATCCAATTTTGCATTAACAATCAAAAGGTAATCAAACCTCAGTCAGGGATCCCACTTCAGATGCACACACTGCTCTCGGATGAAGCCTCCTCACTTCATGCCCAATTGATCTAATTAAGTAAAAGAATTCTCGCTCTCTGTCTCTCTGATATAGGGGCTCCTGTTAGATCCGGCTGTTCATTTAATTAATTCTTTATTCTTTAAGACAGTGGACCTGGGAAGACCATCCAATATATCCTGTCATTGCAGAGCCCTCTTATGGTGGTTTGTCTTGTTTTTCTTTTCAGCACGGGATGAACAACTCCAGCCACTGTCCAATGTTCCTCTGTGCTCCTTCCCTTGTAATCAGCGACCCCTGTTACTCAATTATGGGGTTTGAATTTAGACTCTTTGGTGACCTTCTCCAAGTGATCCTACTAGTGACCCTTCAATAAGAGCGTAGCCTTCCTCACCACTGCTTTGTGTGTTGCATCAAATTTTTTATTTATTTGTGGGATCTTTATGAAGAAGGAAATGAAAGGAAGCGGGTCACTCGTGTTGTGTTCTCACATCTACCCACTTCAGAGGCTCTGAGCAGGAGCTTGGTGTTTACTTTGATTCTATGTAGGGTACACCTTAAGTTCAAGGGTTGGAGGGCAGGAAGCATCACTCCCTTGTAGGTAATCATATCCAGCTTTGTGCTCCTTGTACCCCGACACTGAGGGTGGCAGCTTAAAGGCTGTCTTGAGCCTTGTTCCACTACTACAGGATATTTTTGATAGACTTAGGGGCGGGGGGGGGGGGGGGGGGGGGGGGGGGGGGGGGGGGGGGGGGGGGGGGGGGGGGGGGGGG
>JBBBVU010000013.1:17260219-17275471 GCA_037177055.1 Atherinosoma microstoma
TAGTCTAGTCTACTAAAGATAAATGCATGGACAAGTTTTTCTAAATCCTGCAGAGACATCAGTCCTTTAATCCTCGATATGTTCTTTAAGTGATAATAGGCTGACTGTTTTAATGTGACTACTGAAGTTCAGGTCTGAGTTTCTGGTTCTGTTGGTGGTTTCTAACTTAGCTGTTTGAAGTAGAGTGCAGACTTTTAATCTTTCTTCTTTGGCTCCAAAAACTATGATTTCAGTTTTGTCTTCATGTAACTGAAGAAAGTTCTGACACATCCAGTCTCTCATCTAAGACTGGATGTGTCAGAATTAGGTAGCCACAACCTATATAGAGTTATGATGGCTACAAAGCTAATCTAGAGGTACCCAAGATTAAGAATTAATTAAGTGGAAATTATCAAGTCTGGTCCACGTTAACCATCAGCAATAGCATTTTAACAATTCATATACAGTTGCTCTCATGATCACAAGAGGTCACCCATTTTTCAAATGCAAATATAAGTATTTTTTGGCCTGCATGAAGAAACACCACATAGGGACATATTTGCAAGGACGACTCGTTCTGCTATGCATTGACATTGGCCATGAATCTGGCTCGACAAAATGCAACTACTATTTGTGTTTTTACAGTCTCACGCTAAATCATGAAATGGGAAATTTGAAGAAGATAGAAACTAAATGTTTTCCAGCATGTTTTCTGTTAGATTCAGCTTGAATGTGTCAGCTCCATTTTTGCCCACATTGTGCATTATTTGGAAAAGATTTAAGAATAAAATCACATAATATCTGAAAAATAAATAGGTTGGGTCTTTTAGAAACTAATGTCTTGAATTTAGTTTTTGATTGTTTTTAACTTGTATATCAAAGAGCATGTTGGGTTTTACGATAGATTATTATGAAGATTATTTTTTCACTTTGATCTTTGATGGTTGACAAAAAAGACTAGGAGAAATATAGAGTCAGATTGGGAACAGCAAGACTATCTCAGAAGAAGTACCTCATGAAAATGGCATGTTACTATATTCACTATAGTCTCCACAGGCAACAGGAGAAAAATCTAGATCCATCCATGAACATTTAACTACAAATAATTAACTAGCATCTCCTATCATTACTGTCATGCATGAGAACGTCCTGTCCAATCGGCTGAAGAAGCGATTGAAGCCATCTGGACTGCTCTTGTGTTTTACAAGTACATTAAAAACATTTTTTTAAAAATCATTTGGGCTATTCCTTTAAACCCCATGATAGATATAACAGCATTTATCAAATACAAACATTGTTCTGAATTGTTTTGATTGTCCTGAAAATATGTACAATGCTGAAAAACAGAGAATGCATAAGTATGTTATAACAACAGCATCTCCCTTCTGTAAATGAATATGCTGATGCATTTGCTTTTGTCAGCTGGGAGTTAATAGCCATCTAGCAGAATGCCTCCTCTTTATCAGGCTTTTAGCAGGAGTTTACAGGGTGACGCCATTACACCCATCAGCTCTGTTGATACAGCAGCACACTCCCAGCAATACATTGTTTCACAGAGCTGAGGTCCAGGCTATCTTTACTTTATTGGCACTATTTAAAGCCCTTTAGACCCTGCAACTGCAGCAGTCCTTTATAAATTACTGAATAATATATTTCTCTGAGTAATTTACCTGCCCCATCTTAAATATATACTTATTTATTTTATTGACTTGGTATGTATGACTAAGTACATTCACTCAAACTCTTGGTGATTTATAAAATGTCACACATTGGTAAAGGATAAACTAATAATCAACTGCATGCTCAATTGCGACTGCATTAAAGTCCAACCATCATGCCATACTTTGTGTTTTATTTATGTTAATGCCAATTCATAATTCTCCCTGAATTATTGCTAAAGCAAATAACCTGGGCTCTTTTGGCTATATTTTAAGTTTTGTGGCATCAAATCAATGCTAAACTGTCTTTACAATGCAACTGCCTTTCACATCCTAGAACCACCAAAAAAGATACTTCCTTGCAACTTTCTGCAGCTCAATAATAAACTGTGCATGCAGCGTGGTAATTCATCATACTTCTATTAGCTTTTAATAAAGTTAAGGTTTCCCTGCACTCAGCTGGTTCAACATGATGGTGATGTTGTTTATATGTTTACACAACACTTATCACTTCTGTCATGTTTGTTTGCTCTTCTCAGTGTGTTCGATTTTGGCAACGCAGCCGCATTATTGCGTTTTATTTCATGCGAAGCAGCTGGCTCAATAAGATGAGAAAAAAAAGCCTCTATTCCCAAATCAGTTGCTGGTGAGGTTGAGGGAACTCAGACGTCAGGGAGCAGACCTCAGTTCCACCCTCGTCCTGTTTTACGTGCACTGCCTCCCCCTGTACATGCAGATGGCACCGCGCTCCCAGATTTCATTTGAGGTAATCTAATCCCTCCACTGCTCCCTCTAGAAAGGAGGAGTATTAGCGGCCATATGTCAACCAGATTTGTCAGATTATTCATTACAATTAATTGCTGTTCCACTTAAGGCCTTTAAGGCTGTGAATTGCTCTGAAATCTATTGCAAACACAAAAATTATGAGTAAAAGACTTTGGCCCTGTCATTCAAATTTCAGGCTGACCTTTAGCAGAGCCAGGCTTTTCTGAGGAAGTGCAGGAGAGCGAACCATTCTAATTGGTGTTTCTTCAGCCTTTTTTTATTTCCATCTACAGGTAGAGTGTCTGTCTCTGTTGACAAGGAATACACGGAAGACTGTGGTGCCAGTTCAGAATGACTAAACCTACTGCCCATTGTAGTCCACATTATTTTGCCGCAACAGCTCCACTGAGCATACTTACATATGGACAATATTCATATCTGCAATTTGTTTTGCTTAGTGTGGGGATGCAGTAACGCCATAGTTAGATTTTTGCACACCGTACACTGTCAACTGAATTTCAATGTGGACCTTTTTTGAAGGTTGGCTGCAAGGCAGCCTAATAGCCACCTGAATTAATGTGCTGTCCAAGAATATCAGCCATAATACTTTGGTGATTAATGTTTCACTGGCACTCTGCTTCCTTAGTTAAGGCTTACACCCCAGAGATAAACTAGTCAGTACATACTCAAATCTCATTCAGCTGAGGATTCACATATATGTGCACTTTCCATCTTTTAGAAAAAAAAAACCAAACCTGGCAAAAAAAAATATAGATCTTAATTCCTATTAGCTCAAATTACACCAAGTAGTCCTTGAGGAAAAAGTCACAGCAAATTACAACATTATGAGTGTCTATGATTATGATTGAAATCCACGGGCTGATTCATCACTGATTATGTATTTTGGTTAATTAGGAGTTAAGGCACTAGAGGAGTGACTTTAAGCCTATCTGATTGGTCCAGTTAATTGTGCTTTATGAGATAGGGCTTACCAAGCAGGGCTTAGAGACTCTGTGTTAGTGCTGAAGTAGGAGGAGAAAATCTTTCCCAGGTTATATTACCTCGGCCAGAGTTAATGAGAAGGTGGAGGTAAGAGAATCCATCACCATATCAATCTGTACCACCTCTGCTTTCACCTCCACTCCAACTGTTTTTCATCTTTTCCTCTTTAATCATCATTAATAGGATACAACACTGTCACATTCTTAGCTATACCACATATACAAGGTTTATGTGCATTATCAAGTCAATAAAAATAAAGCAGAAGGGCTACAATTTTTTTTTTATGTAAACAATTTAGATTTATGGTATTTCTATCATCATGTATGTTTCAGGAAAAACATAATATCTTGTTAATTTTTCAATCACAGACAGGAGGGTCTTGACTCATATTGTAGTTACTTCCAGCTGCTTAGGACCAGCTCGATTCGAATCAGCATCCACTCCTACATGAGGAGAAGGAGGTGTTGAAATATTTCAGATTCTCCCCTATACTCACGGCGCCAGCGGATCGATGCTCTAAACGGCAGTTGCCTGGCCTTGTCTCATCACTGTACTCCTACCGACTGACACATCCTCATTACATTACAATACGGTTGCCACTAAAGGTCATTCTCTCGGAACATAATCACACACAATCAAAACCACAAACTTCATATATCAAGGAGACAGTAAATGGCAATGAGGTTTATTTGTACTGTAACAGATATGCTCTTCTATTTATAAACTGAAGCTGTGGTGACTTGTATTAAGATTTCATGATATGGAAATAAAAATAACATTAAAGATTTTTAAAATGACTTCTTTTTTAATCTACTCGTCAAATACAAGTGTAATGTGTTGTCTTTGAATTGTGTCAATTTGGCTAAGTTTATAAGATTATAGCTAAAATCGAACAGATCATAGATGCTGTAAGAGGCAGGTGTTGTGTCCGCACTCCTAATCCTTTCCTTCCTCCTGCGTGATGAGTAAGGTGACATGAAAAGAGGTGTCAAAGTATGGGGGGGGGGGAGAGAAGCGGAAACACACCCCTCTTCTCCATATTACCATAATGAGGAAAACACACTTAGTGGGCCATGACCTGATGTCATCTGATTATACCCATGATTAATGATATCCTTTTACCAAAACATGCCACTACTGTAACTGTCTGGGATTAAAAGCAGCAGATGGTAATGTATTCATGCTTCCAGTAATGTGTTCTTATATCCAGTGTTAACGAGATACGAGTTGTTTGCATGTGTGTTTAACACTTGCTAAGATGCTTAGTCTACTGCTCATTTTTCTCTGAAGGGCTTTTTTTAAATCATTGCTCCATGTAGATGTGTTTTTAAGTTTCATGTCAAGATATTGTATCATAGCATCGCCTACTGTAGAATTTGACCAGATCGGTTTCTACATTAGGCGCAGGAGTTGATACCTATGCAGAATAAAATTATCAACAACTTCTGATTGTACTGATGTGACCACAATTTTAGTAACGGTGCAACAAAGTCCTATGAGAGAGTGAAAGCTGAATTAAAGTGTCTTGTTTTGCACTCTAGTATCCAGAAACCAAAGTCCAGTCGATGACTCAGTTGAAAATATTTTCCTCTGGGTTTTCCTCTGTCCAGACGCCACGTCAACAAAGCCCCCAGTGTTGCCGCAATGTAGGAGCTACAATGTCAGTCTGTCTGCTTAATTGCGAGTGGGATGAATGTTAATTTACTCAGTCAAGAACCCTCTTTGTAGCACTTTTACAGCCCAGAGGTGTAGATTTACATCTTAGGGATACAATGAGTTTCAGCTTGTGCTAAAAGGGGGGTGATAGGGGCCCACATTCCTCAACCTCCCACGGCATATTGTTCTATTGTATATGAGCACCTCTCTGCCACAGAAGAGCACTGGTCAGGGTAGGTGTTGAAGATGAGGGAGGGAGGAGGTCGTTTTGACCAACAGCTGAACTTGGGCAAAAGTCAACACTCTATATTTACACAGTCTGCATGGTTGACTTCAATGAGTAGAAGTGATTCATAACGTGCTCATCAAACCTGTAAACATAACACTGTTTTGTCTATATGTGGCATGTGCATCTGCAGCTTTTGTTTTTAATCACTAAAATGTAGTTGTGCAATAGTGTGTAGGATTACACTGTAATGAACAGGCTGAATTTCTGATATGGTTTACCACTACAAAATATAGTACGGTGTAATTATTAGAGAGGTGGTCCTGGCCTTGGGGGATTGCTGCTAGACTTCACTAGAAAGGTTTCTGTACACTACACGAATATGCTCAAGAAATCCACCCCGCATCTGTGTATTGGGCTGTCAAAAAATTAAATGAAAAGTCATTCTAATGGGCGACCCTTGGCCTAGTTCATATTTCCTGTCAATTATGAAAGTATGAAGTCATGCATAGTTATGAGGCATGGGTGGGCCTATTAAAATTCATAAATGATTTGTGTTTATAGCAGAAAACTCTAAACCACTTAATTCCACGTGGCCATGTAGAACTAATGCCGATCCCCACTGTATTCCTTAAAAAGAGGCAGGTGTGTTGTATTTCTGCTAAATTTTAACAACTTGTTTTTCAGTATTCATGCTTGAAATTGGATCTTTATTCTTAAGAAAATACCTAAAAGACTAATTAACAAATCAGGCAAGCTTTATTCTGCTGTCAATACTGACAGTGTTTAGTAAAAGCATTTTCATAATCAGCTGTTTGTTCAAAGCCAGAAGCAGCCCAGGAAAAACTCTCGCCAACTGCCACGACAATGGGCTAATTGTTTTCTGGTAATTACACCTTCTTCACCAGTAAACGTTTTGCGGACCTCTTGGGCTCTTGTGTAACTGAGGTGTGTGTGTAATTACATTTCTTAAGGTCAACCTTTCACCAGGATGAATTAGTGAAATTGCATAGTTGACCACTTCAGGGCATGGATCCAAATGCAATTATCTTTATTAATAGATTTGCTCTTCAGTGGTAAGAGATGATTCAGAAAGCAACAGACTGACACAAAACATAAAACACATTTTAAAACACAATATCCCCGACAATACATTTCCTCGTGCACAAAGCATGATGCAAATCCTAATCAGCTGTCCTCTCGTTACTCCAAATTAAGAATAAATGTTTTGGTATTGAATCCTGAATGCCAGTGTAAATACTTTCTTAAATTACACAAACAGTTCATTTGTTTTCTCTCACCGTGTGGGGCTTGGTGTGAGATATTGATCAGAGGATATCCTGGTCAATCAGACTAAATGATTGCCTATAAGTCTTCAGCCTCTCCTGCTGCACTGGAAGGCATGATGGCAATCCGGAAGAAACAGAATTATAGGAACCCAGATATGAGCTGCCTTGCCACTGAGCAGCTTCATGGAACTGAGTGATGCAAATGTACAATAAACAGGGCCTAAGCTGGTGGAGGTCTTTCAATCACACAGGGGCAATAGTTCAACCCCCGCCATGCATAATCCGAGCCTTGAAACCCCTGGGACTCCAGCTCCCAACCTGCTCAATGGCACAAAGATATTAGATAGCCATATGTAGATTCACTAGGTAAACAGACTCTTATGATAACACAATACGGTCTCTTTTCTACCAGGAATATATTTGAAGGTAACTTCTGCTTTCTTCAGAGGGAAGGCTCAAATTGAAGGCTTAGCTTTGCGCCATCAGAATTCGATGCAGCTGTTTGCTTTGTTTAACGTCTCTTGCTGAGAAGAAATTGGTATCTCTTCTTTGTGAATTAAGTTGCCTGGGTGTTTGCATTATAGACCAGACATGACTGAAGTGTGGCTGATAAAGGGCCTGTTGAGAGGAGGTAAAGGTGAATAGTTAAAAAAAGAAGAAAAATATAAAAGGCAAAGAGAAACAAAAAGGGACATTGTAAGTGTAAAAAAATACAAATATATAGAAATTATTTTTATTTTCAATTTGCTTTCAAAATCAAAACATATTTAATTACAGCTCAAGTGGTTTTATTTAATTTCATTTAACTGAAACGCTTTTTAACCTCTGATAATCTTTCTGCTGTAAATTTAAAGTTCTTCGCTCATGAAGTTAATCCTTTCCTTTTGACTCTCAATTGCATGCCTAAACACATGTACAGTACCCACTAAAAACCATCCAAGTATGCCAGAATGAAAACACACATGTGCACCGTCTTCCTGTGACACATGCGTTCACCAGAGAAGCCCATATAGAGACATGTGCAAAGTAACATATACACACAAACAGCAGGAAGAGAGTCTGTCTGTACGTGGGGGAGGGGAAGCATAGGGACAGCGCATCGGAGACTGGGACGAAAAGGAGGGTGATGGGTAAGGTTGGGGGCTGCTGATAATGTTCTCCAGATCTGTGTAACCCCCCTCCTCTCCTCACTCTACCCCCTTTCTCATCCTTCTTCCCTACTACCCTCCCTCCATCGCCAGCGGCTCAGCAGTCCCAGCAGGAGCCTCTCCAGCCCGGGGAGAGGGTCCTTCCGGCCAGCAGGGGCTCCAGAGAGGAGGAGGCAGGGGGCAAAAAGAGAGATGTGAGATGGGCCACTTTAGGCTTGCATCACATAATCCATGTGAAAAGAGGGGGTTGACGAGGAGCTGACACTGATCGTCTGCTCTGCCTGTCCATTATTTCAGTCACAGCGAACTGACAGAAGGACGACATCTTCAAAATCCACCAGATCAACCTTTTTGTTTGCAACAAATGTAGCAGAAATAGCCACAGGAGTCCCCAACAGGACTAGGCTTTCTGAAGTAGTTCTCCTACAATGTCATTGCCAGTTTTCTCACTTCTTGTTGCTTTAAAACCTGTCTCATTCCCATACCAGTGACTTGTCTAAGCAGGATATTTGTGTATTTGTTCCTAATGATGCCTCTGAGGTGCATTTTATTTTGTCACTGATATAGTGCTATAATTAAGTGGCTCTCAGTCCTACTCCTCAGTACCCAGAGTGATGCTTGTTTCCAGTCCTAGTAGAATCTTAATTTCATTCAGCTGGTGTTCCACGTCTAAATCAGTCCCTGATTACATGACAAAAATGAAAACCAGCAGGGCTCTGAATCGGGAAGGACCAGGAATGAGATCAAATGAAACTCACTGCACGACAGAAAGCAAAATGCAAATGACATCATTTCAAAAGTATCTGTGCATTTCAATTGTCCAAACTTGCCTGTTGGTAAACTCAAGGTGTAAGAGTGAAGCGAGGGGCTGTTTCTTTTGGTAGAGAACAACATGTGAGCCTGTTTGGAAATCTATGCACTTGTGAATAAGAGATGATAATGATGATATAATAAGAATCTATTAGTCCTTCAGTTTTCGCATGCCTAATAATTAGATTAATTGAATGACACTCGTTTAGAGAAAATGAGGGACCCAGTGGTGTTAATTCAACCTGTGTTTCCAGATGCACATTTCTAAACAGCTAAGTGAACTACCTAATCATAGCCCACCATCTGGGAATTCCCCTCCAAGGCAGCAATAGGAGACGCAACTATAATACGCTGTAAAGACATCGACTGACTGCTGCCTACAACTAAACATATTGAAGCTGCTGTTTAGCCTCTCCAGCTAACAAATGGGGAGGGGGGGTAAAATGAGTGCCTTGATTATTAACTCCATGTTCATTTCGGGCACCTAATGCTAATTTCTGTCTTTTATATGAAGGTAAATAAGGTCGTTATGGCTGTGTTAATGATTAGCATATCTCACAGGTGTAATTCTCTGGGAGTATTGCTCTGAAACTACTTTCCTTCAGTAAAAACCACTCAGTGCCGTGCCAACAAAGATGGGAGACTGACTAATTTATCCCCAAATTTGCACCATGTACAAAAAATCATGCAAATGAACCAGGTTCTCAATTGGAAGACACAGCATTTGGGTGACATTAATCAAAGAAAAATATGCAGACAAAGGTGACAGTAATCCCAATATTCATGCATAAGTGGCACAGCTGTGATTTCGCTCGCTGTATAGCTGTACAGCTCCTTGCATGGACCACAGCACGAATGGAAATTCTATAAGTTACGGGAGAACCTCGTCTCATTATTTTTTATTTTAGCTCACAGGGATCAAATGTCTATGGAGGGTTTTTTTTTCACACTTAGGTGTTCAGGCCTTCTAGTTACGATAATGCAATTACAAGTATCTGTTGGTTTTTCCATTATCACTTAAAGTTGGCAAGAAGCAAAAGACTTCAGCTTGTCATGAGAGGAGATAGCTTATTATCTAAAAATGAGTTGGTAGTTTTGTAGCCAAGATAAGATATAAGGACTTTGACTAAAAGTTGAGGGAATTCAAGAAAATGCTGGCCACATGCTGGCCGTCAAGATCAATTATGTGGGTTTATTTTTTTCGGTCTGGAAAATGATGATTGATTTAAACATGTGATGACTATAATCATCTCCCAAAGCCTCATGTTCAACACGTGTGCATCTTCATTAGTTCAGCAAAGCCATACACAGTTCCTTGAAGTGTGAAATTTCCCAACATTTGTATATTCATCTCCTTGCAGTACAACTGTTTTGAGAGCAGCCCACTGCCACAGCCTGAGCTCACCTAAGCTCTCAACTGAGTTGTAGTGCAATGCAGCCTAATCCCCAACAGAGCCGTCAAGCCAGCCAGCAAACAGAGCTCACTGCTGACTCTCTCTGCATGGAGCGAGCAAACCAACATCATAACAAAGGGTGTTTATAGAAAAATAGATGCTGGCGCAGCCGACCAGAAAGGGCTTAGCAGTGATCAGACCCCGCTCCCACCTTTATCCTTCACCGTTCACATTGAAATGCAAATATCAAGGCTGGGTTTCCACCCGCGTGCCACTCACAAATTGAAAAGCAGTTTTTATCTATGCAAATGCAAGCATGGTAATTGAAGTTAATCAATCAATGCTAGCTTTCACTAAAACCTTGAACATGATTGAATAAAGTAATTATCATTCAGGAGAAAATGATGAAGTTGTAGACAGCATGAACCTTATTAAAGGAGGATTTTGAGTCACAATGGCTTAATTTAGCCAGCAGCCCCCTCTGTGTCTTCCTCCTCTTCTCCCTTCTGTCTCTGCATCTCTTTCTCACTCTTCACTCTATCCCCCTTTTCTTCACTTTGTCGCTCAATCTTGTGTGAAGCAGGAGAGCTAACAGTTAGGAATAATTTAAGGGGTTGTGAAATATGCCCAAGCCAGACAACTTGTGGTAAAAAAAATAGGGTAAGTCCTGACTGAAGAATTTATTGCAGATTTGAAACATTTTGTGCTTTTTTTTTAAAGATGTGACAATCAAATGGACATGTAGTCCTTGTTGCAGGAAAACAGACTAAGAATAAAACTATTTTCTTTATTGCATTTTTTTTTTTGCAACTAATCTCAGCATCTTGACATAGTGTGTAATAATAAGCTGTTTCTAAATTTGAAAATCGTTTATTGGTGCCACTGTGCCTGATGATTTACCTCCACTGGTGTGTTACAAAAATAACTTATTCATTGAATAATATCACTCCTTCTTAATATAGTGTCAGCAGAGAGAGCTTAGATGTGGACCTTGAACTTCCAGAACTTTTTTTTGCGTCGACTGAACCTGAACCCCTTGCAGATTCAAATCTTGATGTATCTGTTCTTTGGGGCTGAGTTGACACTTGTACATAACAGTTGAGGTTAGGGATGGAATAAAAAAAGAAGAAAGATATCAGAGTCAACCACATTCAAACGAAGCCCCCCCCTCCAGCTTCCACCTGTCATCCAAGAAGGTGGTAATTGAGACTTCCAGTGTGCTATGGCTGGCTACCTTACCATGGCTCTCCTGGCTGCTCCCCTTTTGGCAGGGCTAGTTAAAGGCCTCTTTGGTTTGTCACAGAGTTTAATATGCACCCTACATAATTATGCAGGATTCACAGTGCTATCAAACTGCAATTCAAATTAGTTCAGGATTAAAGGCACAGAACAGTACTGGTTCCTTAATTGCATTGTACTGTGCTGATCACATTCAAATACCCATTACTCATTCCCTCTGCGGAGCAATAAGTCAGAGGGATTAATACTGAGGCAGGTGACAGGGCCAAGCCATTAAAAGGCAGTTATGCAGAAAGCATGGCTGGTTTTATTCACGTTAATGAAATCAGTGAAATGAAACTGTAATAGATTTATCAAAGCTCAGATGGATTTGCAGTAAATCAGTTTGATTCAGGCAATCAAACTGGACAATGGAGATAGTTTTCAGCTACAGCAGTGGATATCAGGCAGCAGCATGTGAGAAGTGCTGATATTCTTCTTGTGAGGATTTGGTGAACACCCGGTGCCTAGGCCCTATTCCCAGAGCTGGGCCTGCTCATTTTTTGTCAGCTAAATGGTGCCAGTGACTGATAAAACATACTGCCTTACAGTTAAACACCATATTCTTCTACACCCCCCACCCCCCCGTTCTCTCATCCCACACCCTGTCCAGCTCTAGCTCTTTTCTTGAATTTATGGACCGTGTGTTGCTGATTCTGGCTTGTTATACAGTGCACAAGCCCACGAATTAGAACCTAAATTCACTTACATCAAACGGATTAGTGTTGAAATCCATCCGTCTGAGCTTGTCTCATGGCACAGAGCCTCAAGTAGCTGTCCAACACATGATACTAATTGGACAAAACTCAGGAAAAAAATAAAACAATCAAACAACAACAAAAAAAACCACATCAAACATCCATATTTTCTATCTATTTATAAACAGCAATGTATTTGAAGGTGCCAACAAGAAGACATCATGAAGACTATGCTAACAAACACATTAATAAACATGAACTAACATCTACTTACAACTACACTATGATTTATTAAAAATCATTTATTGTTCATATATTTTATTAAATACTAAATTTAGCAGCTTGAATTAACATGAAACCTCAGTAAGAGAATTGCTCCACTCATGTCACTTTTTCTAAGTCCTGCCTCTCACTTTTTCAATGTAAAAATGGTTAAATGACCTGAGCTCAAACGACATTATTCTTAAATGTGTTCCTAATGAGTCGTCCACTGTACAGTATAAATTCCAATTACATCCAATTAACCCCAATCAGAAGCACCTCATCTCTAGCCTCTTTTTTTATTTAATGGTTCGCTGCAGCTTCAACCATTGATTAGGCTGAGTGAGCACCACTACTAAATGACCACCTTGAAGGAGATGGGAGCTGTTAATGCCTTAATAGAGATTGCGTGGCCATTATACCTTTGCATACACAGTTCCCCTCTTTTAACAGCCAAGATCAACTTTTATATTGGGGTCTGACGGGGCCTCTATCCAGGTTGATTTTGACTTTAGACCATTTGCTTCGAGGGAAAATGTTAAGTAGAAACCTCCCATCCATGAAAACTGTCCCATTATTTTCTAATTACAATGCATTTAGGTCCTTCAGAAGGCATGCATGATTATACACAGTGCCATGTTAATGTGTGCTCAATGGAGTTTTTATTTTTTTCCTCAAAGCAGTTACAAACCCAAGTAGCTTTGTTTTAGCAGCCTTGTGTCCTTTTGTGTTTTACTCAAAACCACTAAAGTGAAAAGTAAAAAGATAAGTGTGAGATTACATGTGCAAAACTGAGAAACAGCAAAGTCTGTACAGTATCTATGATAGAGCATTTGACGCTGAAAGTGATTACGGCAGCTTACTTTATTTCTCTCTTGCTCCAGTCAGGATCAAGAAAAGACTTTCCCTGACTGCAGCAAAGAGACAATAAGAACTAGAAATAAAAGCATAAACCCATTCAACATGTAGTATCCTCGAGTGTTAGAACTGGCAGCAGACGCTCGGATAAGCCCTCCCACATATTCAGTCTTGAGAATTTCCCTGTTTGTGTTCTTCTGAGTAGTTTGCATTGCATAATACCCACATGGCTAGACATAACAATCTGTAGATTAAGCCTGACAAAAATATGTGCTAGAACTCCCTGGCTTTCGAGTGCATTCAAAATACAATTCCCTTACAATTTGAGCTTTGTTTAAACATAAAAAAACTGTGTTGGTTTCTTAATGAAAGCATCCATAGTCAACATTAGAAGTGGATTAACCAGAGGAGAAGCAGAGATGCATAATAAGTCTTTGAAACAGCCTTCGCATACAGTTGTCACAGCCAAACATATGAAGCTTTGCCTTTGACAGTCGGCATCAGAGAATAATTGCTTTATTTATAGATGGTGTGAAATTAAACACACTTAAAACCCTGGGACAGTGTGGTTTAATCAGCCCCCTTAAATTCAATTCATGCTCACAATTCACAATGCAACTGAAAGCAGGGAGCATTAAATGCATTCCCTTATTACTCTATAAATGCAAGTGGCCAAGCAGACAAAACTGAGTAGTAAATTAATAGTAATAAAAACACCAACTGCAGGGACAGATGCAGAAATTAAAAGCCAGCAACAAAAACAACAAGCGGCCCAGCTTAATAAAATGCAAGACAATAATATTTTTCCGGACCAATCAGATGCAAAAATTGTTGCATATTTATACATATCTAATGTTGATTTGTACCTCATTTAGCGCAGACTAAATGAATATAATAAAATATCTAACATTCATGGTTCTTTTTGGAAAGTATGATGTGGAATATTAACGTAACTCTTACAAAGACAGCTTATGCATTATTGAAAAGTATAAGTGCAGAAGTCCTTACTACGAAACATATTTTACATATCATCAGGATTATTGTCTTAATTGATTAAAAACCCAGCAACTTTGAGATGTAAAAGAAAAAAAAGGAAGTAAAAAATTATTGGCAAAAATATTTTTTATGAGATTTGTCAATTTTTGGTCATTGCATATATTATTTTAGTCTTATAGGAGAAAAAAAAGAAAGAAAAAACATTCAAAGTATAACTTTGGGTTCATACAGTTATATACTTCCCTGTTTGAATAATAAATGCTACAAAATTCTGCCCTTCAAGTCACGTGTCTCATATAGAACAGAGTAAACTTGACTTGGATCCAAGCCCAGTATCTGTAGGAGGTTTTTTAGCCAAAGAATGTGATTTTCTCAATGATGGAAAATTCAGAGGTTTTTCTGATCTGCAAAGCATGTACTTAACATGCATGCAAGTTTAGATTGGTTACCATGACACAGATCATGAGCGAGGAAATGATGTACAGTGAAAGAGGACGACTACACTCTGGTAAGATCAACACGACACCTCTGTCTTGCATCAAAAATTGAGCAGTGTTTTAATTAGCTTGGTTTTGCAGCATTTTATATAATGAACACAGGTTGAAAAATGAATGTAGATTGATATGCTGCAGAAAGTTTTCTGTAATATGACTATTGCATGTTTTTCCCCATGTGCCATCCAGTGTGGCTTTTAAAGTAGAATGTCTGACTTGTACGTCAAGCATGTTTTCTGTAACCCAGCCATAAACCCAGGAGGTGATTAATGTTCGTTTTCCCGAACAGTAATCACCTCCTTGGGTTGCCTGATATATGAAATGTTGTATATAAATAAATTGGACTTGCCTCCTCTTTTAAACCTTAGATTAGTTAAATTTTAATGTGTGTAAAAAGTGACAAAACAGTGACTCAAAGAGCAAGGAAACAGTGACTGAATGCATGAATGACATTTCAAGGCAAAGCGATCATGGTCAGTGGACCTAATGGTTCCTTTCTCATTCGGAAACTGTTTGTGAGTGCAGTGCCATCCTACAATTCATTCGGTCTCCTAATGTGAACCTTTCACCCATTAGATGTTAAATAACATGTCAATTTGACTAAATGTTTTGACACTGTCACTTTATGGAGTATGAACATTTTTATGTGATTCTTTCCCATTTATCTATCCATCTATCTATCTATCTATCTATCTATCTATCTATCTATCTATCTATCTATCTATCTATCTATCTATCTA
>JBBBVU010000013.1:17282900-17305720 GCA_037177055.1 Atherinosoma microstoma
TCGTGACTTAGAACATTGTAAGAGACTATTCCAAGGACTTATAAAAGTGATTTTTGCATAATATGTCCCCTTTAAGGAAAAAGCAAACAAGTTCCCTTTAAGTTCATGCGCAGCCCAATTAAATCCAAAGAAAAAACTCAGTCCTGTGGAGTTTAACGGCTGATACCAGCCCTACTGCTACCTGCTGATCTGGAAAAGAAACTGCAACACAATGCTTACCTACGCTTGAGTATAATCGCACACTGCCTCTGCGTCAGCTACGCGGACGGACCCGACGCAGACACTGTGCGAGTATAAACCGGCCTTACGAGAGCAACAGTACAACACAACTTCACCAACAATAAGAGTGAAGATTTCTAATTGGGTTTTGCCATTTGTCCCTTATAGCCCTTCAACTCTAACCTTTTGTTTGTTGGTTTGTATGTTTTGTTCTCTATGTTTTAAATCATCTCACTTTTCCTGGGTTATAGGAGCCCACCTGACCACTTTGAAGGCCTGCCTCTCTACGTAGAGCCCCAGATGTTGGGCCACCTGGACACAGGGACAGACAAAACAGGCATTAGTTATTCAGCCAAACTCCAAACAGAGCCTACTGACAGATCATGGCTCCGAGGGAGTTATGCTGCATTTAAATAGCACCTTTTGATATTAGATCAATACACCAGATTAACAGTCAAGTCACTCATGGGCAGATGCTGCAGGGAGACAGCATGCTTTGACTGTGATACATTATGTGCCAGAACTAAACAAAGAAGTTATTTCAATTCCAATGGTTTTGTTACTTTTTTCACAAAAGGTCAAGCGCTGTCAAAAATATCAGCATATTGACCTTTTTAAACATTCCAGAAACATTGGGATCATAGATTAAGCTTTCTTCCTCTCTTTCTCGCTAACAAAGGGTTAAAACTCATTCACACCGAAGTCGCAAGGGATGGAAGTCTCCGTGCTTGTCATTTGCAGGTCATTGTACAGTTCATTTGAAGTCTAACATGGCATGGACTGTCCTGGTGATATGTGTGTATTGTCAGGAGGGCAGAGACACTGTAGCATGACAGCAGTAACTACTTGAGCAGATCTGTTCACTTTTTCACACAACGATAGCTCATTCGCTCACAGTCCAACAACTTTCCTAGTTCCCATGATTGCACTCCAAGTTTAAAGCCGGACCAATATTTGCCTTTAAATTTGTTTCTGTTCTCTGTGATGGGCACACACAGGTCCGTTGAAGTTGTTTTGTTTTTTAAACTACCTGCCTGCAAACATCTGCATTGAGACAAAAAGAAAACTTTTTAAATTAAATTTTTTTTTTTTTTAAATTGATGTTTTTAATTGATGACTTGATTTACTCCGGGGATAAAATCAATGTTTCACCTAATTATCATTATTTTTCCGCTCTCAAATCTTATGAAAAACTAAACAAAAAATCAAAGACCTCCATTACCAAGTAATATTGTTTACTCAAAGAATGATACTGCTTACTCCTCTGTTCCACTGATCCTTGATGTCATAAATCAAAACTGCATCACTGAACCCAAATTGCAGCACTCAGCAACACATCCCCTTATCACCCCAAACATGGATTTTATCATTTTTCTTAAAAGAAAAGAAATACTGAAATACTCAACAAATGTATTGATTATTGTCTAAGGGATATTCGCTGTAATCTACAGAATCCAGTTGTTTTATGATTTATATCTTCTTTTGAACCAGCAGATTCCAATGCCTTCGCAGGACTATTAAAATCAGAAATGAGTGACATTATTACATTGTTTGGGCTCATCATGAGATTTGCTAATGATGACAAAATCCAATTCGTAACAACTTACAGAGCCACAATTAAAGCAGAGACTATTTTCATGAACATCTTATCCATGATTCTGACTGCAGAAAAAAGCA
The DNA here is from genome assembly GCA_037177055.1 of Atherinosoma microstoma. NCBI lineage: Eukaryota > Metazoa > Chordata > Actinopteri > Atheriniformes > Atherinidae > Atherinosoma > Atherinosoma microstoma. The sequence goes on from JBBBVU010000013.1 coordinate 17,284,797, forward strand.
GCCAAAGTGCCTGACTTTTGTAGAAATAGAGAAATAGAAGAAAATAAAGTAATGTTGCCCCTCTTTGATTGCAGAGTTCATTTATTAGACAGGCATCATCAAATACCTTACCATTTTAAAGTAGAAGACAGTTAAAAGGATCCAGTTTCCCAACGCATAATGTAACAAATCAGGTGAATTGAGACAGTCAAGTTTATTTAAATTTAATACTTAAAGATATGATATAATCACAAATTCAAAACTCAGGAGAATAAATGAATAAATGATTTAATTACCTGTCTGACTTTACAGGATTTCCTGTGATGGTCTTGCAACCTGTCCAGGGTGGACCCTGCCTTTCGCCTAATTATTGCTGGGATAAGCTCTAGACCCCCTATGACCCTGCAATGGAATAAATGGGTATAGATAATGGATGGATGGATGGATGGATGGATTTTACAAGACTTGTAACCAGCCACCATAGGTTGTTAAAATATTTTGATTTCAATGGCAAACAAATTAACTGAGGTTGTATTAAAGTGGGCTGCAGTACAAAAGACAGGGATGCATCTTTGGGAGTAAAATGACTAATTGGAAAATCACGAGAAACTGAATGAGCTCCACTGACATGAACAGAGACTACAGAACACTACAAACAAGCTGTGATGCTACTGAGTTTGGGACACCACCATCTTTGAAATCAGCCCTCATTTAGATGTGAACTTCACACCAGTAAAGTTTTATGAGGGCATCTCACATGTCCACAGGGACACAGAGACATCTCCCAAAGTACTCAAAACAACATTTGTGGAAATTCCTGCAATACATGGTGTCTCCAAGACTTCTTATTGGGAAAATCTCATTGACTTCATACATTTCTAAGCCACTTACCACTCAACACTACAGAGTAAATAACCTTTAACTTTACCCTGCCCTCAATGTAACTGTAGTAGTGACCGTAGAACCACATTCTAATCCTTAAAGAACTATTTAGACTTGTGAAGGTCAGCAAGTATAGTGGGCTCCATGGTCTATTGAGGCTGAATTCACATGTTCAACAGGTCTACCTATACTTATGTCTGGATCAATCACCATCCACTAAGCTACTCCAATCATATTCTTTGTCTTTTCACAAAACATATAAAAAACATCAGAAATACAAATATTTTACAGGTTAGAAAACCTTTAAAGAACTACTTCTGAAGGAAGTTCCCATTGTAAATGTGAAGGTGGCTGAGTTGATTTCATGGGCGCCATCTTGTGTTGGAAAGACATGAATCTGATGCAAGATTTCACAAAAACTCCAAATGTCCATAGCTTGTTTCAGAACTTAACATAAAGCTTCTTGACTTAAAAAAGCAAAAACAATCTACTGTATTTTAAAATGGCAACAACAAATTTTATACGTGTGCTCTCTAGGTTTCACACCATAAACTGAATAAAATTCAAACTTAAAGGCACTAGGAGCAGGATGAAGAAATGAGACTCACTAGTGACGCCACGGGTGCGGCGGGTAACTGCAGCCACCAGCCAAGCCGGCTCGGGAGAGCACACAAACTCTTCACAGACTGTCCATATTCACAGCACTGCACTGTATATTGGACTGGCTGCCCGACCTCTATCATATTTTTGTTTGGACTCATGAAATGCCGCTGATAAATTCTTTTTCCTCTTAGTGCCACTCTTTAGTGGGCTTTTAGTGGTGCTGGGTTGTTAGCTGGCTGTGGAAGAATCCGTTACTACCCCAAACAGTAGTTGAATAAACCGCGACTATCTTGTATCAAAACTGTCACGCGTATGCAGCGTCAATTGGTCACAATTGGTCACAATGTCACATATGTAGGACTGCGCAGGAAATTCGGGCCCGAATTGCAGCACATTATGTAGCACACACCCTGTTCAAGGCAATGGAGAGATACGTGGGTGGGCTCGTTCTTTTTTTTTTTTAACACTTCATCACCCATTAGCATTAAAAAACTGGACATGCATGTGTATTCTTATATAAATCCTGCCCCTAGTTCCTTTAATAGGGAGCTTGTTGAAAATCAGCCAATCAGATCAGATCAGTGCAGTATTACAAATTACAAAGAGCTTGCAAAATAATTTTCCCTAAATGCAAATGTCTCTAATATTCCCAAAGTAAGATATTTCTGTGACATTTGTCATGATGACACACATACAGTAGGCTACCAGTCAAAATTTTGGTGGCACTTTTCGGTACAATGGGTAAATATGTACAAACTTTTGACTTTTGACATACACATGGACTTATTAGGTAAAGACAATACCAGCCAAAAGCAGCCCCAAATAATACTGATTCTATTTGCATGCAGGACTGAATCATTACTAATACTGAGATTGAAACAAAAGTTTATTTTTTGAACACTTAAAAAATGTACAGAGACAAAATCAGAAATTCAACATTTCACTGCAAATGTGCAGTTGCATCCATCTGCAGACTAAGTGTCCCTAGAGTCAGGCTTCATGACTTGAGGACCAAAACCACTGCAGGATGTGGATACTTCACCTTTCCTGTCTATGAGAAAGGCATCTCAGATAGCTGTATTAACAAACATACACATGAAGACACTTAAGGTTTGAAGAAACTCACACATCCTGCAGGAATATACAATCTATATTTGTGTGTGCACACACACACACATCACTGATGAGAGACAGTGAATCTTTGACTCCTATAACAGGGAAAACCAACGAGCTCCAGCTGCTGCCTCTCAACAATCCACTTTTTCTTATACTGAAGTGAGATATAAAGAATTAAATATTAATAACCTATTGTGTATCGATTCAAAAAGTACCTGCCACTGTAATGGGCTGGTTGATATTTCTGAATAAAACAATGACAAACTCGTTATCAAAGGGCATTTTTAAACATTTATGACAAATGAATTAGCTGTGCAGCAAGGGACCTCAAGTAGACAATAAAAAGCAAGCAGATGAAGACAGTGTCCATTTACAGTTGTTTAAAATGAAAGTTATGCATGATAAACAATACCTCTTAAGCTGTATTAACCTTGAAAGACCTGGCACCAAGGATTCAACAGTGCAATTGATTATTTTGATGGGTAAAAAGGTTCAGCCAACACTTTTCCTGAATGCACGTCATTACAGTGTACAGAGGAAAATAAACTACATTAAGAAGAAATTAAATGTAAAGTTTACACAATAAGCAAAAGGAGAAGTCCCTTTTGACCAGGGCTAAGGGATTGTACTGGAAATGTTGAGTGGAAAAAGAAAAAAAAAAGTTTTTCATTCTTTAATTCCAGAGGCCAAGTGAGCTACACTGATGGTTTCTTTGTTCGGCTGACTCATGGCTGGGGAATGGAACTTTTGTGTGGTGTGGAAAGATTTTACCACAAAAACAGAGATTCCACTTCAGTCTACAGGAAGGAAACAAAGAGAGTCTTTAAACATGCCAGTTCAGGCAGTGGACAGTCCAGTCGGGCTGAACTGAGAACAGTGGAGTAGAGATCTACTGCTAGACACGAGGATATTATGGTGTGACTGTGAGAAGCCACTGAGACCTTTCTCCCTTGAGGGAGGACTAAGAGAGGCACTGGCTGTCCACTGTGGGGGCCAGTAGGTCCTCTGAGGTGTCACCTCCACACAATGTGACAAACCCCTCTGGTATGACCCATCTTCACACTCCCCCGTCCTCTTTCTTCTACATTTTTAGACAAATGAGTGAAGACCCCAGCCTGGGCACTACCACAGGCAAGGACGGAGACAGCGTGGACTCCACCAGTCACAGCTTCTCGCTACATCACTTCACACTTATACCCCCACACTCTGCTCCATCACTTTCCTTTATCTTTTTTTCCCCAGCCTCAGGCTTTCTTTGCTCATTTTATGACTACAGGACTTTTACCAGGGTCTCGCCCAGACATACGCCACATGTCACCCTTCTGTCTGTGGCCATGCTGCCTGAAGCCAAAAGAAGTCTTCAGCTTGATCTGGAGAATCATGAAACATCCCCAACAACTCTTCTTCTGTCTTATTCTCTATCTCTTACAGTACAATTAAAACACACATTAGCACAGAACTCTTCCTTGTGTACAGAAAAAAGATAATCTTGCACTCAAAGTCCAGCTGAGGTCCTCATTTTGATTTATTAGAAATAAATATACTCTGTGTTACAAAAATAAAAGTAGTGATGTTGTCTTTCATGAATGTCCGGTAACCACAAAACATGAACCATTGTATATACTGTAACTGCACATGCATGTATAACTATACCATTGTATATAACTATAGAAAACTATGCACCTCGGTCAGAAGGCATCCAGTTGACAGTCACTGCTCACAGTAAAATTAAACTATTTTATAAATTAAAATCCAGGTATTCACAGTGCCTTACAAGCATGTAGCCGTACAGAAAAATGCTATGTGAGTCACAGCTAAAGAAGACTTTGTTTGACAAATGGGCACTCCTTATTCCCATTAATGATTTTGCGCATTGAATCAAACACTGCACAAAAATTTCCTGGAGAATTTTTATTTTGTACTGTGGACTTACAACTTACTGTGGACAATAGCACATGTCAGTTACTAGGGGGGCTAATCGTGCTGTTTTTTTTTGTTTTTTTTCTTTTAAAACTGTGTGTTTAAATGGGTTTTTGAATATGGGTACACCTGTGGAAATAACATGAATACAGGACTTTTACCAGAATAATTTTTAGTGTATTCATTCCTGGTGCAAAAATATATTCCCAGCTGACATTCCTGCAACAACATAAAGTGACGGGATCACACTATGTTCTACAGTTTGTGTTTGAGTAATCAATCAATCCTCAAACCCCCTCTGAACCTTCATTTTGGCCATTTTGGTCTGTAAACTTGTGTTCCAGTAAAGAAAACATGGGAAGAGCCTTCTTTGGTAGCAGAATGTACAGCACCCAGGTGTACATGTTACAATCAATGCAAATTGATGGGTACTCAATAAATATCCATACATGGTGCATTTGTTGTTGGACTGGATCTCTGATGATAATAAGTGTTGATCTCTCTGTCTTACAATGAAATTTATTGCATTAACAAACTTTTCTTTGTTCTTTTTTAGTCTGTACAATAGAAGGCAAAGCTAATATATAGAAATGCAAAAAAAAAAGGGGAAGGAGGGGAGGAAAGGACCCTCATGGACTAATCGTGTGCTGAGTCCAGCCATGATAATGATGATGGATTAGAAATACAGCAGTGTATTGGGATTACAGTGCTATTAACTGACCAAGGAAGGAGGATGAGGAGGCTGACCAGTATCAAGCTAATCAATCAAATAATCGGGACAAGCCCTTGTCTACTAGAAACAATTAGACCACTTCTCCAAAATCAATAACCCTGCATTCTGTTTAGATACCCACTGGTCACTCATTCAATAAAGCCTCCGTGGGTTTTGATAAGCCTGCCAGTCGGTAAGGGCCATTTGAGGCTCCGAGTGGGAACAAAATACATCAAACAGGCTCCAGGAAGGTCTCATAAAAATTGCAAATCGAAAACAATATAATTTAATGTGGCAAAGGTTATTTTTCCACTTGTTCATTATCAAATGTCCCATGTGAAAGCATTGCTATACAAAGGGGGGGGGGGGGGATCTATTTTGTGATGGGTGTTTGGGGAAAACAGGAGAGACATACATTATATCCAAAGGAACACAAAACAATGATGGAATCAAAGGGTTTCATAAAGTTGCTCAGACAAATAGTCCTGGTAGTGGAGGTGTCTCCTGTTTCCACCACAGCTCCCATACATAATTAAAACAGGAATTTGTATCTGTCTGTACTTTGTGGCCTCCTGATGAATTAATATCTGGTGGAAGTCCTACACAGCCATCAGATTAGCTCATTTATTTCTGTCAGCTGCTTGCTCTATCAGCTATTTGTAAATCAGAGAGGGTGGTTGGGTGGATGCTGGGGTTCAGGGTGGGGGTGGTTGGACGTGTATTTATTATCATAAATGGGTGTTATGAATTAGGTGTAATTCTAACGTCCCGGCTATAGTGCCGCAAGTGTAAGTGTGCAGCAATGACTTTTTTTTTTCCCTGGGAGAAATGTTATGTTGGTTGTTATGATGGTTATACTTTACATCACACCTGTCAGTTGCATTTATCATTGCAGAAACATGGTCATGCAACAGATAGGTAAGCGTAATAAGTTCCAGATCAGTCTAATTATGAGATTCAAAGAAAAGAAACACACAAACACCTGCTGACAAGCAGTACAGTCTGGATCAGATCAGTTAAACACATTTTCATGGAAAGCACATTGATTATCAGCTTTTACTTCCAGGCTACCAGAGGCAGGGTAGCTGGCAACATCAGCCATAGGTTAATGTCATCCTCCACAGCGATGACTTCCTGCATGTGGCATCTTTTCCCATGGCACAAGAAGATGACCCGATGGGATCATGGAGCTGCATATTGTCAGAACTGGAGGTGTCTGAGCCTTATGTGTATGGGAGGGTGAACGGCTAGGGAGGGGAACAAACAAGACGACTGCATTAACCTTAGGGCTGCTCGGGAGGGGAGGGCACCAGCCGGCCGGGCCGGTTGAAGGGACACCCCATAATCAGGCTCCTGTCAGTGCTATTTCCAGGAGATTAATTCAGCTGGTTTCAATTCCAGTCGCTGCTCCCCTTGCCTCAACACAGGGTGCACATATTGCCCTGTTTAAAACACATGCACATGGCACTGACTCAATTTAACACAGGAACAGCTGTGGGGGGAAGGCTGGGCCACGAGAGTAGCCTCCACTCCTTGCAAACACAAATAAATGCATCAACAAGAAAGCATAAATCTCCGTCCTTCCCAAGTTGGAGAGGAATCCAACCAAAACTGAGTTGCAATAAATGAAAGAAAGAGATGACATGTGATGAGAGAAGAAAAAAAACTTATCTTATAGTAACTGCAGTTCCTAGTTGGACTAAACACCTGTTCTAAACTCCACATACCAGCAGTCTGCCAGACAGGGCTTGGTTGTTGTGGCCAGGGGCTGACGAGTCTCTACTGGAGCTAACTAATGAACTGAATGAGACAGCAGTGCTGAGGAGCAGGTGATACAGCAGGATAGTGACAGAGACGTAGGGGTCCACTGTTAGTTACCTGTAATAGCTTGGGATGACGGTGTGCACCCCAGCACTGGTCTGACAGATGTCGGGGTTCTTCTGATCATCCATTTTCCACAGCACGTCCCTAAAAGGTCCCGTGGCATTGATAACACATTTGGCTCTGACATCAAATTCCTGCCCTATGAAAGAAAACAGCATCAATCACCAGGGGCTATTCATCTGTGGCTGGTGACAAGCTGGATTATTAATTTATCAGCGAACGCCCCCCTCTCTCCGTAATAGAGTGGCTCTAGTGTGTCCATGGGAGACTTCCCAGGATTGTAATTAATAGGAAACAGACATACCTAATTTCCCTCTTGCCTCTTTGTGTCACAGGGTAGCTCGGTGGCAGTGACTGAGGGTCCTTTGAATTTGTGGAAGGGAAATGTTTGTTAATGTGATGCTTGATGTTGACCAGCTACAGTATATAATGGGAGACACATAAAAGGATACCATGAGGACAGCAAATGATCTGTTGTGGCAACATGATTAATAATAATAAAAAAATACTCTTAAAGATTCAACATGCAATGATGCCACTCCTAAATAAGAGAAAGAGTTGAAATGGAATGACTGGGTTTGTAAGATCGGAATTAATACTATTTCAAGAAATAGGAAAAAGGACAAAGAAAAAGGAAATGAAGACAAAAACCATCTCCATTATTCTGTCAGTCTAAGCCCTCCCTACATGAGGCAACTCCTCACATTATTAAAGTGAGACATCTCCTTCAAGAGCACACTTCCGTCTTTTAAAACATCAGGGGGTGGTCATGTGTTGAGATCCTTAAATCTTGGTTATTCATGAAATGTTTCAGAATACCATCTTTTACCCTTAACTGCTTTATTCTTCCAAAGCCGGCCCTATGCATGACATTTAAAAGGTAAGTAAGGCCATTTGGAATACGCTAATTCTGTCTTATGTTCCTCCCTACAAGATCTGAAGCAGCTCTCTACACCATAAAACGCTTATGAAATATTAAAAGCCCCTGCATTAGATGTGCAATGACTATGTGCAAACTAGCACTGAGTAAGAGGTGCTGGGAGGGCCCCTGTTGTGAAGGCTAGAGAGAGTGGAAAGAGAGAGAAGCAGGAAGGAAAGAATCAGCTTTTGTTGGATTTACCTGTGATCACATCCCTGCAGTGCGCTGTGCGGACCCTCTCCTTCCCCGTCTGAGGGTCTGCCCTCTTCAGTAGGTGCACCACTTCAGTGTAATTGGCTATGGCAGCCCCATACCTGGCAGCAGTGAGGGCGATGGCGAGGTTCATTCGAGCATCGTTGTGTTGTCCTGCAGCGGGGGGACAGGACCAGAGCAGGGGATGTGAGTCACCCCAAGCCTGTGACTGGTGGTATGGAAGTGTGTCGGAACCGATATGTCACATCTGTCCCTGTCACTTTCCATCAGTGCGATGGCTGCTCTGGCCACACAAGGAGCACACTTAAAGCCACAGTGGCCCTTTGGCCTGAGTGTGCGCCCCCCTCCAGCCCCCCCCTCTCCTACTCTGCATTGGGAAGGGTAACTACTTATCAGGAAAAAGGCGGGGAATGTGGGGATAATGAGTCTTGAACATACCAGGAGGGTGGAGGTAGGAACTGGCAAACTGGTGGTTTGACAGTTTGCCATTTTTCTCCTTGGATATAACATGTAATAAATTTAGATAGATTAGAGGATATTCAGTTTACATTATTTTCATTTATTTATCTATTTACAGTAATTTTACTCTGTAAGTGTTGGCACTCTAGAATAAAAAAAGTACACCACAAATAATCACAGAAATCAAACACTTCTGCCTTATAATCACATTTTTCAATATGTTACGATGGTAAACTAACCTTGACAACAACTACATCTCTTTTCTTGTAGAAGATCCTTCACAAAAATCTTTTTAATGAAGAAAGAAATCTAGTATCAAGATTTATGGATTAATCCTTCTTCAGCTCCAAAATACCAGAGATCTATATTCAGAGTCACAAGGTCACAAGTTTTGTAATTTAAATGAAAGGGTCTAAAAGGTGACAAATGAACAAAGCCCAGTTTCATTAGGAAGTGATTCTTATGTACATCTTTGAAGATTTATTGCTGGACAATCCCTTGGTTCAAAAGTAAAGAGAGAATAGAGATGATTAATCACTTTTAATGTTGGTGTCTCGGGTGACTTTCTTTCTATTTGTTATTGCCAAGGAAGTTCAAGTCCACATCGTTGGCCAGGGAAAATGTTGCTACTTTGCAGGAATGAGCAGGGTCCTTTGTGCCCTGATTTATTTTACATTTGAGCGACTTGAGGCTAGCTAGCTGGTGGGCTCTGCTTAATGCTACGGCATGCTGGAAGCAATTCCTTCACAACGGAAAATATATAAATAAACTGAAGGCAAAAACCTGAAGAAAAAAAAAACGGGGGAAAGAAAGAAAACAACTGATTTAAAGGCCACATTTTAGAATGAATTACATACAAGAGTATGCACCCTGCCATGATGTATTAGGAAGACCAAGGAATCCACTTCTTCATCTCTGTAGGGTGAATGTGACCATTATAGTATGTGGTTAGCAAACTTATGCCACCGGTGGTGTATGAGCATGGGCATGCACACACATATGCACACAAGCAGTTCAGGCTTGTGAGTGGCTCAGCACCGGTAGGCAGCGTCTGATCCTGGATGATTGCTGAGCCTTGTAATGACCTCTGAACCTGTGATTCACAGCTCTCTGTTGTGAGCCTGTCACAGATTGGCACTGGGCAAAGAACAGGAGAATTAATACTATATTAAATGTCAGGAATTCAAGGATTAGTCAGATCGCAGGATTTATGAATGAACTGTGCATAACAAGGCTATGATAACCTGACACACCAATGATGATAACAATAACGATGATGATAATTATCATCAGCAATTAAAAGGCAAAATGGCCGAGTGACAGAGCAGAGCTAAATGAGCATCAAAGCTCCCTGGAGGACAGAAGCATCCCTCCCTTCCCATTTCCTTCCTTTCCCTCCCTCCCATCCCGCCCCTACCTCCATTCAGCTCACACCACCGCTCGCTCCAGCCTCCTGGAGGTACAAAACTCAGTGGAGTGAGAGGAACTCTGCGGCTGGACAAAATGCAGCAAAATGACAGATACAATAATGACAATGAATTTCATATCTTCTAGTCATAGAGCCATAGATGCTTGGCTGGGCTGACTCATCTAATTAAATTGTTACAGGTACAGCAGGAGGTAAACTTATTATCTCACATGTTTTTGTCAATTACTTCTTTAGCACTGAAAGGACCACAGTTGAATGTTTCATAGATACAGAGGTAATACTTCCTTAAAATCACATGTTTAAATGCAGAGCCAAATTGAAACAAATGTTAAAACTTACTATAATATGTAGAGTTTAACGGCTCTCTTTAGGAGAATTTGTCGTGTGATTTACACAAGAGAGTGACAATCTGTAATGCATTTTGTACTAAATTATATGTTTGCAAAGACTACATTTTCTGAGGCTAAATGATGTCTATCTGTTGAAACTATCTGACTATGATGGCTTGAAAATTCCTGAGGAGATGAACCCGAGCAGTCAAAGCCTGATCCCCAGTAAAGAAGGTCAGGATAGAAAATGTCACTGCCATAATGTACCCAGTTGCGTATGAGAAAAGGGGTGGAAAAGACAGCTTGAGGAAAAATTAAACACACAACATTATAATTTTTTTTCCCACAAAACACATTGTTTTTGCAGATTGTTGCTGTTTTCAAATATTTTTGTTTTAATAATAATAATTTAGATAGAACTATTTTCCTTTTTTTCAAATCTAGTTTGAGTTAACATTAATACATATCTGAAAAAATATAAATAGCACAAGTAAAATACCCCCCTCTCCTACTTACTTCTGCTAAATGAATAAGGTTGACAGATCACTGCTCTGATAGTGGCCATATTCCCTTAGAAGTATGTTGCCTTTTTGCAGTACATGGGAATCCACGTATCCTCAAATGCTAAATGAAGTCTGACAGATAGCCTAGAGAAACAAAGTTGGGAGTTTGAAGCTACAAGGGAGACCTTGAGTGAATGGGACATGCTATGTACACCCTGGCTAACAATCAACATATGCTTTGTTTTTCTGATGCCAACACGAGGCACACACAGCCTGGAGAAAGATGGACCCTGGGACCAGTTGGAACGCAATGCCACTGGCTGTTTTCTGTTTTTAAAAATGTTGTTTCTAATTTGTTTACGCTCACATAGATAGCAATTACACAGCTGTGATCTAGAATGATAAGAGTAAAGAAAAATAAATAAAAATCAATATTTAAAAAAATAAATAATTCTTTCTACTTCATACATGTATTCCTTTATGCACTAGAGAGCTGCCTGTGCTGCTCTGAATTAGTCATACCCTATTTAATCTTAAAATCTAAAAAGTATTTCTGGTATTTTTGGGTTCAAAATGCAGCACACAGGGCTTCACATACAGAATGAATCTCAAGAGACATTTGGCAAGACACACTATGAAATCATTTTAGACTGGACACAGAATATCTTTTTTTTTTTTATCAAAAAGTTAAATTTCTTAACATCTATTCCAAGAGCAGAAAACATATAACTCAACAGATTTACAGTTGTACAATCTGCAGTCAGATTGCTGTCATCAGGATCTCCAGCTGTGATAAGTGCTATGATTTTTAAGTGATGCATACTCGTTCATGGTGAATGGTAATGTGCTCAGCGCACTAAACACTGTTTGAGGGAAGATTTTCTGATTTGAAGCTTCAACCATTAAGATAAACAATGGCTCTTACAGCTTGCCTTTCATGAGCTTTGAATAACCTAGGAAGACTATGAGAATTGTCACCTTGCAATACAGGTAAAAATACCCCATCTGCAGGGCTGCTATCATTTTTTCCCACATAGTCACATTCTTTTTGTTCACTATGAGACTGTCTTCAGCTTCTCTCTCTTGGCCGGCATTTTCAGGACTAAAAAGGGCTTCATTTCATGATAGTCCTGAACTCGGATTTGACATATGTTAGCAGAGGAGGGGTTCCGGGATGGTGACAGGAAGCCTGATGAGTTAAGATGCTGCCACGGCCTAGAAATGAGAGCGAAATCAGAAAATCTCTTATCCCCCTCTCAGTAATGAACCACACCTGTACACTGCTTTAAATACCAGAGAGAAGCTTTAAATGTCAGGTGCAATTAAAGCTTATGATTCAAGGCTGCACCAATCAAATCAAGGCCTCTGAGTTCAGCAAAGTCTTACAGAGCAAAGGCGAGATGGTGCAGAGATGTCATGGACCACTCTTACTTTACTGTAGTCAGTTCAACAAGCCTGCCAGCCCAAAGGTGATAGAAAAGTTTGCTACCAGTCTTCCAAACTTCTCCATCTTTCCAATGGCTTTAACAAGGGAAAGATGTATTGCTTTTCCCCATATATGAGGGGAAAATCTAACAGATAATATCTGGCGTAAAGAAACTATATGTTAATTTACTCAGTTACTCTTGTGGTGTGATATTTGAAAAATTGGAGAGGAGCAAAGGACCACTTGCTAGAAAAAATATTTTATTTTCATTATTCAGTGTATCACAGAAAATTAAGAAAACCTGTAACGGCTACATTGCTAACTGTAATCTCAAATTAACATTGATCAAGATACCAAAAGAAACAGATGAAACAGAACCAGTGAACATAGTGATACTAATAATCTGTCAGAATTTTCATTGTATTCTTGTTGTTTTGCTGCATCAGTTTTAAAATCTGAATGAATTATGTTTGGGGGTAAATATGCAGCTACAAGTTTAAAGTTCCCAGACCCCAAAATGTTGTTGCATTAATTTGCCATTGGTAGTAGAGCCTGCATTTTACTGTTGAGCTGCTGACTAGGCAGCTGTGTTTCCAGCAATCACACTAATTGGTCTCTTCTGCTGCTCACCTCCAGCATCCTTGTATGTTCATACACTTAGGAAAATAAGGCTCCAACAGAAAACACAAGAAAAGAATAATGAGGTATCTCAAAGGCTGTGAAATGTAACAGAAAATGGTGACATTTTAATTTGAACCTGGGTGACCCGTCTTAAATAACTCATAACAAAGGAAGACACATCAGTTTCATCCCACCTATTACTGAGGGATCATTTCAGGAATTAATTTGCAGTATGCTAACCGCAGAGGTCTGCTAAGTTGTAAGAATTCTTTAAAACTATTTAAAAAAAATTCAAGGCAAGCAGTCATTCAAGGCAAACATGTCACTGCTTCCCGTGAATGAAAAATGAACATGGGGGGTAAATAAAGCAATATGACCAGAGGGACCAGGAATTCTGCAGATAAGTGTCAGCTGCGGAGAAAAAATGAAGCATTTACCTGTTTGTAATCCAATTTCATGATGGCTTTCTGTAGATATCGGACTCCTCTGTGAATGAGCTTGGTGCTCCGGCTGCTGGTGCCTGATGAGAAATCGTTTCCCTGCACAGGGGCAGTTTTCAGATCTGACAACAGGAGCCATGGAAACACATAAACATTTGGATACTTATTGTCCCAAATCTTTAGAGTGGATCGAGATCCTATTCGCATATGCACAACTTTCCACTGTAATATTCATGACGAGAACAATATTGTGAGGCCATACATATTCCATTGCTTAAAAACAACAATCATTTCTACCAGTCTGACAGCATGAAGCACAAAAAGGAACTGCTTGTTTTCAGGCTACATCTAAAGGAACCAAACTTAGAGAAGAAATCTAGAAATCATCTCTTGTTCAGTTCTTTTTAAATAGATTTGACTTTCATAACATTTTTAACGGTGAAATTGCTGTTCACTTTGCCAATTAGAAGTTTCTTTAGAGTCCCACATGGCCTGTAAATCCCACTTTTGAAAAGAAAAAAGGAAGAATAACTGAGGATTAGAATAGAGAGCTTGAAAACTCCCTCTATACTGCCAACAGACAAGCAGAGTAAATACAGGGGTAAAACATGTTCAAGAAACCTCAAATTACCACCACAGATAATTGATTTGGTATGGTAACCACACAAGGATGCCTTTCCACATTGAAAGAGAAGAAAAAGAGTTATCACTTATTTTTTTTAGTCACTTGACTAAAACCCCTATACCCCTATAGGAAGAAATAATCCCAGTTGAGCATAGTACTCATAATGCTCTAGACTTCATTGCAGACTTATGAAGTGTCTAGCAGATGAAGCCCCAGAGAGACAGCTTGGAAGCAACTCAGCCACAATGACAATAAGGTTACGCAACATCAGGATGGAGATTACCCATCTGCAGTTCCAAGGAGGGGTCTGACAAAAGTCTGCCATGAAAAATCCTTTCAGAATACTGCTTTCACCAATGATGGCATTTGTGTTGCATGCAAAATACACAATTCCAAGTACACAAGAAGAGCACTGTAAGCTAGTGTCCAAAAGGATGGGAAACTGTTTAAAATTGAAATCAAATCAGAAAAAAATGCTTGCAAATAACATACAACTATCCCAGTGCAAAGACAACATATCAGATGTTCAAATTGAAAAACTCAGAAAAATGTATGTTCATTGTGGATTTTTGAAACAAAAGATACAACTTCCTGTTGCAGTTCACCTTCACTGTATTATTTGTTTTAGAATCCAACCAAACTTTTTCAGTAGGTGACGGACTGCTGGGAGGAAACCTGTTCCCCTGTAACATCTGCTGAATGTGGTTGGGCATAGTTTTGCTGAAATGCACAAGTCTTTCCCTGAAAAAGATGTAATCATAATTTATTTATCTATTAAACTATCAGGTACTCACTCTTTATTATGCTGTTAGGTTGTTTTTTAAAACAGCAGAACTTTTCCTCTTACTCAAAAAACAAAAAGAAAAAGATAATGTTGGGGAGTTTTTTCAGCTGTGAATTTATACATGTGCTGTTCTGGTGTGTATTTCCAGTGAGAGGAAGATGTGCCATTGAAATGACATAATTTATACAGGCAAGGCAATGCAAGTTTATTTGCATAGCACATTTCATGTACTAGACCATTCAAGGTGCTTTACATTAAAACATTAAGCATTACAGTGGGGTGCAGAATAAGCATTAAGAAGGATTAAAAACAAACTTTAAAACAAATGAAATAAATACATATATTTTTCATATAATAACACAATGTGCACATATCCTATGATGACAAAACTTTTAACAGTTTATCTTTCTTTTTACCTGTCTTTTTTTCTTTTATGGAGCAGATACTTTGTCTTGTTACAGCTGGAAATGCTTAGGTGCAATGATAATGGCTGCATTCTGTTTTGGAGGTATCCTGCCTTTCTGCCATCAGTCACACATTTACAATCTCTTTCCAATCTGGCACAATTTGAAATGTAAATAAATGGGGGAAAAGGACATTTTGTGAATATGAGGTTGTAACTACCACTTGGAACCAACCACTCAAAGCGCATAGCCTGCTGGTTGGATGATTAGTACAGAACTTTAGCTTTACTCTCCTCTCGCACTGCTGCGAGACCCCTGCAAAGCTTTCTAAGCTCTGCTGTCTAACAGGAGCTTCTTCTATCTATGAGGACCACTTTTTACCTGTTCAGCCACCTTTACATACAATACCCAGGCCTGTAGCATCCATGCAAAAGAAAAACAGCCATCCATTTCATTGTCATATAACTCCAGGGGACAGTACACACTAATAAATGTGTTTCATTATTATGCATATGTCTTTATACTCCTCATGATAGATTTAGGAAAAATAAGCCATGAATTTTCTGTGACATAACTGTCAAACACCATCAAGCAATACAAACAATACATCACTCGCTTATTTATATTCCACTCCAAATAACATTTCAAAATATTGTCTTTCTAGATTAATCACAAAATCTGCATGTGGCCCGCATATGGACATTACAGAGACATGCTAACAAGCAAACTTGACTAATTAAATGACTGGTCCCTAAAGAAGATGATGGACGTGAATTATCTAAGCAGAAAGACGCTGATATTGACACCCTCACACTTAATGCAATTCTGAGTAACATTAGAGGCACCAAGTACTTTACTATTTGCCAGAATTTATTTCTGAATTATTGCATTATCTAACCTATAATATGATTTGTACCAAATCTGCAACTGTAAAGACAAAAATACCATCTTTATCTGATATTATAGGCCTCTTTTTAAAATTGTTTTTATTTTAACAAATGCAGTTGGAGACCTTGTTGTACAAATACAACTAAACAACATAGCACACCAGGCACTGCTTTACAACACTGACTTACTTATATTTTATCAGTTGAATAAGTTTGAACAATGCAAACAGAACCATCATGCATCCTTCTTTGAAGGTGGTAAGGTTTTATTGAAACAAACTATACAGAAGAGATGGTGTGATAGTTAAACTACATTCAGGAACACTGGATTGCATTTGTTTTCAGTTTTATTAGTTTGCAGGATTTTATGAAGTATACATGTAAAGCTGGACATAAACTGTGTTGCCACTCTAATATCAGCTGAAGAAGCAATTATCATTTTAGTCATTATTTTTTTGTTTTTGAAACTGTGCTTTGCTTTCAGATTAACACTTTATTTTGAACAACCACAATTTATCAGTTCCTTAAAAAACAAATAAACATGACAACACTGAAAGACAAAGGGATACTTTGTTTTTTCTTCAGCACTCCTTTTCTTTCCTCTCCCATGAATCATCTTAAAAGCGCTTAGATTTGGCCTGCAACCCTTTGGAGGAAAAAGTAGATACACTTTAAAGTACAAGTGCTTTTCGTGTACTGACACGTGTTGCAGCAGCCTGGCACAGTTATATTACAAACTTTTTCAATGCAACCCTCGGATACCATGCCTTGGTTTCAAATGAACATGTTATAGCAAAATTTTCTCGCACCCTGATAGGGTTTGCAATGACATTACATGGTTGTTAGAAATAAAAAATGATCTATTATCTCAACCATTTGATAATAAACATCAATTGATATTATTATTCTCCAAAGGAAATGAAAAAAAAGCTAATTAACGTTTCTCCATGGCTTTTTTTCATGCAGACATTGAAAAGGTTAAAGGACCCAATTTTTACACTTCATATGCAACTGATTTCGCAACCACTAGAGGTCACAAAGATTTTAAATGTAACTTTAAAGCAATATGACATACATTTCTTAAAACTCCATGTCTCTGTCTTGTTTTGAAAGCATACTGACATTTATTATGGACATTGCTGGAGTCGTCATTGTCCTGCATTGTGCCAGGGCTGAGAAACCACCCTTCGCAACTTTGTGCTCCATCCCGGAGCATCACATGACAGTTGCATTTTGCTTTACGGCACTGTCACACACCAGCAACTGGATATCAACACACTGGCCATTTTGGATGTACAGTACAACATGACTGATTAAGCAAAGAAACCAAAGAGGGCATTATCAGAAGAAGGGAGGGAAAAATAGACAAAGCAAGAGATAAAACTAAGGTCAACATATGTCTGGTGCTTTTACTAGCTGGAGAGAGCTCAGAGAAGAGACAGGGTGCAAGGTAGATGCTGAATTAGCCTTCATTACGAGATGCTGAAGTGTGGACATCTGACAAAATTTAGTAGTGCTGCTTTAAATCATTTCGGCCTGCATAAAGTGGCAACTACAACTGATAAAAATATTCCTGTAAAGTCCTGAAGTTCTACATAAGAGCCAGATAAATATGATAAGCATGTGTTGACTAATGAGAGAAATAAATAAGAAGAACAAAGCAATGATGTACCAACCAGTTATCTGTTTTGGAACTTGTATCAGATCATTTAACATTTCATTTCATTCATAGAAATGAAACGGGTCCATTAAAAATATAAAGAAATAAAAAAATAAACAAACAAACCCAAAAACAAATATTTTTTTTTTAAAGAAATCGCTTGTTTAATCTTTGGAAATCTTTAAAAAAAAAAAAAAAAAAAAGCTTGTTCTTTCTTATACTTTACAAAACTGTCATCAAACTAAAGCTCTAGGTTAAATGTAGTGAAATGCTCGTTGTAAAGAGAAAATAGGGCACAGCATAATGTAAATATTCAAAAAAAGAAAACTTAAAATTGAACAGATAGCGCTCAAGACAATATAATTGAGAACCGTCCATACTGCAACGATTTAAATCCCTCCTCCAGCACGGGAAGCATGATTGTTGCAGCCCTTTTATTGGTCTAGAACCACGTCTGCCTCCTTTGGTTCATCACAGCAAACTGAACCCATGAGAAGAAAAATCGTCCCCTTGAGCTACTTAGAGGAAAAAGCCTCACAGCTTAGGAAAAGCCTCATCCAATGCCCTCATTATCCATTCTACGACACTTTAGTGGGGCCGAAACGGAAAGGCAGCAAATTCCAGCACAAAAAGAGATTTGCCACATTGTGCCGACAGTTAGACTTAAACCTCGATGAAAACATGACTGTCTGTGTGCAGACTGTAAAATCAAACTTCAGGCCGCTTGAATTGAAAACAAACTGCAGAGAGCACAAGCACAGTTTGAATCTAATAAAACAACTCAGTGTTTTACATTTCAGTAATAACTACATCTTACATGATCCTTAAAAAGCCCAACAGCCAGCAGCATCAACAAGGACCTGCAAGTCCTCTGGGCCTACATTCAGAACAATCACAAAGAGATTTACTTTCCTCTATTTAGAGTTCTCTCAATTTTTTTATAATTCAGTTGGATTATTAATCAAAGAAACTGTAAAAAGAAACTAATGGTTTGTCTGATTTTCACTGGGGTACAATCCAGCCAGCAATTGATTGTGGAAACAGGGACACCTGCAGCTTCAGAATACATTTTCACTTTCAGGAGGGTTGGGGGGGAAAAGAAGAAGAAAAAGAAAAAACAGCACCATGAGGAAATATTGCCCCTCTGCATGAATATGCAGGGACTTGATACCAGCAGTGTCATTACTAATGTTGCTGCCAATTACAGAGCATGTCATGACACTGTGATTCATGAATATTCATCATTGACTGATATAGACAGCAGCAGTATGCAGAGGCCTCTATTCCCATTTTACTGTCTCATTGTGAATGGCGAACAGCTACCTCCATCATGCCATGGAGGCGCCTTCCAGCTGCAAGACAAGCTGTTCCATAAGGCATTGCTAGTTAACAGTGTGTTATATAAAGGTGTATAAAAGTGATGAAGTGCTTCCTGGCTCTAAAGAGCAGGCATTAAACCATATTAAGTAGACGTTTAAGCTTGTAAAGTGGGAATCTAGAAATGGAAAGAAGACACCTAGCAATTGATGCCTCCAGGGTCGGTCTGTTCGGTTCT
Organism: Atherinosoma microstoma; assembly: GCA_037177055.1. Classification (NCBI taxonomy): domain Eukaryota; kingdom Metazoa; phylum Chordata; class Actinopteri; order Atheriniformes; family Atherinidae; genus Atherinosoma; species Atherinosoma microstoma. The sequence goes on from JBBBVU010000013.1 coordinate 17,304,147, forward strand.
CAGAAAGTTTGATACCTGTCCATGCTGATGAAATGAGGTTTGCGAAAATGCCCACCAGATTTTGGTACCTTGACCTCACCTGAAGGAAAGTGAAGTAACTTCTTCCAAATTTACACAAGTTTTACTAAATACAGTAATTTTACCCATCCATTTTCTATACCCACTTTGTTCAATTTAGGTTCATGAGGGAATGGAGCCTATCCCAGCTTTGATCCGGAAAGAGGCAGGGTACAACCTTAACAAACTGCCAGCCCACCACAGGGTTAACAGAGACAACAATCAAACAGGCTAAGATACTTGATCGATTTAGGATTCTCAATTAAAAAATCATGTTTTTGGTGTGTGGGAGGATACTGGAGGTAATAAGGACAAAAATGTTTGGAGAACACAACTAACACCTTTGTGGAAAATTCTACCATCAAGCCGATAACTGGTGACAGGTGAGGGTAAGATACAATTCTTAATCTCCATCAGAGAATCATTGATAAGGTAAGACACAAATAAACAAAATCATAATTTAAAAACTTTGGAGTCTGGGGGAAATCTCAGTGCTTGAAGGCTAAGAACACAAACCATTACAGTGTCTTACAAGTTCATACCAGAAGAACAGAAAGACAGTGGACACATGTTCTGTGGTCAGATGAGTCCATGTTCCTGCTGATGTCTGGTTCTACATGTCAAAAATGGGAAAAACCATCCAGGCTGCTCTCAGCAAAAAGTCCAAAGTATCTGTGATGGTGCATTAAGGCTTACAGTATGTCCATGGTTGACTTCCAAATGTGTTCATGCATAAGTTGTTACTTTCATCTTGGTGCATGATGTTAAGATGAAAGTTTGTGATAATTTCAACAAACCTGCATAATTTCCAACAGTGCAGCTTCATTGACGTTGTGTGTGCTTCACTGGTTTGCCTACAGTCTGAATCTGTTTCCCACTGAATATGTATGGAGCATCAAAAAAAAAAGAAGAATCAGACTACAACTACAGACTGCTTAGAAATCATAGTGATCTTGTTCTCAGCAAGAATAGACACAAACGTCTCTTGAAAATTTGCAAAAATGTGTATATTCATTTCCCAAATATTTAAAATGCATAATCAAAAGGGATGTAACACATCGATAAACATGGCTCTATTACAACTGTTTTGTGTGTTAGATCAAACTTTAAATTTGTTTATATTTTTAAAATGCAATAAAGTTGTTTTGCAAAAATTATTGAAGGTGCAAATAAAATAAGAAATTACAGACTGAAGAGTTTGTGTGATATTAGAAAATGTCCCAAATTCTTGGACAATGAGGTTTGCACATATTCAAATTAAAAACAGACAGTTAATCGCAGGATGAGCCAGCTAAAGTTGATTGGAGAGGCTCCATCGTTTCTCTGTGCATGAAGCTGAATATTTCGCCTTAGTGTTGTAGTCAATACAAAAAGCTTATTGGTGCTGATGGGGGACAGAATTAGGACTGCTTGTAAATGGGAGGCAATTGACGTTTTCGTGTTGGGGTGGGGGGGGGGGGGGGGGGGGGGGGGGGGGGGGGGGGGGGGGGGGGGGGGGGGGGGGGGGGGGGGGGGGG
>JBBBVU010000013.1:17305820-17325227 GCA_037177055.1 Atherinosoma microstoma
GGGAGGGCTGTTGGGAAGGGGGGGGAAGGGGGGTTTTTTGTGTGGACTTCCCCCCCCCCCCCCCCCCCCCCGCCCCCCCCTTCCCTTTTTTCTTTCCCAGGGACTGACACCTCACTGTAACTGAGATCCACAAGCATCCTTTCACCTGGAGTAGACATGAGGCTTTTTTCCACTATCAAAGTGAATATGGGACTTTTCAAATGTAAGTGAAAACTGAGCTCTGTAAGCCATTAAAAAAAGATGCATCTCTCCATTTCTCTAGTGCACACACGCTCGCGCGCGGCATCGTGACAGTTAATGTCAGTAAACATTTCGTCAAACAAAGTTAAAAATATGAACCCAGGAAACAACTTCTGTGTGACTAACAAACTCGTCATTTTCCAATGACTGTCAATTAACTGCGCTCATAAATGGGAAGTTAATTATAAATTGGTCAATTAAACTGCTAATTGTGTTTTCATTTCATTTCTAAATGGTAAATGGATACCAATCCAAACAGTGTGACGATGCAACGCCCTAAATCAACTTTTTTTTTTTCTTTCTGAAATTGTTTATTTCATTTTGGACCACTCAGGCAATTAAACATTTAATCCGGATTTTATTCAGCGCCTTTTTGCTTTTGGATGTCCACTTCACAGTGTGAATTTAGAGTCATAACGTCCATGCACTTGAAAACGACCACATGAGTTAATGGAGTTATGTTAATTAAAAGTTTAATTGGGAGAAACGGAAGCTGGGTGATGTATAGCTGGTGAACAATAGTGTCCTCTAGAGGTGAGTGTAACCATGATATACATTTTTCTTTCCCCCCTCCTTCACACACCGTTATTGTGCGCTGTGAGCAGAGCGTGCTGCCTTAAGACTGATGGCTGCTGCGGTTATTATAATAAAGCATCAGTACCTCGGCCATGTATGATGCAGCAGGCGCTTCTTGTGGCAATGTGGGGCCCCACATCTTTACACACGCACTTTCCTCTCTCTCCTGGGCTTTGCTGTGCAGGCCAGAATGCATCTATAAGATTTAGGCCAACTCCATTGGCTACAAGGTGTTGGTGTAAGATTACACTGAGATCAGTTATTTCATCGCTGCAGAACAATAAGGCCACCAGATTATTTTGGCGACTGCGTCAACTTGAGCGTTTTCTGCGTCACTCCATTCTGCCGGCTCCTATCACGTTTCCCTCTCTGGAGACTAAATTGGGTCCCCCATGACAACTGGCTACAGGCCCACTAATTATACCCCCTTCCTCCTCCAGCAGCTCACCAGCGCTATGAATAGGCAGCACACCACATAGACCCCACCCTATCTGAGGTCTAAATTTGGAACACAATTGAAATACAGAAATCCTGTCAAAAGATAACAAAGAATAATATTGACCCTCGCTTCATTAGGCCTGAATCATACAAAAGTGAGTCTGGCGTATCAACCTCATTGTGACATAACTGTGCTTAGATGTGCCAATGTACACTCATCTTAATTTTACACTAAAGTAAGTTTAATAAGCTAATAAATAACACCAATAAAGTCGGTTTGTTTTCCTTCTGAAGGACTGTTTTTGATACGTGATTATAGACTCAACTGCACATAGAAAAGGGGGCAAACTCAACAATTATGAGGTCTTGTGTAACACATATGTAAAGGCGACAAAGAACTGATGACTTTTCTCTTCAACAGCTAATATTCATTCACCACATGGGCATAGTGGGGAGATTACACAATGACCAGGCGATCTTAAACGCATCATTTACTTTACATACCTGTAGCAAATATATTTAAATGTTATAACATAGATTAATGTCAGCCTATCAGGGGCATGACGTCAGTCCAGTGTAAACACCAAATGTGTCTGAACTGACTTTAGGTGGGTTTACCCTCCACTACATCTCTGCTAATGTCCATGTGGGAAGCAACACAGCGCATACCACAAGACAAACATACTCACCAGAAAAATTAGGGCTTGAGAAAGTTCCCAAGCGGATTGGTCTGCGTCGGCGTCGACGCCGATGACGTTGCACTGCGAAACACGTGGGCCATGGTATCCAGAGCTCACATAAACAAAGCCACATTGGCCAGACCGGATAGTTGAAGCTCGCGTCGCTGTAAGTACGCGGAGTCACACGATTTGCCCGTTTGGCGTTGTTGCTACCGATGTTCACGATTTGGAGCTTTTACCAAAATTGATGAATACCATCTGCATGCTTATCGCATGGACTGAGAGCCACAATCCTGATGTAAAAAAGGTAAGATTCATGCATCTCTTTTTTTTCTTCCTTTGCAACAGTCAGTCAGGGCGCTTGCGTCGCCTTCTCCGAAAGATCTTAATTCTATCTGGATGTTTTTGCTTTTTTCCACCTCAAAATCTTATATCCCCCAGATTTGGTCTCAAACTTTTCATACAAGTAGGCGCGCCTGACATTTAGTGACAATATTCAGATGTATGCGTTTGTGATGAGTTCTCACTCGTGCGTAAAGTTGGCCGGCTCATACCGAACCACCCTGCACTTTAAAACAAAACTAAAAAAAAAGGAAACTTGTTTATTTTATAAAACACGACCGATGTCAACCTTATTCAAATACTGTGATGAAAATTTCCAAAATGTTCTCGATCATTAAAACCGATTGGTTTCGCACCTTCGCCGACGCGCAAGCCTGGGGTTGCCTTCATTTACAATAACATTCAGTTTTATATATTATGTTTATTCTATAATAAATGCCAAAGGTATGTGTTATAGGGGAAGATCCAGAACAGAGACGCTTTCTTCAATCCTGACACCCACACAACTCCTGACGTTACCCATTTCAAGAGTCACCGGAAAACTGTTAGAAGACTTGAGGTATGATGTGGATAAATGATCTAACTTTCAAAAACAAATTGCACATGTGTTTTAGTTTCATTTGACTCTAAGTCTGCTCTGTATTTTAACCGATATTTTTTAATCTCTTTTGTAAACCTGTGAAATTTCTTGAACTGTAAAACCACCTTCTTCAGTTAAGTTTATTTGAAATTCTGATGTGTTTTTTTTTGTTTTCAGCCATGCCCTGCGTTCAGGCTCAGTATGGATCATCACCTCAAGGAGCCAGTCCTGCTTCCCAGAGCTACAGCTACCATACCGCAGGAGAATACAGCTGCGACTTCTTAACACCTGAGTTTGTTAAGTTTAGCATGGACTTGACCAACACTGAGATCACAGCCACTACATCTCTCCCAAGTTTCAGCACATTCATGGACAACTATAACACCAGTTACGACGTTAAACCGCCCTGTCTGTATCAGATGCCCCACTCTGGAGAGCAATCCTCTATCAAGGTGGAGGATGTCCAGATGCACAGTTACCATCAGCAGAGCCACCTGCCACCCCAGTCGGAAGAGATGCTCGCTCACTCTGGGCCTATGTACTTCAAACCCTCCTCGCCTCATGCCCCAAGTACACCAAACTTCCAGGTTCAGCCAAATCACATGTGGGAGGACCCTGGCTCCCTCCACAGTTTCCACCAGAACTATGTCGCGGCCACTTCTCACATGATAGACCAGCGCAAGAATCCAGTGTCAAGGCTTTCGCTCTTCTCCTTCAAGCAGTCTCCGCCCGGTACTCCTGTTTCCAGTTGTCAGATGCGGTTCGACGGGCCGCTGCACGTCTCCATGAACCACGACAACCCGGGTGCGCACCGCGGCCTGGATGGCCAAAGCTTTGCGGTGCCCAGCGCCATAAGGAAACAAGCCGGTCTGGCCTTTCCACACTCTTTGCAGCTCAGCCACGGGCACCAGCTGGTGGACAGCCAAGTGCCATCGCCCCCGTCCCGAGGATCTCCGTCAAACGAGGGTCTGTGTGCGGTGTGTGGGGACAACGCAGCCTGCCAGCATTATGGAGTGAGAACCTGCGAGGGCTGCAAAGGATTTTTTAAGGTGGGCTTATAAGACAGTGACCATGAATGATTGTTACTGTGTCTGTCTTGATAATTATCCGCTGCCACACGTGTTTTCTTTATGTGAAATTTCTTGAAGGAATAGCCTACTGAATCCATTTTATAGAATCGCATTGTTTCATTGCAAGTTACAGTAAACATCATTAAGGAACAACTTTCAATGTGCGCACAAAATAACTCTGTGACAATCACAGCTGTCTACACACAGCTGACCTCTAAGGAACAAGTAAAATATGAACGATCACGAATGTGTGTTTGCTGCTATTTCCCTTTGCTGCTTTGTACCCCACAGTCCCAAACACGAGATAGCGCTGATATAATATCGTTTTCATCTTTTCTAGTTTTGCTTTTTCTTTTTACATGCAACATCCACTGCGTTTTATACACTTTATCTGGCATCCTACGTATAAAGAATGACAGTATGTTTTTATCTATTTTCAGCGCACCGTTCAGAAGAATGCGAAATACGTGTGTTTAGCGAATAAAAACTGTCCTGTTGACAAACGCCGAAGAAATCGTTGTCAGTTCTGCCGTTTCCAGAAGTGCCTTGTCGTCGGAATGGTGAGAGAAGGTATGTTTGGGCCATGTAGCACTCAGTCATATTAAAACTGCAGTTTATATTTCACACCAACACATTAAGGGAAAGTTCGCAGTGGCTTGAAGATTTTACAAACAACAACAGGAGTGTGTATTTGCCCTAATAGCTACTTGTTAAATCTCCCCCCAAAGTTGTCCGAACGGATAATCTGAAAGGACGAAGAGGACGCCTACCATCGAAACCCAAAAGTCCCCAGGATCCCTCTCCACCTTCACCGCCGGTGAGCCTCATAAGCGCACTAGTTAGGGCCCATGTGGACTCCAACCCCTCCATGTCTGCTTTGGACTATTCAAGAGTAAGTACAAACCAAAAGTACAGTAATAAAAGACACACAAAGAAAACATTTTTAAAGTTAAAAAGTAGAGAAAGGGTAAAAAAAATAAAAATAAAATCGCAGAACAAGATTGACGGCTGTTTTAATTCAGCCCTGTTAAATTTTATCACCCTGAAAGTTTTTCTTTAATACTTCGCATAATTTCAAACTTTGTCAGACTTTTTTAATGTGACGTATTTGAAGTAAATTAAGTTGAAATGCAGAACTTAATAAAAAGAAGACATGAATTTAATAGTGAAAAGCTCTCTCAGCCTCTTGGAAATGGGCATTTGCAATTTCACGGATTATATATTTTAAAGGAGCTCATTAAGGCGCTGTTTAAATTAAATTCCAGTTCCAGGCAAACCCTGACTACCAAATGACTGGAGACAACACTCAGCACATCCAGCAGTTCTATGATCTCCTGACGGGCTCCATGGAGATCATCCGAGGCTGGGCGGAGAAGATCCCTGGCTTTTGTGATCTACCGAAGCAAGATCAAGATCTCCTCTTTGAATCTGCCTTCCTTGAACTTTTCGTCCTGCGGCTTGCGTACAGGTGAAGCTGAGTAATTGCTAAATAAAATAATCCGGGCTTTAGATAATCAGCAAATTCTCCTTCAAGCTTCATTGCTTTGGGCTTTATTAGCTCCCCAATAATTAGAAGGCTCTTAAATCCTCATTTATTGCCGAGCGTAATTAATGGCGTTTTGTTTTTAATTGCAGGTCCAATCCAGTGGAAGGAAAACTTATTTTTTGTAATGGAGTGGTGTTACACAGACTACAGTGCGTCCGTGGATTTGGAGAGTGGGTAGACGCCATCGTGGAGTTTTCTTCCAACTTGCAGAGCATGAATATAGACATCTCAGCTTTCTCCTGCATCGCAGCCCTGGCCATGGTAACAGGTGCGTAAAAGCGACTGCTCCTTTGAAAACTGGGCCTGCCTTCAAATGAGTGTTTAAAAACACAGAACACCAGAAATTTCTGCTATTTCTGCTAAATGTCAGGTTTTTTTTCTCTTAATTTTTCCAGAGCGACATGGGTTGAAAGAGCCCAAGAGAGTCGAGGATCTTCAAAACAAGATAGTCAACTGCCTCAAAGATCAAGTGACATTCAATGGCGGTGGTTTGAATCGTCCCAACTACTTGTCAAAACTCTTGGGAAAGCTCCCTGAACTGCGCACACTATGTACCCAAGGTCTGCAGCGTATCTTTTACCTAAAGCTAGAAGACCTAGTCCCTCCGCCAGCAATAATTGACAAACTTTTCCTCGACACCCTACCTTTCTGAGTTTGACTCAAGAAACCTCAAAGAACTTCCAAAAGACTGAATGAGTCAAACTTATCACATTTTCAGCATTACTGTTTATGATTTCCTTTTTCTTTTCAAGCTCCGTAGGCTGTTAGAAAAACATGTGAGTAAGGATTCATGAAAAAATTAAACTAACAGGGGAAAAGGACAGAGTTTGAACGTTATGTAGGCCTTTTAAGTCCTTGCATTCTGTGTTTTTTCCCATTTATACAATTTAATTTCTATTTATTTTAAGTGCCAAATAAGTTGATGATTACCGGGAATTTCTGTTCAGTGGAAAGTTAACATGACCTTGCAACCACCTATTGTTTTATTTAACATCGGCTCTACTGATTTACTCAGATGTAATATATTCCATTTATATATACAGTATATATAAATACACACGCACACACACTGTATATTATGATAGAATATGTGATGCCTCCAATGCATCGGTTTATAACGTGTACAAAGTTTGTTATAATGAAAAAGATTGAGTTTTCTTTTTTTGGACTCGTGCCTATGTGTTTCTGACAGGATCCCAAAAGTATCCGGATAAGACAACGCATGTTCCAGTTTCTGTTTTTCCTTCTTCTCTTTTTCTTTCTTTTATAGGCACTTGCTGAGGTGATGTCTATATATAATATATACCGGACACTATGTAGTCTGCTAGATTTGATACAGATTCGTAGTTATGGCACTCCTTTTATGTATGACGCATATGTGGAAAAAATATTTCATCTGTATAGAAAATGAGGGACCCATGGTGTTTGTAAAACTGTCAGACATTCCTTGTTTGTATGTGCTGTAAGTATTGTTGCTGTTGAATATAAACGTTTCTATATATTTATTATTTCTATTGCCAAGAGCTACACTAAGCATGGTGCAATTTAAACGATTTCAAACCATCCAAGTTCATGCTGAGCACGTTGTCTATGTTTTATGTCTTATAAACGTCTTGGTAGTTATGATTTAACACGTTTGGAAGTGGGAAAAAATCCATCTTATATGAAGAGGTTCATGAGTGTGTGATATAGGCCTACATCTCTGGCATCATGATGATGTAATTACAACTTGTGTAACGCATTCGGTGCCGAATTCAAAAACTTTAGAGAGAAAGAAATATTTAATGTTTACAAATAAAACTTTTAAATCAATTCTTTGCTAAATAATTTCTCTGAAATTAATATCATACCTTTTCTAGTAGACATTAGATACTTTGGCACAATATTTATTTTCTCATTTAGATTCATTTTCCTGTGGATTATTTTAGTGCTCACAGACCATTATTAAAACAAGCGTTTTAATAATGGTAATAAGGTCTATTTTTGTCTTGTTTTATTACAACGTGAGATTAGTGTTATTTGGTTCAAGCTACTGCCTTCAAAGAGCGAACATTTCGTTAATAGTGGGAAGGTTTAATTTTCTTAAGACAAAATACGCTATAGGCTCATAAACACACATAGGCTATCTATAATTTCAGCCGCCTTATTTGTACGTAGACTGCTTTAATAACCAAAATTCATTTTACGCTTCTAATTCAGGGAATAGCAACAAGTCTTCTCCTTAACATTTTTAAAATTCCTGTACAGTAAAAAAAGATATTTCAATCACTCTTTCTGACTCATGAAAACTGTTTTCATTCTCTAATCTCTCTGATCTCTCTCATTGAATATGGAAGTCCATATTTGATAGAAAGCAGCTGACAATTTTACGATCTTTATAAGAAAGAAAATAGAAAGAGAGAGCGCCTGATTTTATATTCAATCTTTTCACCCTGAAGTTCTTTGCAAAAGTCAGTAAAAATCAAACTTTTACCAGTCCTTTTTATTTTGTTTGTTTGTTTAATCAAATTATTATTATTTTTTTTTTACATCAAACATATTTTGTGCATTTCCGCTTCGTTTAGCTTCTGCGATTTCTATGAATGAAAAAAAAGTGTTGAGTTGTTTTACCTGCAGGGAAATCTGATCAGAGCCAAATATAAACTTTTCCGGGAACAAAAGGCCGACTATGTGTGGAAAAACAGGTGAACGGCGGGTAAAAAGAGAGAAAAAAAAGCAAACACATCCACTGTGCAGCTCAAAAGCACACACGCATTTTGAAACGAGAAACCTCATTGCGCACAGGTAGCCGAGCTCCATATTTATTTATTTTTTATAAAATAACAAGAAAAAAATGTTTGCTCAAACAGCGGCTTTTCTCTGCCGTTCAAACTCTTTCACCGGAGCTGGTGGTTAATGAAAACGCAAACGAGTCTAGTTTGTTCTATTAATTTAATAGTGAGCCTGTTATTACTGGACTCCTGAAGAGTCCGGTCCGGCGTTTCAGGACTCCTCATTTTTTTTCCACTTGCCGGTCATTAAATGACACAGGTCAAACCTGCTAATGTGTGTCCCTCAGTACCATTTACTGATTATTCTTATCCAACCCCAATTCAAACCTCTTTAAAGGTGCTGCATACTGTAGATTGTAAAGGCTGAAATAAACATAATTTAGAAATATAGAGAAAACGGCAGTGATAGCCTGAACAAAGTGAAGCAGTGGCCGCTGTCACAAAGTCTTTCCTTTACACTGTCAGAGGAGAGAAGTGACGCAAGGCTCTGAGGCATGTCTGGGACTTATCCACATTTATCACATGATCAAGATGAAGGGAACAGCTTATTTTGAGAGATATTAGCAGCAGGCAATAAATTGTCTAAATGATTAGATCGTCACTATAAAATGCTAATTCCAAGGCAAATTGGGATTACTTTCAGAATCAGTTTGCTGACATTTAGCAGATCTGTTGAAAGGGTGCAGTACAATGTCACAAGTTTCCTCTGTTGACTCTAAGTACAGTTTTAAACATGTCTATTTCAATACAATAAAACATGGCACATGTAGTTAATATTCCTGACAGTGTTTGTGCATAATTACACATGCTGAAGGACTTTAACTCTAAATTCTTTATGGGTCTGATTTCTTATCCATGCACACTTTGATGTCAGAAAAATCTTAAGATTGCCTCAGCGTATGTTGATTGTCAAAATGGAAAGGAAAAATGTTCCAAATGTTCAGTTCTGTCCTCAGCACCTGCATGAGAACAATACCCGAAGCCAGCAGGTCTTCAGAGAACAGAGCCTGTACAGTACATCTGCTGCTAAGTGCTTGTACACAGAGTGAGAAAGGCATCAAGTTATATAGCTGAGCCCCAGCCTCTCAGAGTGCTGCTTCACAATTATAGCATCACCTGATACTGCCACACACACATCCATGCTGCCCACAGTGACATAGTGGATCATGCTGCACGCACAGCTGCACTTTTTGTCTCATTCCATGATGCAATATGACAGGTTAACATAGCTGTGAGATGGGTTTAGAGCACTGTAGCGCTGATGAAGGTGAATTTAGTCCTGTGACCCTCATATATATGTATATAAATAAGAAAAACAATATATATAATGACTTAATTTAGCGCTAGAAGTCTAGAGTTAAGAAGTTGAAGATTGTTATTTTATCTGATCTATAGTGTTTGAGCCTTGACCCTGATGAGAGCTTTGGTAACATCCAAAGCTCAGTCAGAGGAAGCATTACTTCAGCTTAAACTTCTATAGTAATAATTAGCTGCACTACAAGGATGTTATTTTGAGAAGCAAGGAGCAGATGGCTGGATGACGTACAAATAAAATGCAAACTTCTCTTACTGTTCATGCTTCCTTGTAATTCTTACACTTTACAGTATTGTTGCTTTGTAGAGGACAGAGTGAGTTTTGGACGCATTTATTTTCTCCAACTTAGTATAAATTTAAGCAAAGATTGAGTTACAGTTAAGTATGATCAATTTCATTACATTTTATGGATGGCATAAAAGCTATTTTGAGGAATAAAATGGACATAATATAAGAAATCTTTTGAGCTAGTGACCGAATGTAAATCTAAATGAAAAAAATACACTATGCTTGCTCTTTATTACCTTGCTTTATATAAGATTACATACTTTTCAGCAGCACTTATAAGTCTTTTCAGTGATTTTGTTACTGTACATTAATCCCATCAGTCCTCAATAAACCTCAGCTTCACTTTTGCCTGTGCTACCTTTTCCCTCTGTGCAGGCAGTGAGGCACTTTGCCGTGCGAGCCTGCAGTAAAACATGTTGATTACACAACTTATGAATCTCATGAGTCTTGCCGACTACAGCTCTAAACAAAATGAATGAATAATGAGCCGAGCGATGGCCCTTTGGATACAACTGTCTATAGTTACATTATGGTGACTGTTTGATTTACCATATTGAAATGCTGATGATTGTCCAATAAATAATGCAAAAAGCTGATTTCCAAGTGGCGAGGCAGCAGAAGAAATCCACCTTGCATATAGATGGAAGGTGAGCCGTGCCTGTCCCTCTCAGCCTGTGGCCCAGAGCAGCTTTATCATTCATAGGCCTAAACAGACAATCAATTCAGCAGCCATGTATGAAGCATGAAGGGATGCGACAAGCTGTGAATGATGAGAGCCAAAAATCAAAGGCCTCAGTCCTTCTTAGCTCTAATGGTCATTACCAGCCCAGACAGCACCAGTAAAATGAGGTTAATCATTCGCACAGATCCTTTCAAAGATGATTGACTGAACTTGATGTCTAGTCAGATCACTCATAAATATTTACTTCATATTAAACAGCTGTGCTTGCTCTGTTATTGCACATTGATTTCTGACAGATGCCATCAAATTATTGTTTCAAGTATGGTCAGTAAAATCCATTAATATAACACTTGTACCAAGACTCAATTATGCTAAACACAAGAAATTAATAATGCATTGAAACTGACTAAACATAGTAGTAGAGATGGATTTCTTCAGGTTTCTGCTTGGAAATTTCTACTTGGAGTGAAAAAAGAGGTATTATTCTTGACAAATGGACTTACAATCAACAGAAACCCTAATTGTTGAGCACTGCTGATAAATGGGATATTCTCCATCCAAATTAAATAATCCCACAGTGTAGGCCTATACAGTTTAACTTTATGGCCAAAGCGTGTATCAGTATTGAACACATGGGCTCAGTCCTTTGACCTTATTGACAAAATGAAATCGGAAATTTCCTTTATGGAAGGAGTTAATGTTTCCTCAGGCAGACATGTTTCCAATTCAATTAGTTTTAATGAAGCCGGTGCTCAGTGGTCACTGAAGTAGAAAAAATAGGCATAAATGCCTGATGGTAATAGAGGACATATTAAGGAGGAAGGGATCGGACACATGGTGCGTGTTTCTAAGTGGCGAAAAATGCCTCTATCAGGCTGGTAGGAGCCAGTGGCTTTGGAAGCAGTGAATTGTATGAGCCTTAAATGATGCATTTGGTCTCTGGGGCGAAGCTGGAGGAGACTCAGGAGCCAGCTGTATAAAGCACACCAATGAACAACCTGGTTTAGATGATACATGTGGGTCATCACTAAATGGGCAATAATTCTCATCTAAACATCTCATTTGCATAATTTCATCAAAACATTCAGACAAATAAATGCAATAATATTCAGACTAAATTATGATTGAAATGATTACAAATTTAAAGTCCTGAAAACTCAAAAACCGCTGTATAAAATGTGACTGAATGCAGGGATGCAAACTATTCCCCTTTTCTGATGTCAGAAGGTAGAATGTCATCATGGTCTGATGCACTGGCTCTGTTCCCTTAAGAACATGCCCTTACCCTGTGTTATGCTTTGTGCTCCTGCTCCATGGTGAAGTGAAACATATTAAGCACACCCATGCACATGTAATCTGGTCAGGTCTTTGAGTCAAATCATGTGCATGGTCTGCCATCCACTCAGTCTGACAAGTTTTTGTCTGCTACTTTTCTTATGTGCATTTAGTCTTACTAAATAAGAACAATTTGGATTAAAACGTACATATTTCAGCTTCAGCTGCCAGAGTTGAAGTTGCTGACCATGTGACTGCAACATCCCCATCCTGCAAGTAACCTGACTCATTAACATCTCCCCAGCAATGGTTTAATCTGGACTGTTTTAGAGCTACATAAAGATTTCATGTGTATTGAAGGATTTTTGGAGGTTCAGCCAGAAAGCTGGTTCTTGTAAACATCAAGCATGTGGCCTCTGTGTCGTAACCCTTAACAAGGCAGCTTTGAAAGATGTGAGTTTTACATATCTGAATCTTACCCTCACAACTGTATTTTTATTTCAAAACTGAATATCTGCTGAGCTTATAGCAAGGTGGAACAGGGTAAATTCTTCGTGTCAGCCCAACTACTTCATCACATGTTATACCGCAACTCTGACTAATGCGAGGTAAAGACGCTTGAAATTCACCAACACTTGGGAGGCCTTGACTCTTAGTCCCAAACACATTCAGTACAGCCAGCCAGGAACTCCAAACACAAACTGACCTTGTGGTGGTTTTAAAATTTCCCACTACAATCATAAGTGCACATCTACAGTGACAAAGTGCTAGAAGATAGTAGAGTGGTAGATTCTTGAAGGGTCAAGAGGGGAATAATGTGTGTGTGTGGACAGAAGGGACGGGGGGAAGGGGCTGTGGTGAGTGTTTGCGTGTCACAATAGACAGAAGAAATCCAGCCCAGGCTCCCACACAGCTTTGTCATATCACTAGGAGATTAGGAACACACACATGTCAAGCCAGGAAAAGCCTGCTGCAATAATGCACCTGCCAGCTCTCGAGATCCACTCAACCCTTGTTCAACCCTTTCTTCTGACATGCTAACACATAGGCACCCACACATAAATAGACCACTTTTTAAAATATTGACCAGCTTGTGCAAAAACAGAACCGAAGATGTATTTTGAGATCAGTGGGAATGAGATTAATTTAATGGTTTGTAAATCTGTTGGACAAAAGTGGAATAAATAATATGCAATATGTAAAGGAAAACAAGTTTTAACATACAGAGTAAAAAACATACGACAAATCAAAGACACAAAAAGGTTAGGAGTTGGGAAAAGTGCATTTTTTACATGAAAAGTGTGATGGGAGAAGGTCGGTGTCTTTCTTCATTACAGAGTTCCTTGAGAACAGAAGAGAGGGGAGGCTGAAAGAGATTCATCTCCACCAGGATTCAGGGTCATCCAACCTAGTCATCCTAGAAGCACTTGAAAAATATGGAGTGAAGACCGGAGATATTCTTCAGCCAAAAAAGAAGAGTAGAGGGAAGACTCTGACTGAAGAGAATCACTGACCTTCAAACAAGCTCTCTATCCATATAGAGTAGGGGAAGACATGCACAATCCATCAAAAATGCACATGAACTTTCCCTCTTCAAATAGTTCCCGCTTTGAAAGCAGTCAATGGATCAACTATGAATATTGCATGTACTGAATTGCAGGGGATCAGATTGAATTCAGCGTGAAAAAAACATAAATCTGTGATATTAGAATATCGTATGTCAAGGATGAACCAAATTAATGTTTTCAGGAAAACATTTACTTTTATAAACAGTATGTGGGAGAGCAATGGATTTAAATTGTATGTTGCTGTTTTATTTGAACACCCATCCCTCTGCTGTAAACAAATCCACAAAGAGCATTAAAAAGAAAAGATAAACAACAAAAAGTAAAAAAAAAAAAAAAGAAAAAAAAGAAAATCACCCTGTGGTCATGAAATTGCCTTTTGCCTCAGTCCCTCTTCAGGAATGGAAAGATCAGTGTTAATTTTCAGCTGGTCTTTGATTGGATGAACCTGCCTCCCTCTTGCATGACATGGATACCACAGGTCAGTGGCTGGTGCAGTGTTGCATGAAACAAACAAATAGAAAAAGGCACCTTGTGGCACTTGACTCTCACCAGAATGCAACTGACGGCAAGCCTGCCAGCGTCCTATAATGACGACCAGTACCTCATAACCAAAGAATGGGTAAGAGAGGGTGAGGAGAGGAGGAGTGCTGGAAAAAAGGGAATGGTTGGATCAAAATCTGGACATGGCTGTGAAGGAAGGTAGCATGCTGTAGAATCCACAAAGAGTAGAAAAAACAAACATATATATTGAACAGTATAAACAGTAAATGTAAATAAATAAAAGTGGTAGGAAATATAAAATTATGGTAATTTCTGATGAAGTTACTTAACAGAAAGCAAGATGCTTTTCTTTTTTTTTCATTTTACATAACCATTTTACATAACCATCTCCACAGAAACTATCTGAAAAAGAGCAGGCAGGTTCAACAAATATTTGGCAAGGGATTAAACGAACTATTAAACCAGAACAAACTAGTCAGAACAAACTTAAACCAATCAGATGAACCAAGAAGAACCATTTAAAACCACTAGGTGAATTGAAGCTGCCATTGTTAATTTGTCTTAAACCTAAAACCCACCTGTAGTCCGGCTTGGACCGGCAATCTGTCACTTCTGATAAATGTCAGATGAGTAGCTTTCCAGTGGCAGAAATGCACCTATTTTACGGCATGTGCAGGAAGTACAGTCTTCTTCCCTCTCTTCCCATGTAAGTGAATCTGTCCATGATAATATCAGAAACAGCAGTACTCTCCATCACATTGTGCAAGCTGGGGAAAATGGGACCTGTCAAAGCGAAAACTGCAAGGGCTGAATTTTGTCTGGCACTGCCTGTGGTCACCATAGAGCACCATTTGGCCCAAACTTTTGTTTTGTTTTCTTTTGGAGCCTGATGCGATGAATTATCTTGTCTATCATCACAACATATATTACAACAATGTGGTTGCTTGGAAAAAGTAACAGTTTTGCAGCAATTTATGAAATGCTCATAAAATGTAAAATATACATTCCTATTCTTGAACAAAAAACATGAAAATACACATTCAGGTAATCCTATTTGGAACCTGGAAGTTGCAGTTCTGGACTTGCAGTCATGATTATCATGCAGGCAAGCAGAGTTTTTTTTATCTCCCCACTGACACTTGATATAACTTTTCGATTTTTTTAAAAACTTCACCTTAGTTTGGTTACATTTAGAGACTTAAACCAACTGATCAGGTTATGAAGTTAAAAAATGTTTTCCAAAACATCACAACTCTCATCAAATTAGATCTGCTTACAATATCTGTCACAAGACAAAAATTCTTCTAGCATATATAGTTACTATTTCACTTTTCAACCTGTTTCATGTTTTAACATGACGCTATGCTGTTTTATAACATCCACTAGCAAAAATGATAACTTTTGAATTTATTTAAACTTATTTTACCAATTTTGCTTGTAATATTACCCATTTGGGGGAAAAGGAAGCATTTGACTGCTGAAGATTTCTCAGCTTTATGTTGGAAAAAAGACACATGCCATTTCATCACACCAGGCTGAATTGTAGTGCAAACATTTTTCTTTCTCATTACATTTGAACCAACATGAATCATACATTCATATTATGCTCCTGTTTCATGAACTGCCAAGAGGTTCAAGTCTCCTCAAGCACTGGCAATTCAAATTCAAAAGACAGACTACAAGTAGAATGGGTAAAGATGTGTAAAGTTTCTGCAAGTTACGTGTGTTAGAGTGTTAAAGGTGCTATGTGAAGAGGTGTTATCTGAAGAGATGAGTCTTCAAGAGATTCTTGAAGGTAGCGAGGACGTCCGTGCACAGATAATATTTGGTTGCTTTTTCCACCAATCTACACTGTAACAACTTTGTGAACAGGCATGGTTTTCCCAAACAACACTCCTTAGAGGAGTGAAGTTGTTGACAAGGAGCCTAAGTTGTATAGATGAGTTTAAATAGCTGGGCAGAGACTCAGAAGTCTTTGTTTCGGTAAATATCAGGGACTTGATTTGTTTTTTGGCAGCCATAGGTAGCCATTGCAACGAAAGAGAACCCAAATGTACAGAGAGATGTTGCTAATTTATTTTGATTTATTTGATTTATTTATTTCATCCAAATAAAATGGCCATATGGGTTATTGGTTTTTACACTTGAATACAGTCCCTATAGGCGGTAGTAGAGAAACTAAACTCAAAAGAATGTTTCCAAATTGCAGTAGACTTATATTCGAGTGTTTCCCTTAAAGACTCACTATATAACTTTTCAACCTTAAAACTCTGTTTTCCGGACTCGTTTGATTGCACAGAGGCATCTATTATGTGCATTTCTAGGGCCATCGCGGTCCAGCATGCCGCCTGCTGAGCTTCGCTTTGCGCATGTGTTACACGCTAGCACACGAATGTAAACAAACCAGTGGCTGGCGGATTCAGCAAAGAAACATTAGTAGACATTATCGGAGGAAGAGAGGAAACTAAGGAGAGCCAAAGAAGAGCAAGAGAGAAGAAAAAAGGTCAAGAAAAGACTGCTTTTTACTGTCTGGAGAGAGCTCACAGTACAGGTAGGATCCAAGATGAACGCTAGATTAGCCGTCGATAGGGAGCAGTCACTGAGAAAATAGTAGAAGTTGTATAATGGGTCTTTAAGAAGCCACAAAGTAGGTTGGACAGGAGGTTGGATGAAATGATAGTGTCATGAAATACTTTTGTCACTTTCTTGGGAGAATTCAAAAACTACTTGATCAGGGTTAGAAAATCATGAATAGGACTAAAATACATTCTTTTTACAATTCAACCATTCAGATGTTCTTAGAGGTCACAGTCTCCAAATTTCAACAGGAAATATTTCCGTTGCGGCCTCTACAAACAAATGCCATATAGAGTTGTATTTGGGAGTACAGCCTGTTTTGTTTCTAGAAACCTGGCCTGTGTATAATATCAGTAACTAAGTTGAGATTAAAATGTATCACAAATTTAAACAAAAGATAAAAACAGAAATTAATTTTAAAATAATGTGAATGCATGCTAGTTTCTGTCCACTGCTGTTTTGCAAATAATAAGAGCACTTTGAATTCCCAATGAGTCTAGAAGAGACTGAAGATGTGGTGTCCAAAGCAACAGTAAAAAGATCTGTCAATGGAGTCCAGCTTGGTCTCTTAGATGAAGGTCCATTGAGTTATACCATCATCACTCCACAGACTCCTAAATCTAGGATTACTCTCTGGTTCATCAGGATTGCCATTCACCACAATGCTGGAACTGTTTCCAGAAAAGAATAATGGCAAAGTAAAAAAAAAACTTGAAGATGTAGAATAACATTTATCTCTGCCAAGTGGTTTGGTAGCCCATTTGTCATCTGTACTTTGGGCTCCTGACTACATTAGCCACAACTAAAATATGATGGGATGCAGTTTATTTAAACTTGTGGGTGAAAAGGACAGGAACAACATTATGGATGAATGAAAAGTGTGCATAGATCATATTGAGTGTCCGACCGCAACAAAGGACCAAATTCCAAATTTAAAGAAGCAACTACAAAACAAAGCACACGTCCATACTACTGGCCAGCCACCAGTTCTACAGCACTGAAAATAATTTAAGGTCATCTTTCAACTTGGCTGAAGCTGCTATTTCAAGGAAAAGTAACACATTTGTTGTTGGTTATGCAGAGATGGAAATCAACTGTATAGTTGCAACTGTTCTGTAAGATCAGTAATAAGTTACTTAAAACTGGTTAAACTTAACAAACAAAGCTCCACAATCTTGATAATATGTTTATTTGCAAACTTAATCAACCAATGAAGAAGTAATAATATAGAGTCAACTGATGATTAAAAGAAAAACTAAATGTAGACATTAAGAATAAATACAGCAAATTGTAAAAGGAGGTTCAAATTTGGTAACGCCAATTGGACAACCAGAAAAAAAGTACTTTTTTTCTCTAGATAAGTTAGTAATGTAACAACTTACTTTAATCTTGTTAAGTAATAAGTTCCTTTCAATATTAATGTTACACAACAAAAGCTTTTTATTCTCACAGTGGTATAGACATAAAGTACTAAATCAAAGGAATGGTGTTTTAATGATCTTTTAAAATGAAATAAAGTAAAGATATGCATGTAGAAATAATAGGACAAATTATTTGTTTTAACAAATCTTAATGCTATCAAAGCATAAATGTGTTTGGGAACAGATTTCTCTAAATGCCCATGCAAAATTATCTAAGGACAAAAACAGCTGTAAAAGGACAAGGTGGAAAGGCTGGGAGGAGGAAGTACGAGAAGTGGCAAGAAAGGGGAGAGGGGAATGTAGAACAGGACAGCCAGGCCGATCACCCAGTGATAAAAATGAGGAAAATAAGTCTGATTATCACAGAGGCTGGGAGCATTAGACAGACAGTTGGGAGTCATCTCAAAACTCAGGAGGGAAGAAGCAAGACAAGAGGTCACAATTATGCCCCGCTCGCTGCACTCCCCTCCTCCTCATGAAGTCTTCTAATATATTCGGTTAGTTCCTGTATGGCACGGAGAGGAAATTCTAATTAAAGGGTGGGGGGAATTTTGACATGTGTGAGGCAGAGATCAATATTTAGCACCATAATCAGCCATTCTTGATGGCTTGACGGTGTCATCGCGAGCACTCTACGGCTCTCCATTAGAGCGCTTGGAAGGAGTAGACAGGCGGGCAGGCAGGCAGCCAAACAGGCAGTCTGCACAGAAACACCTAACTCCCAGTCATCATGAATCAAAGCAAGTGATGCCTCTTGTGCTCCGTTTTGCTTTGCTTTTTATCTTCATTCATCCTCTTAAAGGAGAAAAGTGAAGTGTGTCGCTTTGTGAAAGAGATGCAGTGGAAGTGGAAGAAAAAGGAAGAAAAATACCACAGAGAGGACATGGTAGATCAGGAGGAAGTGCAGCTGTCAGAGATGATGGTTTTAAGGTACACAGATGGCTCTGCCTGCTGCGCGATTGCTCTTTTTAGTTGGACAAATATTTTAATTTCAAACGGGTGGAAAAACAGATAAAACAGAAAAAAATAAAGTGTTAAGAGTTTAGACTTCAATTAAAAGTCCTGCAGTGAAAAAGAAATGTTACAGGAGTTACACATAAAAAACAACATTTTTCTAAGCAAAATTTTCTATTTATTTTTTTTTTTTTTCTGGTGTTGGATCATGATTACTGATGCATATTACTCCTGTTGCTGGTGCAGGTGGAGCATACATATCTCAAAAACTCTAAACTATTAGTATAGAATAAAATAGTAATCGATTAATTTATTCCCAGTATAAATGAAGTTAGATATTAAGTAGTATAATTGCAAGTACTAAACAAATTTATGAATGTCATATAAGTGCACTACTTAAAGTTATTCTCCAATGCTTATTACTTCTGTTTGAAAATAATTGTTTTATTTCATTTATATGCACACAGCTACTGCAATAATTTTACTAACAGCTACATCCAAACTCACACTTATACACACACACACACACACACACACACACACACACACACACACACACACACACACACACACACACACACAC
>JBBBVU010000013.1:17325327-17348794 GCA_037177055.1 Atherinosoma microstoma
ACACACACACACACACACACACACACACACACACACACACACACACACACACACACACACACACACACACACATTTGCAGCTTATGAACAAGGCAACTCAGCTGACATGGATAGTGACCACTGGCTTAATATCAAGAACACCATGTTGTTTCCAGAGGGCAAGGAGCGAGGGCGGGGGCAAAAGAGGGGGCACCAGGAGGTGTGTGTGTGAGAAAGTGGGGGAGGTGTGGGGCATCTCAGCTCAGGTTGTCCCCTGTCTCCATGTGTCAGCCCATCTCCTTGTTCTTGCGTGTCACTGACACACACGTGGGTACTTGCCAAACCCAAGTTGCTCCAATTAATGGCTGTCCCACTGCGCTGTCCGATGTGCCGCGCACTAGCCCGGGTGACAAGACATGGTCTGGGATCTGTCTCTCCAGTGACATAAGGAAGGAATTTTAAGAGGGGAAAAGTGATGCAAACACACACCGGCTCATGCTGTGCCAAGAAAGGTAGATAACAAAGATTCTTGTAAATGAGTGGCAGCGAAGAAGGCATTGAGGATTCTCTAATTACTCGCTGCAATCTATCTAAGTCACTGGCCTTCTAATTTGATTTATCAGAATGCATGAAATCCCTTGGAATAATGCCCTTATTAGAAGGACAGAACTGACGGGGGAACAAGAGGTCTGCCAAGTGGGGGAGGGGAGAGGAGATTTAAGCATCAATTACAGTCAAAAGGAGAATTAATAGTTATTAATCCACAAACATAGCTATAGCTCCCTCTGCTAACTCTCTGCCACTTGGAGACAATTCCTTTCACTGTTGCCCACCATTTGAACGCATGCACATGGTTACTTTTACTTTCACTGCATGCACATGCACACACATATTTCAAGAAGAAGAAGAAGAAAAAAAAAGCAAGATGTCATAAATATCTTTAATACTCTGGATGGCTGAATCATTTTGCCCACCGGTAGATCAAAGGTCCTTAACTCTTTAACTAAATTCTTGACTGACAAATTCAATTGCTGTCAGTATTCCTGGGCCCTCAATGTAATATGTGCATTTTGATTCAATTTTCCCCACAAATACATACATATACATATTGTTTATCTAGTTATGGGTCCAAAAAAATCAATACTTATATCTGTGCTTTGTCATTCCTAAGTGCATCATGAAATAGCAAAATATCCCTCTAATTGAATCCCACAAAACCACATAGATTGTTAATTTTCTGCTATTAAGCTTTTGCAACATTTACAATGTCTTCCTTTGCCTGTTGATGACTCTTGTTTGTCTACTTGTATGGGAAAATAACCTTTTATATGTTTTGAAATTTAATTTTAAAAGGTCAGTTTTTCAACAAATAACAATAAATCACCAACAAGGAATACTTTGATCATTTCTGTGAGGTGGAATTCAAAGCATGTATTTATCAGTACAGGGAAAAAAAAAAAAAAAAAAAATGCTCTATTTAATTACATACTGTAGAAAGTCACAATTATTCTAACCATGTTCATGTCATTCTTTAAAAGCCTGACATAATAATTATGACAAAAGGACAGCGAGTCATGTTAAATAATTTAAAGAACTGTAAAAACAGCATTGCATCATTTGATGGCAGAGAGTTCTGGGTTTTATGTTAAATCCTTTGGTTTTTGTTAAAGGGCTGCCGAGTGGCTGAAAGGAGAATGCCAGTGTTCTGTTGCCTTGCTGTCAGTCACACAGAGGCAGTATTTAGACAGGGAGCTGAGAGGTCTGCTCAGCCGCCAGCTCCTGCTTTTTAAACAGCCCTTTCCTCAGAGAGACAGCTTAGCACTGAGTGCCAGTCAACCTCGCCTGCCCGGCCATTCAACCCCCCTGCACACACACTCACACACATGCACAGACACATGCACACACTTTGATAGGCTTTTTTGCTACTAAAGAACAATTTGGCTGAAATTCAGGAGAAATGATCGCTTGTAGTCAGACCCAAAGGTACATTGTGATGAGTCTATCCCGCCGTTTCAACAAAGTGGAGTGAAAGGCATCTGGACAGCAAATTCATCAGTATTACTTGAATGGAGGAACGAGCTCATACAGCATTACATGGCTGACAGCGAAGATGAATATAGGCAACCCAGCGCATCTGGGATCCTCACAGGCCTTCAGTCATGGTTTGTGGTAAAGACTGAGGGATGAGAGAGAGGTTGTGGAGATAACACATCACGCCCTGTCTTACGTCCCATATTATGTTGCTGTCCTGTAGAGTGTCTGGGACAATACTGTGTAAGCTGCCACAGTGCTGTTGACATCACTGACAAACCTCTACAGTGTCAGGCAGTCAGTCACACTTCTGCTGCGTGTCTGTCATCATGCTCAAACAGTCAGGCACTGACACCTTTTCACGTGAATGAAGATTCTTCAGTGACTGATAAAAAAATATAGTGGATGGCCTTTAAGAAGGGTAAAAAAAAAGAAAGAAAAAAATGCACAGCTAGAATAGCACCTCTCTGGAAAGAGAAGAGACTTATAATTTGCAATAATGGCACACCTTTAGCTCTCGTAGAGGGTTAGGGAATTACAGGAAAAAGCCGATCTGAAATATCCTTTTAACTGGCAGAAACACATCCATTGTAGACAGGAGTCTTGTTTACTTGGTAAAATGGCATCAATTAGGAGGGGATGGCAAAATTAGCATATTCTCTTAATGGACTGGCCTTTCTTGTGCAGCTCTCTCACTCTGATTGTATGGAAGGGACATGTTAAGGAAGACTGAGAAAAGGTCAGGTGTCTGCACTGTTCAGGTGATCATATTTTTTCACCAAACAGTTGCGCATTCTCCATGGCTATTGTCATGTTACATTGCAGCTGAGAGGAACATTCCCGCATGCAGAGAAATTTCATTTTAAATGATTGTGGAAAACAAGTCATTCATTCTGACACTTCCAAGACAGTGGACACGTGCAAATTTCTACTGTGCTTAAATTATTCTATATTTTGATGCTTTTTATATCATTCCGTTTGTAAATATTCTTTGCTTTGTAGAGTATACAGTGAGATAATTAATTTCAGTGATTTGCAAGTTTGCAAATTTAAAAACTAATTAATTATATTAAAAAAAAGAAAAAGATTTTTCATCATTAATGCTGCAGTTTGTATCTAAAGTAGGGCTCCACTCCTCCCCAACAGACCAAAGCTGCAGACTGCAAATTTTCTTCCCTCACCCTCTCCCCCCTTCCTCCCTTGTGTCTCTGCTCCCACCACCCCAAATTGACTGGTCTTGCACAGTTGCAGCTGAACAAGAAAGGAATTGCTAGTGTCAAGACACAGTTTACAAATATGACATCTCCTCTAGTATGGCTGGAAATATGAAATATTGATTTATGTGCAGTAAAAGGTCTTATAAAAATGATCACATACACATGAGGGATTAATGCGCAGAAGATCAATAGAAATTTCATTCTTGACACTAGACTGTCACCTATGGTGAAATGCTAAAATAAAGAAATCAATATTATCTATGAAATGTCAAATTTATTATAATTATGTGGATGAAAGCTGGCCAAGTGGCTCCCAGGGGGCTGAGAGGGATAGGTTACCACTCTCAAGCATCCCTCATGTCCCTCCTTCTCATGCTGCCAATTTTGAGAGCAATATTGGTGTAAAGGGTTTTCACCCGTTATGTATGGCCTTGTTGAAGCAAATTCCTCCAGGAATATTTAACTGTGGAAAGACTGACAATGGACAGAGCTGCAGTTCATAGCCCAAAGGTTGTGTAGTTAACAGCTGTTAGCTTTGGCTCAAATTGTATGACTCTGCCCTCTCGATTGAAACCTATTTGGCAACTCTTGCTGACATGGATAAGTCACATGCCACTAAAGTACAACATCCAGCGATGACAGATTCAGTCATGTCACATATTGATCTTCAGACTACAGTGCATCATTAATAACACTGATTTATTTTACTCCAAAAAAAAGTAATAAGAATTAATGAAAGCATAAAACAGTAATGGTCAGATTTAATTGTTAGGAAAACAACACTCGTAATTTTTCACGTCAAATCCCATTAAACGTTTAAAGTTCCTGCATGAGTTTTTCAAGGGGAAAAAAAAAGTATCAACAGACTTCAGCTATTTGTTTTATTGAGATTTCTCAAACCCCCCTCAATGTATTATTTGCTATTGCATTTAAACTAAAAGCTATTTGTTTTCATTCACTTGTTTTCCATGTCTAATTAATATCCTTTGAATGTATGGCGATCAATTTGTTCAATCAATGGTGGGTAGTGCCTGTGGCCTTCTAAAGGTCACTTTGATATGGAATGGGAAATCATCAGAGTCAGATCACAAAGGGGCAAACAGGTAATTTAAATGTGGCAGGCAAACTTTGCATGTCTTATGACATGTTTCTGAAAAACTAGAGAAAATTATTTCCCCGTCTGCTTTCCTGTTTCAAGCAATAGTCTTTTTTTTTTTTTTTCCACCAGGGGCCTTCTGTACACTCCAGAGTGTGGCAGCTGTGTAATCCTTTTAACAACCGACGGGGCTATTAAATGAACCAGCGGTGCAGCTGCAAATAGCCAATAAAGCCAGCACAATATCATCCCTATTAAACAGTAATCTCAGCAGGCTTAAGAAGTTCTCTGGAAAACGGGAGGAAAACCATAACAAAATGTAATCAAGCAAAACATGGGGATTTTCCTCAACAAAATAAGCCAAACAATTTTCACAGTGGCTGACATGAAAGGTGTTCGGCAGCAGCACTCGAGCCTCAGAGAACTTCTCAGCCGCTTCAGGTGACCACAGTTTGCCGCCTTATCATAAATACAGTCACCACAACAAAAAATGAGCCTGTCAATCGAACCAATTTATCTCCACAGATATTAGCAGAGAAAGGGAAACAGGGGAGGAAAAAAATAACAAATTGTGCAGCTACATTTTAAAAGTGACCAAATCGAATTCATAAGATCACAATTTGAGAGATAGAAAGCAGTTTATTTTTCCTCCCTTTCACCGGCTTATGTGCTCTCTCAGATGAAAGCAGAGCAGAGAGCTGCTGCTGATGGAGCCTTTGAGCTTGGGAGAGGAGGCGACGCAGCCTCTTGAAGGGGTGCCGGGGACAGCGATAACCAGGGAGGCCGCAGGAGCTCCCTCCGCTGCTGAGGGAAGGTGTTCCAACTTATCAGAGTCTGCACACGGGGAATGATTACCCCCTCTGCCGGACTGATTACCGCTACCTCTCTGGGTCAAAAGCAGGCTAGGATGAAAGAGACAACTGAAGCCTCCTATCCTGCCTCCAATCATCCATTAGCACTCTGAGCGAGCAGCTCGTCTACCCCACCAACCCCCTCACACCTCTCTCCAGCGGGGTTGTCAGTCTGGTGCATAAGATGTAGAGGGACATAATCACAGGCGGGATTCTCACTCACACTGATGTCATGGAGAGCTTGGAGGGCCTGAAGATGTAATTTATGGATTTGAGAATACACACTTCCTTGACATATTATTTATTTACTGTAGTTTGTTTAAGAATAACCCTCATCATTTGCAAGGTGAGGCAAAGTGTTTACTCTATTGATGTTCGCTTTATATGCTGATCCACCCACATGAATAAGAATATGAAAAACTGTCGCCAACTAAACTTAAAAGATGTGTCTTTGCTCTTTTTGATTGTGGTAGTAGTAAAGAAACAAAAAAATCTAGTCAACATGGTCCTCTACTTCACCCACAATCTGCTCTGTATATTCTTTGTAAAACATCACTAACTACATAAACAATCCAAATCAGCCTGAAACACTTTTTTTTGCTCCCAAGTGACTGAGATGCTACACTTGGAGTATCTACATTTAATGCTTTACTCTATATGCATTCCACATCATCTTATGGATGGACAATGGGCTGGGAAAGCACGGCTGACCAGACTCACCTCCTCCCATAACAGCACAACCCTTCAGATTAAGGTCAGTGCTCTAGCTAGTGCTACCTTTCACTTTCTAAGCCAATTGTTGGTGAAATCTCTGAAGAACAGAGTGTAAAAATTCCCCCTCCTATGCTTCCATGCACAGGTCAGTACAGAGGTCTCTACAAACCACGAAAGTAACGCCTTGTTCCGAAACCTCAAAAGAGTAATTCCAGTGACAAACCTGTTTGGTAATATTGGGAGCTGGATATCAGGAGTGTAGGTCTATCTGTGCAAATTTAGAGCAGATGAGCAGCAGGGGGCTGTTCTGCCTCTATTTGTGAGCCAAAGAGGAGCTGCAGGTCAGTTATCAGGAAGGAGGAGTGGATGCTGCCTTTCACAGAATGCAGTCAAAAAGCAACCTTATTTTCCTAATAGAGCAATGTCTGGTCACCAGTCGATCACAGATCAAGCAAAGAGATTGACAACACTTAACCATGTATACACATTTCTGCAGTATCCAAAATTGCCATGCAAATATGGGAACTCCACATAGAAAGGCTTCACAAGAGATGTAATCCAGGAACCCACTTACTGTGAGCCCACACCACTGCAAAGAAGTGATTCCACAACTGATAAATTCTAAATCATACCAGCAACAATTGAGGGAGACCACCACTGCTTGATGCTTATCTCCAGGGAAAGAAGCGTTCCACTGCTGCAAATTTGAAAGCACAGCATAATATCAACTCTTTTTTGTCAAAGAAAAATGCAAGTTTTGAATGAGAATTTTCTGTTTTCAATTAAATATTAGCACCTGATTGATTCAGGTATCTTTTAAAATGTATTAAATTGAAACTAAAACACATGAGTATAATAATGGAAAGGAAGCACGATCATCCCTCAGCATCATTCGGGTGTGAGTGCATGCTGAATGAGGTAACACATTTCTGCGGCCAATGCAAACAAAGAGGGAGATCGCACTACAGACCTGTGGAAATGCTGTTTTCAATAATCCAAAGCATCTTGTCTTGTCCTTTTCACATGCTTCCAATGAATTATGTATCTGGAGTGATTTATGGTATGCCAACATTCACCCTCTCCTTTTCCCTCAATGTGGAATCCTACATGGATTTTTCACAGGGAGCCAACTGGGAAAACCAAAATTGCTCAATTTAAGGAAGTAATTAAAACTGTGCCCAATCAATATTTATCTTTAGAGAGACCCTGGTGGGGGTTTAGTGCCTCACCATCCCCCTACTATGCCCGTGTCTAGCCCTTCGTCCCCTTGCTCATCTTATTGACAGCTGTTCAGCTCCTTCAAATAAACCAGAAACAGGAGCAAGCTGTTCCCACTCAGGACTAAAAATGACATGTGATATGAATAATCAAATGACCCTTGTCCGTGAGCCAGCCAGTACATACTGAACAAGTTCAGCTGATTAGGAAAAATGAATCTGGAGTTTATTCAAAAAGGGAACTTCCTCTGAATTAGTTACAAAGTGTAAAAATAGAATTTTTGAAAAAGTCAATCTATAATTTTCTAAACAGCTAAATTGTTCACATCAAACTATCAAAACTCATGAATATTCATCAGTTTAACACTCTCCTATTCTGATACTCTTCACTGAAATAATTAGTTTGACATTATCGTCTCACCTGTACACAAGTGGAAAAAAGTGGAACGGCACAGATTCCTACAATATTCAAGATTGATTTTCTCTTTCAATTAGAAGTTCTACATATGACTATTATAAATTTTATTTGGCATGCCTAAGCACCATTTACAACTGACTTTACTTTAAGAAATGTCTTTCTTTTGAACAAATCATAATCATAGAATAAATAATTAATTGAGGATTGATAAAATGGTAAAACGATAACCAAAGGTTCATAATAATAAAAATTATAGTTTATATAAATTATTGCAAATAGGTACTTTTTCCATTAATGAATTTAAGCAGTAAAATCAATTTAAATACTGTATTTATTTGGTTTTTGCCTTTCTTTAAAATATATTTTCAGTATCAGTGTCTGTTTGACCAGAGCAATGTAAGAATAAGAGATCAAATATTGTGTGCAAAATGTATGCTCTTAATTAAAAACAAAATTTAACAAAAATTATAAAAACCTATCTCATAGCTTGTAATACGTCCATGGGATGAATACATATTTGATTATGCATCAGACCATCATATCACCTCTGACTGGGGCCTGAGGGATCAGATGTGAATGCATTCTCAATGTTTCCTTTGTGTGTTCACATGAACTGATCAGATGCTCAAGACACACGTTAAGACCAGGTCTGAACAGGGCCTCAGAGACAACTTTCTTGTCTGATTAGTCAGGCTTTCTGTGTACCTTAATCTTGTATACATTAATTCGAGGTGTAATGGCCTCATATCATATCCTAATGTTAGTTGTAACACTGAAATATTTATTTCAAGAGGGCAATTTTCCGGAAAATCGATAAAAACTCCAAACCTGAAACCAACTGTTATGATATGGGATGTAATGTCACAGATATTTCATTACGACCTCAGCAAAATTGTGGCAAAAGGTATAATGCATCTTGTATAATGATCAATGGACACCTGTTCAAAAGTTGTTTTACAGTATATACACAGGCTAGGATGTCATATTAGCACATTATGCACTGATAAGTGGCATTCCATACACTGCCACCCACTGATCAAAAATAAGAAATAATAAAAAAAAATATTACTTCAAATAGAAAGAAAGAAAAACTTGAAAAACCTATTGTAGTTCTCTTTTTTTAAATAATCCATGAAAGTATTACTTGTACAGTCTCAGTGACAGGATTGCCAACACTAGGACTTACTGAGCTAACCAAGCACCCAGCCAGATGAATAGGAATTTGAAAAGAACATAATTTGATATAGTTAGAATTTTCTTTATCTTAAAAAACAAACAAAAAAACAATCACAATCACAATCAGAATTTGCTGCATGACACATTGTATCCACACCAAACCAATCACATTGTGCAACATAATCTGTAAACACATGGGCCTAAGCAGACTCTGTCTAGTGAAACTAACTATAAAAAAATATATTGATGGCTAAAATATTAACTAGTCTGAATACAGTGTGAGTTATTGTACTAATTATGAATTTGAAATAAAATCTTGGATTTGGTAAGAGGAAAAGTAATAAATACAGTCTACATTAGTGGTTCTCAAACTTTTTGAGCCCCCAACATAACAAACATTAGTATTTGCAACCCCCCCTCCCTTCCCCGTGAAGACAATGATTAATTGTATGATATGAGATGGGTCATCCTCTAGGATCCTCTAAATATAAGGCTTGAAAACTGACAGAATTTTCAGAAATAAGGAGGATTAATGTGGATTTATGCATTAATGTGTTAAAAAATTAAGCTAATTATTGCCAGGTTCCCGTTCCAGGGTCAGGGCGTTTTTAGTTTATTTTGATTCTTTTGTGCACTTCTGGGTGTTTTAGTTCTGTGTCTAATTCTCCTCTAATTCCAGGTGTCTCGTCTGCCCTTCCCTCGTGTGTCATCTCCTCCTCCCAGCTACCTGATTGCCCTCACCTGCGTGTCTCACCCTCCCTTGTGTGTATATAAGGCGTCTAGCTGCCTTCACTCTTTGCCAAATCGTTCTGTGAGTTTCTCCTAGCGTTTCAACCTTGGATTCCTAGTCTTAGTTTTTCCACGTTCCTAGTGTGTTTGACCTGCTGCTGTATATTTTGACCACGTCCTTGCTTGCCGTTTTTGATACCTCAGCCATGTGAGTTGTTGTGACCAGCTTCTGTTTTTTAACCACGATTCCTGCCTGCCAATTTTGTATGTCTGCCAATTAAAGAACTGTTTTGAGAACTCCTCTGTCCAGCGTGTGTGTCCACCTCTTAACCCAGACCTGACATCTATAGATTTATCTCTGCATTAATGGTTTGACAGCCCTGATAAAAAAAATCCCAAATTTATTTGATAAATGTTGGTCATATATTTTATACAACCACCTGGCGACCCCCTGAAATGATCTCACGACCCCCATGGGGGTCCCAACCCCCAGTTTGAGAACCACTGGTCAACATAGTGGGGTTTAATAGGTGATTATAAGATAGTTAAGACAGAACCCGCAATAGAAATCAGTCACATAACCCAAACCACAATGAAGTAGCCATTAAACCATTTACGCCTGAATTTATTCACAAATAGAAACAAATTAATAGCAGTAAAGGAGAAAAATAACAAAAACAAAGAGACTGGATTAAAATAAAATGCAATCAGATATTGAATAAATCAATGACATTAAACATATACAAATACATTATGTAGAAAATAGACAGTGAATCAAAAAAATAAAAAATCAATTAGATAAAAAAACTGAATTTAAAAAAAGACCTGAAACAGTTTGTGGCAAATTTGTGACAATAGGCATCGAACGGTTAAAGGATACATTTTCCTCTAAAGAAATCAACATTAAATCCCTTATGTTAATCGCATTTAAATACAATAGAATATTTACTCAACATCAGTTTAGTAAGGTGAAACAATCATGTACAACAGAATAGCTGTGGCATGACAGTTTGGTTAGACTGTCTTCAGAGACCTCTTGCTGCAGGCAGAATCATGTCTCTGTCATTCTATATCATCAATTTTAATTATCCTCACAAGTGCTCAGTCTGCTTCAGGCAGCAGTGGGAAGGCAGAATCTGGGAGAAATTCCTCTAATCTATTTGGGATGTGAAGTGTGAGGTGAGACCTATGTCTGTCACACCTCTCTCCCTCCACCCCCCACTCCACTGCCACACTGCTGTGCTCAAAAAAACACACAGTTAACAGGCCCGTGCTTGGATGCACTCATATGCACAGAAAAAAAAGCAAGTGCTTACATACATAAATGAGTTTATCTTGTTTATCTCTGCTTATAAAATGTTCTGCTTTACTTCTTGAGCAGTTGCAACACCTCACCAGGAGTCAGCCAGTAGGCACCTCCTGCTGTAACTGGACACTACAGACATTTAGTGGTCATTATGACAGCCCCAGCTCCTTCTGTTCTCAATAGCCTGGTGGGGGTCTCATGGGCCTCTGGCCCCTACCCCTGCTGAGTTAGACCACCTCCATCTACAAACAGATCACACAGTGTCTATAAACAGAGGTTCTGTAATTGGGCTGGACTAATATGACACTGTGAGGATACAGTCACACTTGAGCTCTAGTTTAGAAGGAGTGACTATGGTTGAAGTTGAGATTACTGGGGTTGATCCCAACAAAATAAGGGTTCGTTTAGGTTTTTTACTGAATCAGTGGCACAGATACACTATCCCTGATCCTAAAGTAAACCTTGTAAAAAGAAAAGAAAGAAAAAAATTCCAAAAAGCTGAAACGTTGCCCTTACTAATAAGATATATATTAATTTGTGATCATAGCAGATACCCCTACCCTGCCCACCCCTGTCACAAACTGACAAGCTTATCCTCAAATTTTATGGAAAATTAAATCAAAAACCTTTTTAATCTAGCAAACATCTGTTTTTATGCACCACTGCAGATCCTGTACATGCAATCCTCCTGGTGCAGCTCAGCGGTGTGTGAGACATCATATTCAGAGGGTGTGGATATGTGCAGATGACTGTATTCAGTAATTTCATTAAAATTTTTCTCTTTTTTCCCAAACTAAAGCTTTCTGGTGCGAAATGTCAAAGTATCCTCAGGCAAGACACAGAACCTTACAATGCTTCTCAGTGTATTCCCTACTTTAAGTAACTTTGGATAAAAGTGACTGTTGAGTGAATATAATGGAAGTAATGAGGTCCCAACCAAACCAATACTCAAGCTTTCCAGATCATGTTCACTGCCAAAGAACTGCTTAGATTAGATGTATTGGCTTGAAATGGCTTTGCTTTATCCTGGTGTCTGGATTGCATAATTCCTTACACTGAAAAGTGAGTCTAAATGAAAAATGTCAAACTCTGGCCACCCTCCTGCAGGTTTTAGGTACTTCCCTGCCCCAACATACCTGATAAAAATTAAATGGATCCAACAGCTTGTTGTCAAGTCCTAGACAATGACCCATTAATTAGCAACAGGTGTGTTGAAGCAGGCGAACATCTAAAACCTGCTCGACAGTATCCCTCAAGGGCCGGAATTTGAGATCCATAGTTTAAATCCTGAACGTTTGTATTGATCCTGCTTTTTTTCTATTATATCTAAATAATTATAGCTCTATTTTCACCTAAGTTTATCCTGGTTGCGAGTCCTCTGTCACTCAGTTTGATGGCATACTATTCAGCTGTGTTAGAATAGCGATGGCATTCTATGGCAGTTGATGGCATTATTTACTATACAATGACTGACGCTCAATCAGACCTTCAGTGATTGGAAATCTCTAACACATAAGTACACAATATGGTTAAATCTAATCGAGGCAAATTGCATGCATTTTTAGGGATCATTAAGTTATTAGCATCACTAGAGGGGGCAGAAAAACACTTCAAAAAAATCCTTTGGCTAATTGCAATCAATTTCTTCTTTTCAGGGAAACTTCTGATGATTTCTGGTATTATGCACTTCATGGCTTTCATGTGAAGGTTCATAGAATAGAATAATCTTTTATTTGTCCCACAGAGATATTTGCATTATAGTAGCAGCATACAGTCTTTAATCAATTTAGAAATAACCATACAAAGATAAAATATAAAGACTCTAAGATGCATGGATCTCATTCTAATAACAGCAGTAGCTTTGTTGTCCTTTCTGCTAAAACATTTCTAACCATAAACCAGAGGTGGAAAAAGTACTGAAAAATTGTAATTGAGTAAAAGTAGCTTTACTTTGCTTAAATTCTACTCAAGTAAAAGTACCCATCAAAAAATCTACTTGAGTAAAAGTAAAAAAAATACTTAATTCAAAATGTCATTTGAGTAAAAGTTACTTAGTTACTTTAATAATTGATATCAAGACACCTTTTGCATTGCATGATGATGTTATTGCCTTGTTTGCGTTTGAACACAAACAGCAGGCTGAGATATGGCCGACGATTTCCTTCGCTTTCTGATTAATCTCTGCACGGGAATTCAATGTTTCTGCTTGACAATCCTCAGCCTCCTCCATCTCCATCTCATGCTCAGCACCAGCCATTATCAGTGAGAATTTCACCCACGCAAGCATGCACAGGTGTACAAGGACATGTAATTAAGTAGAAGTATCTTTACTTTACTTAACTACTCAAGTAAAAGTACCCATCTAAAAATATACTTGAAAATTAAAAATTACTCAAAAAAACGACTCAGTTACAGTAACTTGAGTAATTGTAATTCATTACTTTCCACCTCTGCCATAAACAGATAATATTTTGTTGTGTTCAGCAAGACCTAGAGAGGTTCTCTCCTGCATACAGCCTTAGGGACAAAGTGCAGGCTGAAATGGCCAATAAAAAGACATAATTAATAGAAAATAGAGTAGCATATGATTGGCAACTTCTGAAAAGAGAAGCAGACAGAATGAGGAGCTGATATTAAGTTCTTGCACTGGTGAAAAATTCATCTCGCTGCAGGGTAAAAAAGAAAAGTGCTTCTCCCGTCCATAAAAAGGAAGAATAAAAGAAATAAGTTAGAGAAAATCACTGGCCAGCTTTTATGTTTCACTCTGTCAGCTGAGTGTCAGGGATTTGCTGTCATAAAGATAGTGAAGGCTCAAGAGCTGGCGCTTACCAAGAATTAATCAGTTTAGGTTTTGGTCCTGAACATAAAATGTCAGACGTTGCCTCTCAACACTTGTAGGTGATTTCTTTGAGCTGAACAACACAATAATCCCACTCTTCACTTCTATTGAAGGTCAAAGTTGGTCAGTGAGCCAAGAAATACCATATCAGAGCTTCCTTCCTACTCGATTGCTGCGAGTATAAATTATGGAATTAGTGTATTGATTGCCGACTGTGGCTTCAAGCAATCACTTTTACAGCCATGACAGGATTATTTTATCCTACTTTTCCTGTATTATTATGTGTTGCATTTGAGTTATTCTACCAGCATGGGAAGTGACAGCCTGAATTTATTCAATAAAGCGGGGCAGTTAGGAAAGTCAGTGAGGCAAAAAGCAGAAGACATGGCATGAAGGAGAGAGACAGGGTTCCTGGCTGCAAGGCTGCCATCCTAAATAAAGAAAGATATTTGCCCAAGTGGAGCACTGATCAATACATTCATACAAACACAAGCACATCATTTGTTAAGTCTTCAGGAGTGAAAAATAGACATCACATATTATAGATAATAGAGTTCGCAAGGATTTTAAGCACAAGACTTGGAGGTGCAGTGTTGGATTTTCTTAATCAAATACAAAATATAGCAAAAATTTTCCATCTAAACCTTTAAGTCATTTTTGCATTTTCTGTTAAAACAGTAAACAATGATTAGGTGCAAGCGTAGCCCTTCACTTGCAGATCATTGCAAGGCAACTGAAACCGTTTAAAAGGAAAAATATTTTAAAACTTTTTTAAGAGTTTATAATGAATTGAAAGTTTTTGACAACTTCATGGAATGCAAAAACAATGACTAAAAAAGAGCAATCACACATTCAATATGGGGGTTTTCAAAGCCTGGTAAAGCATCTCCTTCAGGGAAGGTTTGGAAAATACACAATGCACATTTTAGCTATTGTTATGATAATATTCGGATGCCCACAAGAATTATGATTAGCTTGTTTAATCATAAATACACTTAGCAAGTCAAGAGAACCACATATTGCTCTTTGACATATACAGAATATACAAAATATATCAATGATCTTTGTTATTGTACTCCTTAGTTTCTGCCTTTTAAAAAACAGTTCTTCAACCACAATGGAAACATTAGGTTGTTTTTATATGACTAAAAAAGCTGGCAGGCTCTGATTGTCAATTCATCTGTCCATCTTAAATATGACAAACCTTTTTTTTTCTTGAGTGCTCATGTTTGAATCATTTATGTATCTTTTGATATTCTAATCTGTGAGTAATTCAAAACGGTTTGCCTGAAATGAATGAAAGAAAAATTATTTTTATGGCAGGAAAGACAAACGACTCTGAAATGAGAGTGTTGGTAATGTTCAATAATCATTAATGCATTGTATGCACAATCTCATCAGAAACTGTAAAATTTGAACATTCATGGGAGTGAGGTAGCAGTGGGTGGTCTATCAGAGCTAACAGAGAGTGACAGACAGGAAGGCCTGCTCACACTCAGTTATACAACAATAAACAGTCTAACAGGCATATCTTTGGACAGTAAAAGGAGGCCAATACAACCAGAGAAATACAGCAAGCACAAGGAGAATATGGAAACATCACAGTCTACCAGCAGGTGCGAATCCAGACCATTCACGATAAAAGGCAGCAGTGCTAACCCCTGCACTATACAGAAGTTGATCAGAGATTCACACAATACATTTTTAATAAATGCAGCATGTCACAAAAATACAGACCTTTTATCCCTTCTAAAAAATGACTCATTTATGTAACTACATTGCTGCAGCAGTAAAAATCAAGTGAAACAGCAATTTAGCATGTGTTTTTTGACTGATGTACCTTTCCATTTATAAGCTAATTTGTATTGGTTTTCACCTATTCCCAAAGCACAAAGGCTAATATGCAATAAGCCATATACTGAACAAAGATCTTCAACAAGGCCAGTTTTAGTATACTTTGTATTGTTTTCAATCACGTTTATATAACATAACGTGCAATTCTTAACATATAGCTATGAGGTCATAATTTGCAGTAAAAACCATTTTCAGGGTTATTACACTCAGAATATAAAGAAAATATATTTTTCTCATTTGTTTTGTGGCCCATTAGAGAACAGTATTGCTGTAAATTAAACTATCTAACACTGTTGTCTTGAGTTAAGTTGTTAATGCCCTGGGAGGAACATCTAACTGATCTGTGAAAATAGCATTCAAGACTGAGACAATGCCTCAGTCTACACATGACAGACAAGAATCTGTGGTCTGCATTGCATCAAAATGACAGGACCCAACACAAGTAATCTGACACATCTTGATCACAGCACAGAACTGATCTTTCTGTCACACTGGGGATTAAAACAGAAACATGGGGCTAACAAGGGTCAGATATGAAATTTCAAGGAAGTGACACATGACAGGACAAACAATTAAGTGTCAGTACGCTGACCTTGGGGCAACAGTTTTACACCATGACCCTGTATGCATTAGTCATTCCACCAGCAGCATGAAGGGGGCAAAAAGGGAGCCTCACTGTGCTTGTTAATCCAATGCCAGGAGCCCAGTGTTGTTCATTGTTTAGTCGTTATGATTAAAAGATGTACAGCACTATGGAAATTGTAGAGCTTGTGATTTGTCTTTGTCCGGGCAGCTTCCTACAGCTTTCTGCAGAAGTTGCAGAAGTGCAGCTCAAAGTAGTTTGGGTCTTTAAACAGCACACAGGGCCAACCACATACGTGAACACACACACGCTCACACTTGTCATTACATCACAATTAGAGAACTAGCAGGAAAAATCTCTATTGTGGAAACTACTCTGTCAAAGGAGAAGCTTCTGTTCCTATTGTGGAAGCTGCAGCTCAGAAATCAAGGATGTAATTACTCATGTAGAAAGCACAACGAGAAGGAGAAAAAGCCATGTTCTGCTGAGTTTTGCTTTTAAAGGAGGCAACCAAACAAGCAGTGGCTGCACTGTAATCAGTCAAACCCCAACACTAATTCTTCAGGTGGTGAAGACCGCAGCATTTTTAACTCACGACTACCACTGTCCCTATCTCTTTTTTCTTTTTCTTTTTAACCAAATACAGCAAGACAGCTTCTCCTTGAATATCCTTCAACAAGCTCTATGACCCAAAAGTTCTGAGAAAACATTACTGCTTTCACTTGAAATTTTTCTAAAATGCATATATTTATGTTATAATATATATTGTAATGACTATTTATAGAAAATTAGAAAAAGTGTATGCAATTAGCATGTTATTAATTTTGCTTTCCACCTGTTGAATAAATTAAAATGAAAAAGATTATTTTTTAAAAATGATATGACAAATTATAACAGGTTCTTAAAAAAGATATCATTAGAAGTCAATAATGACCAATAGCAGTGCTGCACTTCACAGAAACAAGTATCAGCTAATTAATTATTAATTTCTTAACGTGTTTTTTTCTCTCCCCATCATCGTTGACACTGGCCAGCATGGTCTCATTTCTCTGTGACAGCTGGCGATGCTTTCCTGTGATTCATGGTAATCCACTTTTTATTATGAAGGAAATATGGGTATTTTTTATACAGCAGGGAATGAGACAATATTATACGTGGTATGGACATATGGTCTGATCTGAACAGAAAAAGCATGCCAGATTCTACAAACAAAATTAAACACTTTTAAAAGCATCCGTTTAAATTCTATTCTTTGAACAAAATTTTCTGTAGACATCCAAAAGATTATTAACTATTTAATTAAAGCTTTCCTGGAACATCATAGAGTTTCCAAGAGAAAACACAGTTTCAGTTTTGAAGTTTTAATTCAAAGCCAGAATTTCTGAGTGTAGCAAGTTATTTTACCAGTGCGGCTGAGAGATTTAAACATGCATCATAACTTCAAGACAAATAAAACATCTACCAAATTAACAAAGGCCAAAAGCCACATTAAACTCTTGAGTCTCACAGTATGCAATCCTGCAAAATAATGCAGAATCTCACAAACATAAATTAACTTTTTTGTGTAATAAGGTAACATATCGATGATTAAGTGTAAGTACTTTGGCTCATATAGTTTACCTGCTTTGATAATGCATCCTATTATGTAAATGAACATGACATGACCCAAATGTGCTGTGTAAATTAATGTATTTTACCTTCGAGATAAGATGTTGCATATCCAGCAATCCATTTGTGCAATGTGTTAACAAGAAGGCATAGCAGAGATTTAATAGCTTAACAGAGGCATAAATTACAAGAAAACGATTTCCATAAAAAAGCATTAACATCATTCTGTTAGTTATAATAGTATTTGCAGGATGTAAAGTAAATGTCATTACTCATGTGTTGTAACAGAGTGTTGCAGTGATCTTTACCAGCGTGTTTAGAGAGGAAGTTTTGAACTATTCAGACCTCAAGCAAAAGTGTTAATCCCAGCTCATTTGCTCAGCTGCAAGTCCACAATACAGCAAAACAGACATTTATTTATTCATCTTCTAATAGCGATTTGGGCTTTTTCTAAATTGAATTGGCTGGATCACAATCTTATGGTATGAAATTTAAAAAAACTAAATACTGATTCTCATTTCTTTAGATGACACAGCCACAGTGTATAATGATAATTGTAGTGTATCTAGCAAAGAAAACGATAAGACCACTTAAAGGATGACAAAACCAAGAAATCCTGACAAATGCAATCCTGAATCAAAACAACACAAAGAAGGAATACTGGGCTTTGCAAATGAAAACAAACTAAACAAACACACACAAGTTTAAGAAGCAGATAAGTGGGGTTATGACCGCTACAATATGAAGCTGGAAGGTTGACTGGATGGGAAACAGGGGGCTGGGGACACGTTTTTTTTTTTTTTTAAACTACTTCCCCTGCAAACAGCATTATCTTGATTAAAGTTTAATTAAGGATCACATTTGGCTGTGCCTTTCATAGCGATCTACATGAGCAGATTTCCTAGGGCTTAACTTTATCGCTGGGAAAATCCTCCTTTATTACTTTCAACCTGTTGTAAAAGCTGTTGGCACGGAGGGACGGCTGCCTCATTCACTGGCCTTGTTTGCTGCTGGAAGAATCCTGTGTCTCAGGAGATCTCCCCACAGTGGTTCAATTTAATATCTGTCCTATCACTACAAGGCTGGGGCTCATTATTAATGATACTATTCATTAATTTCTTGTTGGGCTGATGTTATTTATTAAAATATTAAAGAAAGCTCCCGAGACACTCTCACGTAATGAGGGATGTGTCCTCCTTGCACAGACACCCCCCCCCACCACCACCACCCTACATCCCCTTCTCTGCTGGATGGATGGTTGGTGGAATTACCCCACTCGGACGCTGCTAGCCTGCGCACCCTCATTAGTCGTTCTCCAGGGCTGAGTGACACCATAAATCCATTCTGCACGTCCACCAACGGCAGCCATATACAAACGCACGCTGCTTGCCTTGCCCCGTTAATGAGCCATTCCCATGCACAGGGAATTGACTAGCGTCCATCCAGTATAACTGGACAGTATTTTTTGGAAGAGCTAAATTGCAACCAATAGATTTAGGGCACTGGATAACAATTTTGCTTCTCATTAATAAACTATCATGTTATAAACTTGAGATTGAAATTTAACTCAAACGGACCACTGTCCCCTTTTAAAAATGGACAGTAGTAAATAAAGGCCTGCTCATTGTTGTGACATTATTATAATGCCTCTAGACATGAGAGAATTCTTCATATACACTACTTTGGTATGTCTAAAAATACAGTGGAATGCAATCCAATGTAACAGGACAGCCGCTTATCTTTATTAAGCTGATAATATTTTGTTTTTAGCAACATAGTCAGATTTATGGATGTTTTAAAACTTATTTTTTACACCTGTTAATTCCTATGGTCAAAGTAAAAGGTGGTATTGCAACTTAATGTTTTTGTATCTTGTTATCCTTATTGTGAGGAAATATTAAAAATACATAATCAACTGTGATCTCAATCACAATATGCAGAAGTGAACACTTTTTAAGTTCTAAAAAGTAGAAAATGACCAATTTAGATAAGTTTACTTGTATTAGTATTAAATCGCTGGAGTTCCTACCAAAGTGACCACTGAGAGTGCTAAAAAAATACAAGAGACAAGTTTTTGAAGTTAAAATTGTTGAAGTACATTCTTGAAGGTCTGAAGTTCTGTGTCAACAAATCTAGAAAAAGGACTGAGACAGTCTCCGGTGAAGAGGCAGACATTGTCAAGACTGTTGGACTTTACAGCTTGCATTGCTCAGGCACCTTCAATTTGAGTACATCCCCTTTTTTAAGCCCTTAGTATTAATGGCTGCACAGAGAAATTCAAGAATCCATTAATCATAATAATTAATCTGATCCAATTATATTGCAAAGAATATAACAAATTGCAGGGGAAAATAATGATCTATCACTGCCATGTCATAGGGATGTGGGAGTAAAGCAGTAATTAGACATAGGGATTTTAAATAGTACACACTGTGCGAGCAGCTGATGGCTCTACTGTTTGGATCTGATGATGTAATTAGAGACAAAGTTGAACACAGTGTTTTTGGCGGTTCAACTAATGAAGGTCTAGCAAGAGGGAGGGCCAGCTTTTAAAAGGCAAGATGTAAAGGTAATTAATGTTTTGTAACTGAAAGTGGAAGAAAAATTGAATTGTTTGCTGGCTGAGAACTGATTACAGCTGACCATGTTGTAAGTAACTTAACTTTTACATTATCACGTTTAATTGTTCAGCAGTCAAAATTTAAAATAATTAGTTATGAAATCCAACATGTTATTCTGAAACTTAAATACATGCCTTTTTGTTTCAAAACGGAAAGTAAAAGAAAAGAGGTAAAGATGTGTCAAAAGACTCCTGGCAGTGTTACTTCATCCTCTCAAGTTGGGGACAGAGGGCAGACTTTACATTGTAGCTAGGTTTCAATTCACCGCGAAGCAAATCTGATACAAACTTTTGAAAAGGTATTGGTTTCAAAGCAAATCATCAAGAATAGATTTTTAGATTTAGACTTTTTTGTCCTTGAGGGGAAATTCTTTTCCACAGACTGAGCCCCTGGATTCCCCCAAGAGCTGGGTGTGGTGTGTACTGTCGCAGTAGAGCCTGCGCCAAATCAAGGACAAGAGAAGCAGATATTTCCACAATAGAAAACAAGCACAACTTTGACAATTTACATTCTGTCCATACTTATGGTTGTTTTATCATTTTTTTAAACTAATGGAACTAATTTATATTTGTTTATGGTTCATAATAGTTCAAAATGAGGTTTTGGACGATGACAACTTTAAGTGGCACGTTAGACAGCTGCTCAAAAGCATCTCAACAACAAAACATCAGTAATGCTCTGAAACATATAAAGATCCTATGCTAATTCAAAAAACAGGGGAATTCTTGGACATAAACTAACCTCTTTCTTGTAAAGATGATGTTTGTGGCTTTAAAAACCACAACATTACAAACCTCACAAAAATTGTGGTACAGTGGCCAGTGTTTACAGCATTATCTAAATCACAGTAAAGCTAACCTGAAAGGTAACAATAGAACAAAAATAGAATTGAAATGAGAATAAACAGCCAAGAAGAACAAAAAGTAAAGCGAACAAATGTTCTCCACAAAAAGAATGAAGAAAAAAAAATCTCTCGTTGGCTTCTCATGAGTACAGAATTAATCACCTGCCTGCCGCGGCGGTCTCTGTGCTAGGACCCGAGGATGGAGGTAATAAGACAAGCCCTTCAGGGACGCACCGCCGAGTATAAATATCAGCTG
The DNA here is from genome assembly GCA_037177055.1 of Atherinosoma microstoma. Classification (NCBI taxonomy): domain Eukaryota; kingdom Metazoa; phylum Chordata; class Actinopteri; order Atheriniformes; family Atherinidae; genus Atherinosoma; species Atherinosoma microstoma. The sequence goes on from JBBBVU010000013.1 coordinate 17,346,667, forward strand.
CTGTGCATATGCAAATCACTCCTAGATTTATTTATTTTTTAATTTCTTCTCAAAGGCTCAAGTGTGCTAATATCAAATAGCAAGCTTTTAGGGAGTGTTTAATGGCTGATGGTGGGAGGTAGGGAGCGGCGGACTCTGGAGCGTGCGCCAGTTCATGAGTAATTAAGGGGTGTTTTGCTGAGCATAAATAATGCTGTTTGTACTGGCTCAATGGAGGAGTGGGGCACAGAGAAGAGAGGAGGCCTGGGCGGGGATGGAGGTGAGGTGGGTGGTGGTGGGGATGTTGGACAGACAGGAACAGCGGGTGTTAAGCCCTCAACACACACCTCTGGCTACCACTCTTAACACAAGCATGGAGAGGCTCGTTTGTTAGTTCCACACCACTCTGAATTACTCAGAAAATTACTCTTCAAGAGGATTATTAGGACATCTGGAATTTTTTTCTTCTCACTGACCTCCCTAATTAGTCTTTGAGAAAATAAACTGGGATACCAACAACACCAATAAGCAAAGACACTGATCATGAACAGTTTAATCAGTTTGCAAATGTGGCAGCATCCAATATTAAAAGCATATTTTAACAAAGAAAATAATGATATATTCCATTTGAATTTGCCATAGTACAACACCTCTTTTGCCAGCTTTGCAGAAATTCATTTCAATAGTAAATGATTGTATAATATAAGACTAATCCCAATCCCTTCAAAGACTTGTGAGAATTCCAAAGCCTCCAAGTCAAATAATGTAGGCTGTGAACTAAAAGTGACTTTAGTGGTCTTTGAGTTTAGACATCTGGTTTGTTTATATCTAATCAATCACAAGATTGGAAGTATTAATAACCTTCTCTTACTTTTATGTAATTCCTTCCTATTTGTTTGTTGGTATGTGCATTTCTGTTGTTTGCTTTCCGTTGTTGAGCATTATTATACAAAGACACAAGAACAAAAAAGTTCAGTATTGTGTTAAAATAGGACATTTTATCCCTAGTTTTAGTGATTATTAATTGCATACACCATGTTAACAGTATTATCAAGAGGCTTTTGTAACAAATTCACTCTTTGAAAAGAAAAAAAAACAACTTTTTGAACAGTGTGCACTTTTCATCATGCCAGAGCAGGTAATTTTCACTGGGGTAGGAAATAGAGTTATTTCCTCACACATTAGTAGAAGAGTTGACAGGCCATAGAATGTACTGCACTTCAGCACACTAATGGTCAGTGAGTAACCCCTTCCCTCCCCAACATCAGTGAAGACACAAGATGAGAAGGAGCCATTTATAGATCCTTCCTTCTTGTCTCTCCTGGCCAGCATGTTCACCTGAGCTGAAAATGCTCAGACATGTGCAGCTCCTCCTGCCAAATGCACCACTCAAAAGTGGGTATATTTTCCAATGAAAGAGAATAAAATCTTGCAATTAAGATTCACACAAGGTGTTTTTTCCTTGTAATTATAAAAATATGCAGACTTTATTTTCCCCAACATTTATCATGTTCCCTCTTAGCATTAAAACATTCAACACAGCAAGAGCAGTAGATTTGTCATGAGAAAGAAAGAAAGCTCAAGAGGAAATAAGTGTTTCTAAACGATGCTCTACTTTATGAAACTCTGATCTAACGTTGCCTCTAACAAAGAGGGAATACTTATCTCCCTCTCCCAGTTTTAGAAGCCACAAAGGACCACGCTCTCGAAGAGAACCAGATTCAAAATATAGGCTTACAAGTTCCTCTGGGTACAATTATACCATATCTCTCTCGTAACAAGTGGCTTAGGTAAGAGGGACAAGGGGACAACCTCTTGAGTGAAACTATTTAGCTGTCATGACTGTGTGGCAGGATACATTCATGTTTGGGAGGCAGGCTGATCCCCAGAGTCTGGAGATAATCGTGTCCGGCACAAAGAACCAATAAATCAATCTGGTTTAACAACCATGCTTCATAAGCTCATGTTTAACTATCATAAACATCAACATGCACCGCTTGAAAACAAGAGTGACTTTTTTTTTTTTTGCCATCTGACACACAAAAAACAAAGATAAATTCACATTAGGCAAGACAAGGCAAGGCAAGTTTATTTGTATAGCACATTTTCAGGTTCAAGACAATTCAAAGTGCTTTACATAAAACATTAA
>JBBBVU010000013.1:17357508-17384634 GCA_037177055.1 Atherinosoma microstoma
AACAACATCTCCTAAAATGTCTCTCATAAAAGTGTACCCTTCTATTAGTGCAATCTCCCAACCAGAAACCTGCAAAATGTGCACTTCTGGTTTTACAGATCCATAAAATGACTTTAATTCCCTTTATTCTCCTGTGTTTCAGGTATTCAAGGAAAATGAACAAGACATGGTTCGCACTGTTAAAGACTGTGGCAGTTGGAATATTTCACCTGACATGAGCCATGCAAGTCGCATGGCACAACCAACCACAACTGGGCCATTAAATATATGTAAATGAAGAGAAACACAAGAGAGCTGGGCATAATAGCACACACAAGGGAGAAATGGATCCTGGGTAGTGATTAATTTATTTGATGATGCCTCTAGTGAGGAATTTTAGGTCACAAATGAAGTGACAGGATGACAAATTACCATTTTAAGGAATTTACTGGGAATCATTAATGAACAATTGTCAGGTAGTTTACAGCAGGCAGAGGAGATGGAATAAATGTAGATCTCTCTTCCTTATCTGAGATAAATTACTTTATTCTTTTTTAGCATATCTTTCCGAGGGTGTATTATTTTATGAAATGCAGCAAACTCTAATTTAACAGCAAATATATTTAGTACAGGAAATGGCTCAATTAATTCGCTGTTTGGTGGGAGGTAGAAATTTAAATTTGAAGTAGATAAGGAGAAGCAACCGTAAGCTTGTTAATCTGGATAAAACCTGCTGTGATTGAACATTACAGTTTCTTATCTACAATGGCACTCAGAAACATGAGTTTATCATCATTAAACTTGTGTCCTTTTGCTCTGTACACAGCAAGATGTACCCATCTTTGTTTAAATCTCAGTCACTACTTCAGGGAACATAACCATGAAGAAACCTGGAGAGAACATAGTGATTTAGGATGTTTTGTTGTCAAATTGATCCTAACGGCTTGAAAAATCATTCTGATTGTACTATACATCAAAAGCAACAATGATGCTTTATAATTTTGAGCACATGTCCTATTAGGAAAAGGATTATACAGAGTGAGAGCCTGGAATGTTCCTCTTAGGAAAAAGTGTACAGATTGCTTCTGGCATATCTTAAACTATATGGTTTTGTCACTGACAAGATAAATCAATTCATTAATTAAAAATAAGCTCATGTGTAAAAGGCAGTATCATAGTTTATTTAAGTGTTAAAGGAGACAGATGCTATTTCAAGAGTCGCTGTCAAGCTTGTCTGTCCTGTTCAGTTTGGTGCCTTTAAATGGCTTTTAAAAGGCAGTGGTAAAAGAGAGCTGAGATGACAGGAGGAATCTTCACTGCATGTATTAATTCGACAGATTCCTTGATTCCCCTCCTGGGCCCCTCAGGAAGACCCGATGCTTCAGCAACTCGATGGTGCATTACAGTAGGTGTGACAAATATCTTTGCTTTAGAAGTGCTAGTTGGTTTACAAATGACATGTCACTGGGATGTCTTGAAACACTCATAATTGCTCTTTCCAAAACAGAAGCAGTGTCCCAGTTTGGTCCAAACTGCAATGATTTGTCCTGGACAGGAAGCTACTCTCTGTCTGATACTGTTACACTTGTTAAATGTGAAGCATAACACCAGGGGAGTAAATTTCCCATTGGAGAAAAAATAAATAAGATGGAACACTTGAAATTATTTCAAAGCGTTTGACAAATTAGACAAATCATAAGCCATAAAATCATACAAAGAGCTGCTGAAAATTGTTAAATAGAATTACAATAAAATAAAAGTGTCACCACATTACTGGGTATTAAAAGCAATCGTGAATACATAGATTTTAAGTTCTGTTCATCTACCCCAACCTCCTTCCTGAGGAAGTTTTGGGAAAGGAAGTATATGCAACCCAGTTTTCCTCCTCATTTCCATCACAAGATAGAGTTTCACTGGGTTTTTTTAATTCACATTAAAAGATATTAACAAGAAAAGGTGAATGGAAATGGTAAAAATCAGATATATCCCCATTAATGGGAAGGTAAATGTTAGCTTCAGGTGTTTCATACTTGTTTTTTTTTTTTTTTTTTTTAAAGGGCTGCATGTACATTAGAGGGAATGGAAACAACTTTAAAAATCGAGTCCAACATGGTAAATTTTAAAATGATGTAAGTCACCAGTTGTTTTCAGCCTCATATGGCATGGGAAGTCATGGGATTTTCCTCGTCAGTTACATTGACAATAAAATGGACTTACTGACTGCATGCTGCTGGCAGAAACACTCAAATTTCTTTTGCTCATTTACTGAGAAAGTCTCTAAATTCAGCTTTGAATGCATATAACAACCCTCAAATAACACACTACATACCTCAGAATGTACAGTATATATGATGTTGCAAATATGATACCGTCTATGATCATTTTTCATTAGCACATTTCAACATGTGATAGAAAAACTGCCAAGGCAAGCCTGACACTCTTACATAATGTGAGATTAGCATAGCACTCAAAAGAGGCATTTCTGGAGTGGAAGCCAAATGACTGAATTTGCAAGTTTTAACTTTTGAAGCATAATACAAACTTAACAGTGCAATTGAAGTTGGTTTCTAAAATTTTCTGAGTATATTTAAGGAAGGTTATGTATTTTTACCTATGTAAAAGACATCTGGTCATCTTTTGTCTAAAACAATTATTTTCAGTGCCTATTTTCTATAGGTAACCTTTCCAAAAGGTCTTGTTTGCTCAAATTTGTTGGCTAAAATGTCAATAATCGTGTGCAAAACACAGGTTCATTCTTTGAGCTTTGCCACAATAGCCATGAGGCATGCATCGTGCATATCTGTTTTGGTTTGAGGAAGATAAGTAATGGTCGAAAGGCAGAACAGCAGTAATGTCTTCATAAGAAAGCAACAAACAATAACATGTAACCCACTGGAATCTTGAAATTCCATGACCGCTACAAAACTTGCTTGGATATAAATGTATGAAACTCACATCCTTTTAACATAGTCCTGAAGCATAAATGTATTAAGTGATAGTATAAAGTGGCAGTGCACCATATCATTTCTTTTCCCCAGGATGCATTTAATTAAACATCAGAGCACAGTGACTTGGTGTTTCTAAGATAGATCTGAGTTATTTTCCTCACAAGTTTGCTCTAGATTAATTACATGAATGATTACTTTGCTCAAAAAAGCAACACTGTTACTGAACACAAGTCTGACAGTAACACAACAGCCTATCTCAGCTCACTGGTGCAAATACAGCTTATTTTTACTCACTGCATAAGTACTGCATTGGAGGGAAACATGGAAATTGGATGCTGAAATTGAAAAGTCGCCTTTGAAGAGTAACCTCTGCAGAAGAATGAACCATTTTAGTTGTTCTCTTTAAGGATTATCACATTGATAATTTCATGATTTAATAGGGCTGATACATTTTTTAAGCCTAGACATTATAATTCTTTTAGATATTTAATTATACTAATAAAGATTATGAAACACTACATTCTCTGAGCTGAAGTCCCCAATTTGCCGTTTAAACTGTGAGAATACGATAAAATTGCAGTACACAAGTGTTTAATAACTTAATTTTAATTCCAGGAATATATTTTCACATCTGGAGGAAATCTATAAAAAATACAAACCACTATACATTCTGTAAAAACTAATGACACAGTAGATGAACAATCCACATCTTTCTCTCTCTCCGTTTTTAATCTTTTAACTAGTAAGAAAATGAATAGCCTACCCCTGCATAACCTCTGACCAATCCTCCTTGGTGTCACAACTGAATGGATGAGTGACCAGGGTAATGTTCACACTCTGCATTGGATACACACTGCATGTACCATGAAAGTGACTATGAGCTTCTTTCCAGATTGTGCCCAATTTCATGGTGCTATACACACACAGCATCAGTTCATCACACTGATTTGCCATATATCTTGTGTTTTCTGTACATCAACAGCATCCCTTACCATGGATAATAGTACCTACAATATAATGGAACATTTTGCATTTTAAGTTGTTCGGTGAGTCACTTAAGCTGGACTTCCTTTCGCTGAAGTTGTTTCTTAGTGCAGGACCAAAACCTTTAGTGAGGCACTTTTTCCTTTCTTTGAAGGGACCAGCTGGAATCAGCCTGAAGAAATAATGAAGACCAATTTGTTTATGAGAGGAGACATTCTATTTTAGCTTGCAGTGTATCGTAGCTCGGTCTCACTCTACATCCCAGCTAGGTAATAATTTGGTAATAGTATGGTAACAAGATGGTAATATAGAAGTAATAACTGGGTAATACTTTATCTTAATAACTAAAGTTACAGGCTAAATAGGGACAGGGAACTCAAAGAAATGAGAGGGAAACTAATTTAGCTATAACATAGCACTATTTGGTAGTAGTGTGGTAATATTGTAGTAATTAACTTACTAGGAGTGTCAACAAAAGGCAAATTCATATTTAAGAAATTCTAATAAAGTGACAGAAATGTCACAATAACATAATAAAACTGTAATTAGGTTGTTTTGTTGCAATAAACATACTCAGGACTGCAAAGTGATCAATGACATGTTTCCGTTTTATTTTATAGTAATATTACATTAAACCAGACATCAACATGTATAACAATGACTTGAAAACATTCTAAGTAGTTTCAGTGTAATAACCATGAATCAGGGCTGCAAAGTGATCAATTACATGTGTCTGTCTCATTCTATGGTAATATTACATAACATTGGTCATTTTACAGGGTATACCCCAGTTATTACTTCTGTATTACCATCATGTTACCCCACTATTACCATATTATTATCAAGCTTTAAAGACCCATTCCTTAACTTTTTGGCCTTAAAACTCTGCGTTCTGGACTCGCTTGATCACACAATGACATATTATTTACGTCGGTGCCAGTAGCGGCTGAGAAACCGCACTGTACAACTTCGTCATCCAGGACGCTTGTGTGACGTAGCAGTTGCATTTCGCTCTGCGCATGTGTCACACGCTAGCAAGCGGATGTAAACAAAGTGGCCGTTTTGAACGCGCACAGTTGCTGATTCAGCAAAGAAATGTTAGAAGACATTATCGGAGGAAGAGATGAAACAAAAGAGAGCCAGAGACAGAGCAAGAGATAAGACGAGTCAAGATAAGACAGTTTTTTTCTGTCTGGAGAGCTTACAGTATAAGATGCAAGATGGACACTGAATTAGCCGTCGATATCACTGAGAAAATGGCAAAAGTTAACTACTGTGTCTTTAATGTAAAGTGCTACCCTCTTCCTTGGCCTCTTCCTGTGATGAAATGAAAGAAAGATGCAAAGAAAAGACACAAGGATGAAGTTGTCAATGCTACCAAATGAAAACTCCTTTGTTCCTTCACATCTATGTCTGCCACATATAGGAACTTCTGATTTGTACATTGTGCGATGAGGTACTGCCACATAGGACAAATATGTTTCCTGTCTTTTAGCTTCACCAGAAGCCTCCTATCTCGTTGCTTTTCTTCACTTTGATTAGAAAAGAGGTTGACAATTCTCTTAAATGCACACTGGTGGATGGAGAGCGTTTTCTGGGTTCTTGCAGGAGAAAAGTGTGAAGTCCATGCAACATTCCTCTGAAAATAATTCCAACGAATAAAAGAAAACATTATGATTCAATCATGACTCCACTGTCCACAATACTGGGCAAAATGGCATTAATGGGCAAGTCGTGAGATTAAACCAGATGAACATTAAACCAAAACACTGAATTTTCCCTCAACAAAACTTGATAACCTTCAAATGTTTTGCTAGAAGATTCTATGAACCAAAGAGTTGAAAGTTTAACTTTTTGGACGTCAGATGTCCTGTTGCATCTACAGTATAAACCCACTGTCAATATAGAAGTGCCAATGTAATGTTGGAGATATGTTTTGCTACTTTGGGGTGATTGGCCCCAATTGAATAAATAAAAAAAAACTGCTCTGACAGCAATTCCCACAGCATATCAGCCATACTGTGGGGTTTAACCAATAAGAAACTGATTGAAAGCATAATGCCAGGTACACCTCCTGATGGCTTGGAAGGAGTTAAATTTAAGTTTGGAGCAGGCTAGTTCATACAACTATTGAACAGATATCCTGCAACCCACTTGTGTCCATCATGTACAACTAATTAATGGCCTAAAATGAATAAAGTCAAGAAATTTCCAGGATAAAAAAAAAAGATTTTATAAAATTCTAATTGTAAAGTGATTTAGGTTTTAAAACAATCTGGGGAAGACGATATAAACATTTTATGCAAATGTAAGAATCTAAGAGAGATAAAGAAAAAAAAATCTCTATTTCCTTTTCTCTTTCTTCTAGACCTTTGTGGTGAGAATAATAAGATGAATGCAAGTGATGAGTGTGGTTGTGGTTTGATTAACCCCTGCTCCAAACCAATGCTCCACACAATATCATTGTCTATTGACCTGCAGGTGCTCAGAGGTAGAGCCGGCGCAAAGGTCTGGAGATGTGGGACTAGCAGCGGTAACAGGCTTCGGCCTAATTGTCTGTTCTTTCTATGCTGAAGTTATTGGCAGCTGCCACTGTCTCAACCACTCCATTCTAGATGTGGCAAAATGAACCTGGGCCTGCTAATTGCAATGGCCTTTTCATCATCTCAGATCAAATGCTTTCATACAAGCCAGGAGAAGAAGCAGTCTTTCAAAAATTTAATGCAGTACTGTAAGTATAGCCCCATGCTCAGAACTAGACAGGTGCATGACCAGCAACACCACCACTTTCACGATGTTATGAACTCTCCCTCACTAGCTATGGGTGTTTAGCACACAACCCCACTGACACCCCCCTTACCTCAATAAGATAACCCGATTTTACCAGTCATTTAAGAGAGTGGCTGGCAGGATGGTAGACGGTGGGTGTAGGTGGGGGTGTGATGGCAGGGTGGTTGGAAAGTTCAGCAGTGCTGGATTGTAAGAGAGGGCAACTGGTCCTTCTGACAAGAGATCAATACTGTCCTCCGAGTGGCTGGAGTCAAGCTGCTGGGTCTGACAGGGGGCCGTGTGGCGTAATTGGATCAAGGGGGCCCAGCAAGTCGCCTGCCCACCTCCCCCTTTCGGTACTGTCACAGCTGTCACATGTCATCCCCCTGCACCGCTGTCACCCCAGGAGGCTAGTGGGTCTCTCCCCTTCCCCACGCACCCATGCAAATGTCCACTTAGCAGATGAATGCAGGCAATATTAGGGACATTCTTCATGCTTTTATGCAAAAGCAAAATCTATGTCATTTGAGAATTTCATGGAAATAAAGTCACCATTTATGCAGAGCCGGAAGAGTGAAGCCGCCTGTAAAAAAGTGAAAATGGTTTGGTTCAGCTTATTAACAGTAGACAGAAAATAAGGCTCTGGAAAAACAAACAATGAGGAAGTTGAGTATTAGAGAAAATCAAAAGAAAATCAAAGAAAAAAAAAACTTCATGGACAAAATAATAAAAAATCTCTCTCCTATATTGCTTCATATAACTCACCAGTAAAACTTAATCCCAAATTATTGATCGACTGATGTGTAAGCCCTAAGAAAGTCAGTAAAATGAACCATACATTGTGAGATGTAGGTTGTTTTCTAATAAATATTGTAGTGCTGCCAATGATCTATGGCCTTTCTGATCAAAAAGGATGTTCAGTATCTAATCTCACCTCATTTTAAGATGAGATACCTGATCGGTTTAATCTGTCATTTTTCAGACAAGCACAGGGGAGGCGTTGATCGATTTCAGTAGGAAAGAACTATGCTGTAAACACACAGTAATAATGGAGGTACTTTTTGTCCAGCCACTGATTCCAGCTGAATCCAGTCCTCTCTTCAACTCCTGAAGGGGAAGAGAGACCGTTTTGTTCGCCATGGTTAAAATGCTTCCCAAATGTGTTGGTTTTAAAGCGCTGGTAATTGTTGCCATTTCATCAAAAACAGCCAGAGAGCATTTGGAATAATCACCCATCATCTGACAGACGCGCACATTTCCGACTGCAGGCATCAGAGAGCTGGCTGGATTAAAGACTGGTTAAACATTAAACAGGAATCCATATGTAAATTTACTGCACCAATTAGTAGACGCTGTCTGTGATGTTATCCTCCAAGAGACTCTCTGCCCTCAATTTTCACACACTTAATCAAATTAAGAGCTTAGGAGAAGCATTATTATCGGATTATCGTTGATACATGTACAATTCTTTTTAGTTTGGGCAAATAACAGGAGGATTCTGGTACAAGCTATTAAATGGCTTTAACTTGCTGTTGTGTGCTTTAGATTTCTACAGTTCGGGGGAAAGAGAGGAAAGACTCTTCATTTGACAAATCAAAAATCTTCAATTTAAATTATATTTTCTCGAAATGAGGCCAATATCTTCTCATGCAGAGGTTTGTTACTGTGCTCAACAGATGATCTTAAACATTTCCATTGTGAATTAAAGATTCACATACCTTACAGCTATAGAGGTTTTTCCTCACAGGCAGAACACGTTTCATGGGTGGACATACACACACTCACCCTGTGAGGGATAATATACACTGAGAGAACATGTGCAAGTGAACTCACAAAAACACACGGGTGAAGCCGAATCACTGTTTCACTGATCTATGACAGCAAAGCCTCCTTGTGGGACTGCACATTCACCTTGGCAGTCTCAACGGTTCAGCGGCGCCAAGGATGTGGTTAACAAATGGGAAGAAAACTTGCCAACTTCAGGGCGGCCGCAGGCTTGTGCTAAGTGATCTGTATTCCCTGTGAATCTGCTGTTCCTTAACCCTGTGAAATTAAGACCACTTCCTGAAACTAGCCCCCTGACCTCTAACATAATACAAAATTCAAAAGGCATCATGCATCAGTGTGCTTGTGTAATGTGAAAATAAAACGCTAGGGCAGGACCAGGAATTTTACTGCTACAAACCTTTTTTAAACCATCAGGCTTATGTATGGAGCTCTTTCTCTTCCTCCACAGTATGCTAGATGAGATGACTTAATTATTTTCTTTCCTTATGTCTCTCTATTGTAAAGGCCTTCTCCACAGTTGCAATTGGATAAGGGTCTTCCCAAGTTTTGTCAAGGTGTTTTGTGGACATAATTTACAAGATAACTCCCCCTGTAAGACAGTTAACAGTATAAAGAACACGGCTCTTAGAGTATCGAAGGAAAGTAAAGATTGGCAGGTGAAAGTGAGGCTTACAGGCTGACCTACACACAAGACCTCTTCATCCATGACTCATAATCACTACTCTGGGGGAGTCACATGGTCTGCTAAAAGGCAGCCAAAGCCATTATGGGGGTGCTTAAAACTCCACTTAAAGATCACTTTATAGCCTATTACTTTAGCTGTGGTTAGGTATTTACATGACACCTCCAGCAGCTTTTTGGTTTGGTAATACCCTTGCTTGTCGGTAGAGCATCTTCTGTGACTGCTGTGACAAAAGTAATCAACATCCAAGCAATTGCGACATGAAGGTGTGCAGAGTATCTGTTCCTGAGGATAAGATAATAAAAAGGCTAAATATGCAGAGATGCACAAGACAAGTGTTAGACACAGAAAAGTCCCTTTTTATAGTGATTTATAAAAGAAAATTTACATGATAGGGGTTCCTTATTTTTTTTCTGAGGATATTAGTTTGAAGGCATGAAAGGTTGCTGCTGTTGCACTGAGAACTACATGACCAGTCTGGTCCCCAGCAGGGTAAGCTTGGATCAGTGGAGAAAGTCCCTACCCTGGGGTCAGCCGCGACCGCGCGACCACACCGCTCTAACATGATGTGGAGTTGGGGCGATGGTGTGTAAATAAAGGGAGAGAAATGTGAATCTTGTCATGGCTGCAGCAAGCAGAGCAGATCAAGCAAAGACAGTTGCCCGCAAACCTGACTGCAAGGGGGTTTGTGGCTCTGTAGTGGCTGGCTGGCCAGAGAGGAGAATGACTACCATGACTGGATCTCACAGCCTCCCTCTGGCCTGACAGCTCAGAAACAATTCACACGACTGCTCACTGCTGACATATGACTTAATCAACGGCATGTGCACTAATGAATGGCTATATGAAAACAATTAAGGCTAACATAGTGGCTATGGCAGGTATGCTGACAATTTAAGCTTTTTCTCAGCTTGTTAATCATATATGGAAAAGTATGATTTGATGTGTACTACAGTAGTTCACTCTGCTCACTGACAGCCTCCAATCACAACTCTCCTTTTTCTCCTGCCACTTTAAATGTATGGCAGATAATAATGCTAAATAGAAGGCCATTATCAGGTGTTTTCTGACAATTAAGTAGCAGATGGATCAAAGTAATTATTTTACTTCAATATTTCTCTACCCTGCTCTGTGTGAACTCCGGGCATTGTGCAAATGTCTTCTCAACAAAGGATTACAATCAATTAAACATTTATGGAAATGGCATTGCTTCCTGCAACACCAAGCCATTTCCCTTGACATTTTGCATCTATTATATTTTCAGACATTTGATGATGTTCCTGACTTATTCTTGGACATTTTGATAAATGCTGACATGGATGAGACTAGAACGAGGTAACAGAGTGCAAGCCTGTTTGAGGCATCTTCTGTTTCTTCACAGCTGTCAGTTTACAAGTTGATCTCAAAGTTGGGGATCTTTCAAATGTCATTAACAAACTAAATTAAATCATTACTCTTAGAATATGTGTAATTTAGAGGAGTTTCTTCAGGAGGCTCTGAAATATGTCAAAAATGCTCATATTTTTTTCTTTCAATTACATAATCTCAAACTGACAAAATAATATGAATAAAGCAAAAAGAACTAAAATAATTTTGACATTTTTCTGAAAAATGTTAAAGGGAAACATACAGGGAATCTGAAAGCAGCATTTTCAACCTGCAAAATAAAATATTCACTTGCAGTAAAGCTGGAACGGGATTTTGTGTAGGGAAAGATTGCAGGGGCTGAATTTCCAGGCACCTTTATGACTGAAAAGATTCATATCCTCTGTTTATCATTCATATCCGTGTTTATGCATGATACTATTGCACATTATAGGAGTCAGTTTAATCAACAGGGTTTACACAAAGCAGACTCCTTTTCTGACAGTTTGCCTAATATGAGTGAGGCCATGGGGAGATGTTGTCAATGTTTGCCAGTGGGTTTGCTCATGGATGAGATGGTGATGAACACCTCTATATATGCAGCTGATTTTAATTCACTCTAAAAAGCAACTCGCTTGCCACTCAAAGAGTCAAAATTTCTCAATATTTCACCTAAAATAATGTTGACTCCACTTGCTGTGTTTGCAAGGCTTCAGAAATATTAATTAAAATTTCTAAATTATAGTAACTTTACAACATTTTTTTAAGAACTTTTGATACACCACTGGCTGTCAGCTCTGAAATCTTCATTTTAATAATACAGCAAGAATATAGTTTTAAGTCTAATGAAATTTGCATCTTAGTTGCTTTTGCTCTGAAAATAGGAGAGTTTGGATAGCATGCTTCAGTCTAATATAATTTTTTATACAGCTGATAAATCATAGCAGATTAACTTTGTGTGCTTTATGTGAGGCCAACTTTGAGACATTTAAAAGCATCTTGATCAGAACTCTACTTTGACCTTCATCATGCAAAACACTCATCTCTTACATAATCAAATACTCTGACATTGAACTATTACTTTTTGAGCACATGTAACGTGCCCTAACGTACATATTTTATATCCTGTTATGTTTCAGAAAAATATCAAGAAGATTATAGGACGTAGCACTAAATAAGATGATCAGTTTCATAGAAACCTTTGGCTTTCTTGAAATGCAAAATACTTTTACAGTACTTTATTATCAAAGTGCCTCATAGTATTACAGCAGTGTTTCTCAATCCTGGTCCTTGAAGGCCGAAGTCCTGCAGGTTTTAGAAGCTTCCCTGCTGCAACACATCTGATTCAGCTTGTCTGCACAGGTCTGATTTGAGTCAGGTGTGTTGCAGCATGTAAACATCTAAAACCTGCAGACTGGCCCTTGAAGACAATGATTGAGGATCCCTATTTTAGATGTTTCTAACTCAGCACTCCTGATTCAAATTTATTGAACTGCTTGTCAAGTTCTTTGCAAGCATGCTAATGAGCCATTAATTTTAGTAAGGTGTGTTAAAGTACGGAAACATCCAAAACATGCAGGGGACGGGGGTCATGAGGACCAAGATTGAGAAACGCTATTACAGAAACAGAGAACTGGAAAATTTAAAGATATTTTAAAACAGATTTTAAAAGAATAAACACATGATATAAACATGGCACAAAAAGTCTGAAAATTTGTGTTTGGTGGATAATTTATTTGTTATGAGAAAGCTTGTTTATTTTCTTTTCAAATGGTGCCACATTTGTAAGGAAATTGCAAACACAACTTTCCTTACTTTTAGAGTCAAGTTAGTAAGTTATGTGTAAGACTAAATACTTACAAAAGACTATAAAACTAACTAAATTCATTTACTTAGGGAACCTTAAAACTACATGATTCTGACAAATTTTTATGTACCTGACATTCACTATGCAAATTCCCAGGGCTGAAATTTTCCTGAAGTGCCTGGGGGCTGAAATCCGACACATTACAACGTTGTGATTACTAAATTTTGCCTCCCAGTACCACTTTACACAATAACAAGATGCTTTTGTAAGAAACATCTCTCTTTAAAAAAGGATTTTAGTGGAAAAAAATGGAACAATGCATTTACTATAATGGACACACATCATTGCAGGTGGGGTGAAGAGAGCCAAGACAACGCTATCAGAGGAACAATGTCTAAAGAGAGAGAGAGGGTGGATGAGCTGACAACAAACATTAAAATTCTACACACAAATTTCTTACCTTCAACCACACACACATGTTATTTTTGGGAATCACATATATAACTAATAGAGGTTTGGGGAAACAATGATGTTTCAGCCTACCATCCTACCAGAGTCTGCACAGCACTGACTGAAAGAGAAAACTCTGCTACTGACAGACATCACAATAACATGTGGGATCATAACAATTGCAGCAAAACCTGTTGTTGCATTAGCTCATTACTCTTGTTTATAATTTATACTGAAAGAAATCTGTCCATGTCAGAGGAACTGTTGCTTCCAACAGCAAGGTTATTTTGGATTTTTAAAATGCATCTCTCTCAAGAAATAATGGGACATACTGTATCAGTGACTCAAATACAATAACTGTTGCTGAAAGCATGACCCAGTGAGTTATAGGCTACAAGAAAGTTGTGGTACATCTTGCAACTTGTTTCAGAAAGGTAAAAATGCAAAATACACATATCCAGCTGACCATCTCAGAGCAGAGAAAGCTCATTTTCTCATTATTTTGAAACTGAATTTTACATACTTACCATTTGTTTTAATTTTGCATGTTTAAAAGATATTGATCTATAATGTGATAAATTTAGAACATATGTTTACTTCTAATTGTAATTAATTGTCATTAATTAATGTGGTGTCTGTATTTAAGGCTTTTTCTTTGATATTTTTTTAAAAACTTTGTTTACAGTAATAACAGCATTGAAATTAATGTACTGTGTTGAATGTCAGTGATAAAACTAGATATTTTTGCTACTTCTCCTATCATTTGAACGTAGGAGCACCTATGCTACAAATGGAAGAAGTACCATCCTTAGCCCTGAAACATGCCAACAAATAACAGGTTTTGTATTCAGAAAATGTCAAAAGTCTTATTTTCTGTGTTGTAAGTCATATTTTCTCATGTAATTAGAACTTTGCAGAGCAAACATAATCATGCAGTGAACAGTTATTCAATGAAAGTATATTTACTTAAAATGCAAGCATGTGTTTCTATTTCCTTTTTTTTTTTTTAAGAAGCTAGCTATGATGTTTTGCATGAGTCCCTGACAGTCACAAGGAGTACCTTTTCACATGACATGTTTGTCCTCTACAGCAAAGTTGACAACATTATTGTGGGATGACTGAACACATAGCGTAGAAGTGCTTGTGATATGCTTCACACTGGACTGTATTCACACCACTTTAAACAAATTAGTAATGGTATCCCTAGGTGTATTGTGGAATATACAACTGTATGATTAGAATATCCATATGCACTGTGGGACCCACAGAATGTAGAGGAAGATAGGATCCTCCATACAAATATGAAAATCAACAGCATCCCTCTATTCCATATATAATCAGTCAGCCTAGTGCAGGAAGAGATATCAGCATAGCTTTCCATTTGCTGATAGTGGCATGCGGCGGCATTAAGAAATCATCCTGAATGTGCCGGGGTAGATAACTGAATATGTTGGGTGTCTACCAGAGATACATTTACACCAAACAGGGAGCAGACAGGGTAGATCTAATTGACTAGGAAGCAGTTTGCCAAGGTTGGTACTGCAGGTCTCGGAATCGAGTGGAAGAGGGGCTTACAGAGAGGCCGTCAAAGAGCAAAAGATTAGTGCTGATGTCTCTGCCACATCAATTACAACCTGCTGCTTGGCTGGGGAGAAATCCCCACGACTGCCTCTTCAAGGCCACCAAGCACAAACTGGGTGTGTCAGAGGTCATCCAGGGGAGGAAGTGCAGGGCTGTGGCCGTCCCAGTGGGAGTCACTCCTGTGGGCTGGTAGTTCAGAGTCCCCTGTGGAGGGAGGTGCCACAGAGAGTTTTACAGTGAACAGCAGAACTGTCACTCACCGGTTCAGCACAGTTGGGGGGGTAGCAGCAAGAATGGAAAGCTTGGGCTACTTTTCACTCCCTGTTTTCATGTTGATGCATAAATATGTATCAGTGTTCTCATATCATGTTACACTGCTTTTTTGTTTAATTTCAGGTTACAAGCTATTACAATTTAGCTAATTTAGCAGTTTTGGCAAATGCAAAACTAACACTGCTTGTTGCTGGTCTATTTTCAAAGCAGAAAGAAATTAAAGTTAATGAATATTAGCAGCTAAATAATAAAACATAAGTAACAATTTTCTTATGCAAATTGAATAAGAGGCTAAAGTGGAATGTCTTTGTATGTTAAAGAAAAATGCCCAAGTACTGAATGTAACAAAATATTCCTTTACTGTCATTATGGTTGATCCCAGCTGACAATATTATAGAGTCTGTGGAAAATGGCTAAATATTTAGACTTAAAAGGCTGGTTAAATACTACAGTTATGTCTCTTTACTTGTCTGACCAAAGAGTGACATATAAAGAATGATAATGACTTACTTTCCCACCTATAGCTGTTGTATGTATGTGTATATATTTTGAATGACACTTTTCTTTTGTTTAAATGTCCATGTTTAAATTTAATTCAAAATACTGAAAATAGAATTATTTTAGAATTAAAATGAAATCAAGTAGATACCGTGATCATGTTGATATCTGCTCTCCTGTTAAATCTTCTTATTCCAAACACAGTATAATCAAGTCTCAGTTAACACGAACACAGTGTCTTGGTGAGCTGGCCACCAGGTCGGAGCGGCAGGAAGCCATCACACAGAGTTAGCCTGCTTCTGTTGCCTGCATGTTGTTGTTGGACCAGTCAGAACCCCCGCCCCAATACATCTAGATCTGCATCCTGGTCAGTGGGGGGTTGACACCAGGCATTAGCTAGTAGGGCTTCTGATAGTACCAACACCTTCGCCTTTGGCTTGAACCCCTGCAATGAACCTCCACCACCAGGCATTGAAGCATTATGATCAGTGTCCAAAATGTTCAGACAACTAAACTCTCTGTTTTTATATGAGTGTTGTTTCAAAAGCAGATTTTTCTTTCTATTGTAAAGTTTCAATATAAGTAAATATATTCTAATATTACTTTTTTAACTGAAGTCTAGCTATGAGTTTTCCTCTAATATGGGGTTCACTGATACTACATCTACTTTATTGTCTGCTGCTGTCGTCACCAAAGTCAAATACATCATCTAATCCCTTTATATATACACAAATGAAGTAATTCAAGTCATACTTTGTATAGTCAAGAAACATAACAAAGGGATTAGTCACTGAGAAGACCACTTATTTCCTGAAAAAGTAGAAAACGGGGCTTCAGAGCCTTAGAGAATGGTGTCATAATCCCATTAACTTTAATTAGATTTATGTGATGCTCACCTTTCTTCTGTGACAACAAATTAATGATAAGCCAAAGAGAATTAAAACAGTGGTAAGTGAAACCCTTCTCTTCCCCCCAAGGCTCTCTACTGGGTCCCAGCCTCGCCTAAAAGCTCATGAGAATTTAGATCAAACCCCTCCTGTGTAGAGCTGAGTGAGACCATCCATAAATTCCTAATAGACTAAATGAAACGAGGTAGGAGGCTCCTGCTCAGCAGCAATTACCCCTTAGATATAGTCATTCATATCCCTGCATGTCTGGTTTCATCAGGGCAGCGTCGGCACTTTGTCAGGCCAGCTTTGTTGCACAGCACAGGGTTGGGACTGACCGTAGAAGCAATATGCAGGGGAGCATTTGAAACAACAAAGTGCTGTTTGACTGGCTGGCCGTTTCCCGAGAATGGCGCCTCTTCCTGCCTTTCATGCTGCATGGGTTTGTATAATCAATTATTAATCAAAGATGCGTTTTGAAACTGAAACTCAAAGACAAGTCTGCCACACTTAAGTAACTTCCTGTGTTTTTTATTTGCTTGGCTGCCTTTTCATGTCTTTATTTATGATGCTCTTATGTGCTTCTGATGAATTTCTATGAAGGTACATCTTTGCAAAGGGATAAGTTATCTTTTTGGGAGGTGGGGGTGATTGATTTATATCACAAAAAAACCCTTGTGCTAGTAGCTGATTGAGCCTTATTTTTAGTAATGATTATCATATAAATATGCTATGTTTAGGTGGCTTTTTGGTCCTATATACAGAAGTTACTTCAACAATAAATATATTCACCTGTCTATATCCCTCTATACCTGCTTTATCCAGTTCAGGGTAGCAGGGGGCACCATTCCTGCTGTTATTATGAAGAGGCAGGGAACAGTCCATTACAGACTGAAAGAAATCCATTGTCACACTCAAACCTCTGAACTTAGCATCACTAACATATACAGTACCAGTCAAAAGTTTGGAAACATCTATTCATTCAAAATGACTGGCTATTCTGTCTTTGTACTGTTTAAAGGAAACCAGAACACCTAAAGCAGACACAGATGAAACATTACCACATAAAAACACCCAATAAATAAACAGGGATTCAGTTCAGTTTCTACTGCATTTTAATACTCATGTTTCACATTAATCTAACTTCATTTGTACATAAAAAGGTGCCTTTGCAGTGTAAGCAATGCATCCACTTTATGATTTATAGTCTGAACTAACTTCCAGTCCTACAAAACACATCTGTAAACTAGCATAGTTAAGAAAATGAAACATTAAGTGAAACCTGAGAATGGAAAATAGAAAAGTTCCACAGTGACAAAATTCTTGATTGATCTGTAACACTATGATGAAGTGGAACTGGCTTAGCATTGTGACAAATGTTTTCCATTTTCTACAAAGAAACTATCTTTTATAGCACCTCACGTAAAGATGCACTCCAAATCTATTTTGTGCAAAGGACTTCAAATTGAAAAAGATGATTCATAATTTGTTTATCCTGTTTTTCTTAACAAGTCAAGATGGGAAAATTCCAGCTAACATTAAGTTGTTGCATCGTTCACTTTTCGATGGAATATCACTGAATAAACACCTATGAATAAAAATCATGCCACTTGCAACTCAATTCAACCACTCGATAAAAAATTTATCCATTGTTTGGGAATCTCTGACTCATCTGTCCACCTTTTATTGTTAGACAAATTGAAGTGTGCTCTGGGAGTGAAGCCAGCGGTAAACACAGAGAATCTATTTAGCCATCCCATTCCAGGGCAGAGAGGAGAGCTGGGTCCTTCAAAGGCAGAGGCAACAATGCGAGTGACACCGGGTCATCCTGCCTCCTCACAGTCACCTGGCTGATAGAATTGTTCTGGGGGGCAGAAAGGAGGGACGTATGAAGCACAGCTTTTTTGTCATTGCCATATCTTATGATTGATGGCTCCATGGCCGCAGCGAATCTGCCCTTTTTAAATAATTTATGTTGCCCATCGCTATGGACAAGTAGCTTATAACTGGGTTGTTATTTTTTCATTGACTGGATGGATCAATACTTTAAAAGACATGGCATAGTCACTAATGAACTACTTAAATGGCTCTCTCTGGAGTACAAAACAATTTACTCAAAGCAAAGAGGGAAAACTGTTTTATTGCACTGCATTTTAAAGTTCTATTTCAGGCTGGAGGAAACAAGTGACAAAGCAAGAGTTGGTGTTAGTTTTCTTTGATTTTAAAATGATCAGGAGACATTAAACCTCTATTTTCACAGCAATTACATAACTTTTTGGAAATATTTTTTTTTCTATCAAAGAGTGACTTGCAACATGTCCTGAGAGTTTTTTTGGTTCAAACTTTGGTCAGAAAAGATCAGTTGAAATATGTACATCCCTCCTCTAATGGAGCAGAAACTTGATGTGACAGATAAACTGATCATTTAATGTATAACCCAAGACCCCCCAAAGAGAAGAGGATTCTCTAAAATATCCAGTAGAATTATGTGTTGTAAATCAAGACCCCGTTGTTCATTCCCCTTCCAACAAAGTGACAAATTGGGCAAACAATAGTGTTTGAATTCTTATTAAAGTTGATTAATTTGTATCATTAGTTCATCTCACAACAGCTCATAAAATATACAAAATTAATTTCTTTACTCTGATTAATACATGAAACACTTGAATTAACATCAATAAATCAATATGTGAATCAATTACATTATCATGTTTAAATACAGAGCTAATAGTGTGCATTAACTAGCAGCGCAGAAGTGATCATATATCATTTGGCATTGTAAAGAGGAAGAGCAGGAGAGCATCCTTAAATGATCAATGATTAAAGAGACCCAGCTCTCACTGTAATAGGTCCAAGCATATTAGTATTATGTTATTACATTGAGCTGTGAATTATAAAAATATCCACACACAAGTTTGAAGTATAAGCCATGTTTCCTTTAAGCTCAAATGTATGATATAAGACATACAACATGGGTCCTGTAGATAAACTTAGAGTTTCATATTGAAACACAGAAGTTTTTGAAAATACATCAAACATAATTTTAAGAAAAAAGGATGACAGATTTTTCTCAAATTTTTCTCACTGCCACTTTTCCCCACTTTATGTTCTTAGGAGTATATGTTGAGTATACTGTAACTACAGTGAAGACACTTCAGACAAGATGCTTCATCCAATTTAGAACCTGGAAACTGCCTTGTATAAATGACTTAACAAGCCAGGTATGAAAAGCATGTCAAGACTTGGTGGTTGCACTGCAGAGAGCTTACATACAGTGCTGTATCCTTACAGGGCTGCTGCACAGAAGTGTGAGAGGTCCTCTAAACCAGCTGTTGTGCAGATCAGTCAACAGAGTTAACGTGACATACTTTGCAGAGTTACACCACTGCCGCAGTGAGCTTTGGGCCTTTAAGGTCTCACTAATAAACCTGGACCATGTAATGGCTGTCTGATCACTCAAACGTAGGAGCAGCAGCAACAGGAGGACAAGGAAATGTCAGCCAACATGGATAGAAAATGTTCCTCTTCCTTTGTTTAAGGTTTCATGTGGGCTGAGTTTGATTGGTTTCTGTGTTTGTGCCAGTACTTGACTTTTTAGATGTTATGTGGGCACCATTTTTCTTTTAAACATTTGGCCTGCTGGAGAAACTGACTGTCCAATAAAGACCGGGTGTGTGAATGGAGCTATTCAGCACCACACTTTGAGGACCTGTTTTTCTGCTATTCTGAGTAAAAGAATACAACAAAGAGCTCCACAGAAGTTCACTGTCAAGATGCAAAACATCTTATAGGAATGGATCAACATTCTTTAAGGTTGGTGATATTCTAAATTTGTGTAAGTGTAATTTTATGACAGAAAAAAAAAGTTTTCCTCTCAATACTTTCAAACTTTTGACCCTGTTTGTAGTGCATAACTCAAGCACTAGTGGTTGCCATATGTCACACTTTAGCTACATGTATACAGCACTTATTATAGGATCAATAGATTATTGGTTTTGGTCTTTTCATAAGATTTGTTGATGAGCAAATATTTATCCCATATCTATTGAATTTATCCTATAAATATCCTCATGGATAAGTCTGTGGTCCCACCTTTTCAGATATGATGTATATTTGTAACTTATACATCACTTTGAGAAACATCATGATGGTGTAGCTCAGCAATGCAGCCACCTGCTATTAACTTATTGCTTACTATTAATCCAAGCTGTGTTATTTAATGTTCCATTTTAAACAGTTCTGTAAAAAACATAAAAACAGTCATTTAATAGTCTCAAGGGCCACTTGAAAACAAGGACCATCTTTGCTAGAGATATATCAGTCAGTGGCCTCTTCTTTCCGTTCCTCCAACAATACCATCAAAGAAACACTTTTAAAATGCATTACTTAATCAAAAAGCTTTCCAACTTGAAACAATCAATTACTATAGAGGGGGTGATTTAATTCCTTCTCTAGCACCAATGACTGCATGATGCCATACAATTTGTTTTACACCCAATGAAGTACAGCTATACCATGTCTTTATTTTTGTTGTTGTTGTTTTTGGTTGTTTGTTGTTGTTGTTGTTGTTGTTTTTAACCCTGATAACAAGCATTAATTCATCATTAGTAAATAAAATGTTTAGTTGGGAAGAAAAATTAATTATCACATTTATCTGCTTGCTGTTCCGAACTGAGCTGTAATGAAATGTGCTGTAATAGAGATTGCTCTTGGGGAGGCAAGCCGTTTATGTATCGCTAGAGGTGCAGCAGCTGCTTTCCCCCTTGAGAGATAGAAATTTATGCCGTATACCCTGCTGATTGTTGAGAAGGTAAAGAACCAATAGCAGCATGTTCAGAGGTTTAATTTAAAGTGTGTTTCTCACTAGGCTGCTCACAACACTTAATTAAACTCTGCTGTTTTGGCAATGACAAATGCTGTGGTGCAGGAGGAAGCTGGGCTGCTGTGACTGAGAGGCTTTTGTAATTTCTTTCATGTGCAGCGATGGCCAGATCCAGGTCAGAAACTGTAGAATTAAAGAAACTAAACAAGATTTAGACATGGGGAAAGGGAGGGCAAGGGGGTGGGTGGTTACAGTCATTTCTTTTGCAGGAATACATCTATTTCCTCTCTTTCTTTATGTCCTCTTCCTCATTTTTGGGAAGTTTTGTCATAGATTTATGAGGGTTGAGTTTCTGTGCCTTTCTTTTTTTTTTTTTTTGCACTGCCTTTCACACTATCGTTTCCTCGGGCATGTGTCTGCTTGATGGAGACGCATGTACATTTCACCAAAAAGGTAAGATGAATAAAAAGAATTGTAGGTTCCTGTATAGTATATTGTTCCTATTAAATCATAATGGTCTGATCTTTCTGTAAGGTCTCACTGTGAATCTCATACCACATTTTTACCATAGGAAGCAGCATGTTGTGCTGTGAAATTTAACTTGAGAAGTCCAACACAAAAACGTCAAACTCAGGCCAGTCAGCAAACTGACAGGGAGTGACTAATAGCTTTTTTCTAGGTGTAAATCCAATTCATGCCAAACAAAAATCTTATTTTGTTTCTGTAATGGTATGACTGTATTACTATGTGTTTCATGAGATTCATTTAAGAAGGTAGAGCCAGTCTAGCACAAAGCAACAGCAAAGACCTGCTTGCTGATGTGTTATGAAGTCGCAGAACTCTGGTTATACTACCAAGAAAATAACCACAAAGATGCCTGCGAGGCATAAACAGGAGCTGGAGCATTTCATTCAATAATGTAATCCATACTTTTAGGTAAAAGACCTCAATTCTTATGTGCTTTTTTTATTACATGAGTAAATGATAACACCCTTTTTTTTCCTGTCACATGCCAATCTTTCTGCACAGAGCTTTACCACAACAGTGTACAGTAAATAAACAGTTATTTTCCTGGCTGTGGGGCCAAGAAAAAATACCATGAAAAGTCACTATTTTCAGTCTGGAAAGGTTTCTTACACCACAATTAGTGTGTCATTATAGGTTCATGGATGTTTAAAATAAATCACATTTAACATTTACTCTCATTAGAATCTAATAAACAGAATTTACTACATTATTACTATTATCATTATTATAGGCTCAAACCTTGTGGACAACCTGATTCATATTGTGACATGGTGCTATTTATATCTAAAATTCAATTGCTAACAAATGATTATTAATATTGCGCTTAATCCCAATTTTGATTGGCATAATATCGTTACATATGTTTAGAAAATAATGCAAGAAAAAACTTCATTAATTGATAAAGGTGAAAATGTTTAGACATCAAAGAATAAAAAACAGGAGTATGTGCTCATAGAAAAAAAGTGGTATTTATATACTGTTTTATATAGGGGATGCAAACAGCTCTGTATGTATTTTGGTGTTCTGTAAATGCCAGAGAGACACAGCAGCATCCGTTGGAGTTAACGGTGCAGCACTTTTGTGTTCAGTAGCACAAATCATTAATCATGAGGCCGGCCATATTCTTGTAGTGCCTGTGCTTTCATTACTGGGCCTAATTAAACAGTTCTGTGAACTGGAATCTCAGATTCCTCTGTTACAGATTATCATTAATTATGGTGAAAGTGCTCAGAGATGTTGGACTCAATTATATTCTGCTCAACCCTGGCAGCGGGGTGATTCATTGTTCTGAGCACTCCACAGCCGTACTGTCTCTGCTTATCACCAACCTCCACTTTTGTAAATTGGGCTCTGCCAGCCAACAAACTAAGAATTATGTGCTGCTTTTTTCATTACAAACATGTTGGAGGAGCACAGACCAATTAAGGGTGGGATATTTTGTGTGGAGTGATGAGGCAGGCATTGGTGCAAGGAGATGGGGGGTTGGATGGGGGTTCTATGGGAATGAGCTCACCACCATGCTTAAGTTGTGGCTTTATTACCATGTGCAGTGCAGCCCTCCACCAGGTCCACTGACTGATAATGCTCCTTGTAGTCCTTCAATATCTCAAAGCCGTCAATATTGTTACAGTAAAATTAGAATTCAGACAGATATTATATTGAGATTTCTCTGCAAATAGTCCATATAAACACAGATTCCTATTGTTGTGGAGAAGAGTCTAAATTGAGCTTTCTATTATACTGGCAGCTTGGAATGTGCATAGCTTGGAGGAAAGCCTTAACTTTTCATAATATTTGTGTATGACATGCAACTTTGAACAATGTCAATATTACCACTACAGGCTTGTGAAGGATATGTGAAGGTCCATGATAGGAACAGTGTGTGAATAAGATTATTGGTCACCTCTTTTTAGGGGCAGGAAATTGAGAGGAAAATCTGAATCAAAGAGAAGTAGACATTTCAATAGTAAGCTTAGGCCTTAGCGGTTTGTACAATTTCATATGCCACAGAAGGTAGTGATTTTAATATATATGAAAATCAGGCAGAACTGTGTGTATGTGTCTCTTATATCACCAGTGGAAGATTTCCATAGCCTTATAAAGAAAGACTGTTTTCACCTCCTTCTGGTAGTGTTGTCACAGTACAACTCTACAAATGGAAAAAAAAAAAAAATCTCACTAACATTTACTTAAAAATTAACACCTTGCAGCAAAACTGTGAGAGAAAAACAAAGCACATTCTTAAATCGCAGAAATGAATTATATTTTATTGTCATATATTTTATAGTTCCTTAAACTATGGCTGATCTAATCCCATAATTCCCTTGGCAAAGGGGCAAGAAATGGGATTTTTTCCTTCTGGTGACATAAAATCAGCTCATTGAAAATGTAATGCACTACTTCCAAGTCACAGGTCAGCTGGCAATCTGAATTTTAAAAGGACTGTGAATAATATTCTGTTTTATTTCCAAAATGAACTTTGTGGCCTCCATCATGAATCCAATATATGTCTTAATCTTCTGGGCTCTTGAAGCTCACATCTCTGGAAGAAGGCCTTTGACTCCTGTACCTAATAAGGAAATCACTTGTTTTCACATCCGTCTTCCTGGTTTTATGGGGGCTGACACAAAACAGTCCTCTCTTCTATTCTAACCATAAAATACACATTACATAATATTGGGGCTTTTCTCAGCTTTTTCTTAATATGGCAAATGATTACTCTGGAAAAATAATTTTTAAAAAAATCCAGTGTATTTAATAATACAATTATTATGTCTACCATTTGTAATGAATTCATAGAGGATATTCTGCAGAATATATCCTGAAGATGAAAAGAATAACATCTGGTAATCTATCGTTATTCTGAACTGAACATGGCTGACAGTGGCAGTGAATCTGAGCGTTAATTACGCACTAACCTTTTCAGAATGGATATTTAGACATGCTGTGTCCCGTGAGTCTGAATGTTTCGGAAATGAAAACATCCAATGACCAATCAGTATCTACTCACATTAGCATAGTCTTTTAAAGCCCAGTGCCCTAAAACATGCCTCAGAAATCCTTTCCTATTTATCTTAAAATAGCCACTTAACTTTGACTGACACTAATTCTTACTACATGAAACTGTAGAAACCCCTTAATTTCCCCCTTCTGTCTCTGTCAGAAAATTACAAAAGACAGAGTTTGGGATGTCCTCACAGTGCAAATCCTTTTATTCTGTCAGATTACAGCATTTGATATGACGTAGTGCGGCATTTTGGCCTCACATGCCTGCCAGTAAGAAGGGACCTGTCAGCAGCGGAGGGGAGCAGTGCAGATCATCACTCTGACTGATCCACAGGCCCAGAGACTGTCATCTCCTCCGACTGTACAAGTCAACACAAATAAAAGTAAGGAAGCAAAAGCCATAATGACTGGGAGAGATCCAGGCTCATTGTGGCCATTACTTTTATTCAAACCTTACAGATGACATGATGTGAAAAATGAGCCTGTGTCTAGTCGGGTGCCCATTAGTGAGTGAGCACATTATCTCCCCCTTTTCACACTGAATCTTTTCCCTGCATGCAGTGGCAGATGCTCCCAAGGAGTCACTCACTTTTATGGGCTTTTGACTGCAGTACTCTTTTAAATACAGGGGCCTGCACCAGGCAGAGATGATGCATGGCTGTCAGTGCTCTTTACCTCACTGACAGATGCCTTCAGTGGATTCCTCCTTAAAGCTTCTGTCTAAAACTAACGGGGACAGCTAACCTCTTCCCTCACCTACCAGACAAGCATGCATCACATTGACTATTACAGCAAAAGGGGGTGATTTCTTAAAATCTCTATCACAAGACAATTACAATGCAATTTATTTAAGCATGGTCTAAAGGTAATCACGAAATATGTGTCTCCAAGGCCCACATGAGAATCACATGAAGAAATTTAAAATTATACTTTAGCTATGATAAATATTATGGTACAGGATATTTTCTAATATAACAAATGTGTAGCCAACAAAATACATTTTTATCTTTTCAGCGGTTGTTGTATGAGTAAAACTGACAAGTGGACTAAGTGGAAATTAATGAAATATATGAAGTGGGAAATCAACATTAAATCAGACAACAGTGAAGCAAGTTATAAAGATTTGTTTTTTCTTTTTTAATCTCCAGCGGTAAGAAATGCGTCACTATAAAGACTGTGGCAGAGATAAAAATGTACAGCCGTGAGGAAAACCCCAGAGAAAATAGAGCATATTTGGAAAATAACATAAACTTTATATAGTAAGAAATAAATGCGGTGCTACAGAGCAAAGCTCAGAGGTTGTGCAGCAATGAGGAGTTCAGGCTTTTCTTGGGCATGAGTGTGAACCAGAGCTGCTTGGTTCAATCTAATCTCTGACAAGAAACAACAAGCCTTTGGGACACCCCTGCGGTCCACCTCTACACAGAACAACATCATAAGCAGCTCCACTCAGAGGGGTAGATCTACTGTAGCTGTCAAGAGAGAAATAGGTTTCCATTTTACAACTTCAGTGGCAGAGAAGACCATACAAATGCTCTTCTATTTCCTTCACTATTGCTCACTCGTTTGAATCCCTCTCCTCTCTCTTTTGCCCCTGTCAGTTTTCCCTCAGTGCACATACTCAAAGGCTTCCTTGGTGACTGCGTCCTATTACTAGCAAAGAACAGCTGCACAACAGAACTGAATGTCCCCAGTGGTATCACTCAGCTCCTTATGTTCCCAAGTCCATAGAGTAAACAGGATTTGGTACTTCTAATTCCTTTTCTTCACCTTTGCCTACTAAAAAAAAGTCTTCATCTGAGAAAAGTTCCTCAGGACAATATAAGACCTTCAGACAGAATACATATCTGTAGAGCTTCATATGTTAAACAACCGATTAAACGGTCGACTGATTGATAGTGTGTACTTGTGGGTAGTTAGGTGCTATATTTTTGTTCAAATAACTGTGCTGCCATGTTCTTTATGTTTGGAAAAAATACATAAAATAACAATATGATGGAATTACATACAGTACAATAATATGTCAGTCTCTACCTGAATAATAGTTATGTGGGACAATTGCAGGCAGAGATACTCACTTAAATAGTTTTACTATACATTCTACTGTAGGCTGTGTAAGCTGTGGGCAGCTGCTTTTCCCTGAATGGCTCCATCATTAAGATGGGATAGCCATCTCACTGGTTAAAGTTCCACTGGCTTCCTGTTGGTTTTAGAGTCCTTTCTAAAATTCTTCTTTTAACATAAATCCCTAAATGGTCTCTCACCAAACTATTTATCCGACCTGCTTCAGTCCTACACTCCATGACTTTTAAGGTTTGTTAACTACCACCTCCTGGTCATTGCTAAGACAAGGCTGAAACTTAGAGGGGATGGGGCTTTCGCTGTGGCAGCACCAAAGCTGTGGAACCAGCTGCCTTTAAAACATCAGACAGGTCTCCTCACTATCCGTCTATAAAATTGTCTTTAAAACCCTCTCATTTTCTTTGACTTAACACTAATTGAGATGATGCTTTTATATCTTTTAAAGTTTAATGGTTTTTGGTCATTTTATTGTTTCTTGATGTTTTTGGCCTATGTTTTAGTGTATTTATAGGGGTGAGACTTTCACAATCAGGATTAATGAAATACAAAAAAAAAAAAAAAAAAAAAAAAAAAAAGTCAAAACGGTACACCTTTACCCACGTTTTCAATCCCAAAAAAAACGAACCTTTTCACACACTTTTCCTTTTCTCCTATTTGGATGGTCCCAACAAAGGCTT
>JBBBVU010000013.1:17434502-17451104 GCA_037177055.1 Atherinosoma microstoma
TATATATATATATATAAAACATTATAGGCAATCCAATGCAAGACCACCATCTAGATTCAACCATTAGTTGGAGCAATTATAACCGGAAGATTAAATGGATCTGTAGGCTTCATAAAGTTAATATTCACTGCATGACTGACAGATTGCAGGAAAATTTGACAGAATACCATGCCACTGTTTTGTTAAAAAAGTTAAAAAGAGAAAATTTAGTTTCTTCTTCAAATTTATACATTGCATGTGAACAACATAAAGAAGAAGCTGTTAAATATGGCACATTGGGATGAATTATTAAGAAATGCATTGTTGGTAAAATCAAGTGCAGCAACAGCATGAAATACATTTTTAAATGGGAGCCATAAGGTATCCAACATGTGGTGTTTCGCCTCAGCAGCGCAGGTGGAACTCAGTGGGGACAGACACTTCTCTCCTGAGCTCTCACCCTGAGCACATTAGATTTAATTGGAAACTCCTGTTCTCACCTCAGCTGCAGCTTTTAACTTCCCCACTGAACCCACTTTAACCCTCTGACCCGTGGGGCTGAGGAGGGGAGCACGACACTGAGGCGAGAGGACAAGCTATCTCTGTAATGACTCCGAATGAATTATGGTCACTTTCTCCAGACTTTCACAGCTGCCTCATCTCCGGAGTTCACTTTCACCAGTGTTTACAGAAGCTCTGAAGCAACCTCAGACTTCTGGGGCTACTGCCCCTTTTCCATATGAATGAAAGTATCAGGCCTCTGGCGCAACAGAAGGCTCTCAATTTTCATTTCATTTACTGCAGCTGATGATAAAACACAGATCAAGCCATGACATTGGCTGCTTTGCTAATCAGTGGCAATAAATGTCTCCAATTAATTATGCTAGCTGGCTTTAGTCCTAGACACAGTCTACATCAAATCAATTATGACTCTTAATTTCATTTTCCAAGTGTGTGCTGTATGTTTATTGGTTGCACAACAACTTAATTGAAACTACAGTATGATAATAACATTGTATAACAAAATTATTTGTCCCACTACACAGATGAAATTATTTCTTTTAAAATTACCTAAACAAAGTAGAAAGGTTTCTTAATTCTATTTAATCAGAAATTCATTTATTTTGTCATAAATCATAAGGATTTTAACACAAACCTCAAAGCTCAGCCTAAAATACTGAGCAAACATGTAGGCAGTCATTCAAAGCTGTACTTTCCAAATTTAGACGGCAATTATGCACAATAACATGAATAAACATTCAGAGCTGATCCTGTCTACATGCAACCACCCCTGCCACCTACAATAATTTTAAGATCAGTATGTATTCTAGTTTTTTGTTTTCTGTCTGTAACGCTAATTTATTTAGCAATATGAAGAAATCTATCAAAAATATCTAAATCAACTCACCACTTAATCAAGGAAAAGTGATTTATTTAATATTTTACACATAATTTGTCACGTAACGAAATTAAGAGATGAAATTGGATGCAGGATTTTATGTGGCAATACATAATCAGGATAGATAATTCCTAAAGATGGGAATTATTAGTTAGTTTTTCAAGCAGAACTGTGTCAGCAGAAGAGTGACAAAATCAGGCTGAAAACTCACCAAGCAACTAAGTACATGAATACAGCTAAGTTTACCACTGAGTGAACTTTATGGACATAAGTCCTCCAAAATATGCTTGACAACTGCATGTGCTTAAAAAAAATTTAAATTTGACTTGTTTGCAGTCATTTCATGAATTTCACAGCATGTGTAATGATCGCACTCCACACATTTGCATGAAAGTCACATCCCTTGGAAAAGATAAAGGGTTTGTGCTGATGATACACTTTATGCTCAGGAATCATTGCTTTTCATAGCTGATAAGTGAATTCAAAAACACTTCAGAGCTTGCAGAGATTTTAAGGCTGTGTTCTGCCACCACATTACACTTAAAACATGACATAAAATTTCAGGGACCGACTAATGTGCAGTCAGATCTCTTTTTGTTTGGTGGTGAAAATGAGTTCCTTGGAAAAGAACTCCTTGGTTTGTGTATTTGTCAGTTTCTATGTTGGTCCTTAGTTTGAATCTCAGCTGGGGACTTTCTGTGTAGAGTTTGTACTTGTGTGGATTTTCTCTGGGTACTCCCTTTCCTCCTACAGTCCCAAAACATGCATGCTGAATCATTTGGGTGTTAAAAGTTGACCTTAGGTGATGCATGGTCGTTTTTTTTCTCTGTATTGGCCCTGTGATGGACTGGGTTTTTTCTCGTCCTATGATAAGTGAGATAAGCTTGCAGCCACCCACAACCCTGAACAGCATAAAGGATGTACACAAAATGGATGGATAGGTTGTTATCTCTGTTATTACCCACATGCACATTGGATCTTCAGACTAAAGGAGGTATTGTGTCGCATTAACACAGCAGCATTGTCGTAAAATGGATTTAGTTGCTGATTAGTTTCATAGCTGCAGAAATCTAAGCGTCTGTTACTGGCAGCTACACTTTATTTTAGGCTCTCAAGAATCCGCTTCACTAATGAACAGATTGCCTCTGGCTTGATATTTAAGCCTTCATAGTGTTAAACAGCATTGCTGGCATTAATGGGACCCTTATCTAAAATTCCAATGTATTTTAAGACAGCAGATAGTAACTCTGAATCAGCTGGTGAGTCAAAGTGGGATCACCATCTGCTTCACTGCTTAACAGTAAAAACGACCTGTAATACTATATGTAATTACATCACAGTTTTGCTTTTATACTATTTTTCACACATGCAAGATGAACTGTTTCTCTTCTATATTTAGAATAATTACTGGTTTGCAGAGCTACACAACAGCTGACACTTTATAGCAGGACGAGCAATACATTTAATCAGGCTGGTGAAAGGGATCTGGTACTGTATGCTAAAGTTCTTTCATGATCCACTGAGGCAACAACCTCATATCAGAGTGTGAAATACTGTTGTTCTGTCTCTGAGATACATACAAGGTATCATTTGTGCCCTTATGCATCGACTGCAGCAATATTAGATGCTGACAGAAAAGCCACAAATTGCATCCTGCATTGTTTACTTAAGAATCACTGAACCATAAGCCCTGAGTTCAGGTAGAATATGGGGCAATTATTGTTGGGATTTTTTTTTTTTTTGCTTTTTACTTTTAGTTTAATTTGCTAGTAGCCAAAACAACTTGGTTTGTTTTGGGGGGAAAAAAGATTTCAATTACTCTGGATAAAATGGCCTCTTTTTTATTTTTTATTTTTATTTTTAGGTGAGTTGAGATCACAAAACCCTTTTTTACCAAGCAGCAAAGCTATAATCAATCAACAATGGTCTTCTGAGTGGACTGAGTTAAACACCAAAAAATTATGTCCAATAACAATTACATTTATGTAAAACTAATGTGGATCTCTGATGTTTCATTCTCTTTCAAGTTACTTTCCACCCTGCACAACCATTTTTACCTCCAAAACCACCTGAAGAAAGGAATTTTGTGAGTTGAGAAAATGGACTCTTTAATCTTAATTTCCTTTTTTCTTTTAATATTTCATGGTGTTTAAAAAGGTTTTTTGTGTATATCTCTAGCCAATGCTTGTTTTCCCTGAAGGCAATGTGAGACCCAGCTGAGTGGATGCATTGATCATGTAGGTTACCTGTAATAATCTAATCTTTATTTGTTAATGCAGACATCTAAATTGATCTGTTATTGTATATTTACTTTGTTTTTAATGTATCCTGATGTTTCAGACAAAATCATCCACCAAGCCATGCATTCTTCGCATCATCAAACAATAAACTGGTGAAACTCAGTCCAGGATCCTGTGTTTAAATGGGCACACCATATTATGGTGTTCAGTGAACCATCTCAACCCAACTGCTAGGTAGTTTTTTCATCCACATTAAACAAAACAATGGGTCTCATTCAACAATACCCTCTCACGAATCTTCTTAAATTTGTTCTTAAGTTATACTTCAGTGTTTTTTTTTACAAAAACCCTCTATCAGATTCACAAATGTGTTCATAGACCACAAAAATGTTTGTATCTCTCCTCTTAGATTGGTGAATGCCCATCTCTCCACAAATTGAAAGGACAGACCAGCTGGCCCTACTTTGCATAGGTAAACACTCAAAAATGCCCATAAAAGGTCGAGACGTGTGCAAACAGACACAGAAAGTGATGAGACAGATGAGGAAAAATAATAAATAGAATACCAAAGAATGAATGAAAACACAATTAATAATAAAGATGTGCACTGAAACCTTTTTATTTGCATTTTTAAAGTGATACTTGGTTTTAAATAATCACACAATGAGAATTATTATATAAATTATTATATAAATTATATAAACCAATTATATAAAAGCAGCTTTATATTCAATTGATACAACATATAATGAATTTTCATGTCTCTTTACATACTGAACCTTCTACAGTTTGTAAAGCAAATTTCCACCTGCTTTGGCATCCTTTTAAGATGCGGTACGCCAATGGAGTAAGTGGTGTACTAGAATAATTGAAACCTCCAGGTGAGTCTGAAGGTTGGTCAGTGGTGTTTTAACCAAGAACCAGGGCATAACCTTGATTTCCTAATAAAACTAATCATTCTAATAAAAAGTGTTGTAGTAAATTTTAATTGTTAAAGATCACATTCAGCAGGTGGATCTGGGAGTCGCAGGTGACTTGGACATTTATGGAATGATATTCTTCACACTAAGGGAACAGATCTGGTGATGGAGCTTTAATGTGCACACGTGTGCAGTCTATTGCACTGACATTGTTAGGAAAGCCAGCAATAGAGTTAAATCCCCTTCTTGAATGAGACTTGTTCTTGAAGGAATGAAATTAATGAAAAACAGCTTAATTTCCCCCTATTTTTTATAATAATTCTTTAATTGTATTTTAATGAACTGAAAAGCAGAAGACAACGCAAATACTGACTTTGTCCAAAGACATCAGCACTCAAATGTTAAAGTACTACTGAATGTTCATTTGTTCTTAAGAACAATTCAAAGTTGTGGAGATTTCTGTGAATGCCACGATCTTCATAAAAAGTTCATAAATAGGAGTTAAGAATAAATTTGTTTGAAAGAACAATAGGTGAATGATGCCCAATGAGCTTTCCCTAACCTGTATCCCCCTTTATCGTCAGAGTTTAAAAGCTTATTGTCAAATCAAATTTATTTGTATAGCACATTTATAAAAACAACCAAAGTTGACTAAATTGTAAATGCAAAAAACTGAAATTCCTTTCAAATGACCGAACTTAAATTTTTTGCATCAATATGAAACAAATCGGAACAATGCCAGCCAAAGAATGAGCAGCTATTTTTGAATAATCAGCTGTCCAATCAAAGCAGAGTGGTCTATAAGGAGGCGGGGCTTAAAGAGATCTGAGCTAAAACAGAGCGTTTCATATGAACAGAAACAGTAGGTGCTGCTGGATGTGCAGTAGGACAAAAACAATATATTCTTAAAAAATTAAAGAATTTAATAAATATTCTAGACTACTCACAAAAAGTTTAATATTACCCTGTAAATGCACACAATATTGGCTTTCAATCCAGTGCTTTGATCATCCTTGACTACACTAGTATGCAATTTAACAGTTTTTAATGTTGTTTCCATTAGTGTTTCCTCAGTTATATTAATAGTGAATTAAATGTAAACAAAGTTATGTGTTAATGTGCTTATTCACTGTTGTAAATTTATAGTTAAGCTGAAACAATCTGAAGCAATTACTCAATTTACCCTTATGCTGATTGGTAGTATTAATCTACAGTCGTTTTAGTGTTTTTTTAATCCTTTATGATTGATGGCAGTGTTAGCAAGGACATCAGGAGGATCTTTTAGACTGTCGGTCTTAAAGGGTTAATCCTGCTAGTCACTGACATCCAAAAGTTCCTCCTCTTCTTGTGTTGTTTTCCTTCTTTTATCCCTAAAATCACTACAAACTGAATATGCTTAGTTGGGAAGTATTGGTCTGGTAAATGGACTGAACTTGTATAGCGCTTTTTCTAGTCACATGACCACTCAAAGTGCTTTGACACTATATGTACATTCACTCATTCATACAGCACTTATATTTATACGTACTGAGTGCTATTACCTACACATTCATACCCCGATAGGCACATCAGGAGGCAAGGTGGGGGTCAGTGTCTTGCCCATGGACACTTCAACATGTAGTCAGGGGGGCAGAAATCAAACTGCTGACTTTCTGGTTGGCAGACGACTGCTCTTCCTCCTGAGCTGCAGCCGCCCTGGTAAAATGATCTTAATGAGCTTTGGGCTTTTGTATCATTTGGCCATCATGATTATAAGAGGTATAATAAGTAAAAACATACTGATGTTTAATTTTATGTTTAGTTTTTTTCTACAGTCCTGCTTTTTTCTAGGGGTCAGATTTGTTCCATGATGCATACAAGATGTAAAGCATACAATTATTCAAAGAAGTAGACTAAACACAAATATTCCATTTAGTCTAGGCTGCAGTTAGTATTTACTGTTCACAATAGCTGTATTTAAATCCTCCTTCTTTACCGAAACACCTCAGCTCTGAACCATTATGCAGGGATCAACAAAAAAACATGAAGCACACACAAACACACACATAATCTGACATTGCATTGCTTTGTAACAGTGCCACAGCTAAAACTTCTTAATGGGGAGTTATGTGCTGCTGCCTGTACTGACTGTTACGATGTCAAATGTTATCGCTGTCAGCACTGTTAGCTCATCTAAAACTTGTACATCAGAGCCTGTTCTACCTGCATTTTTTCCCACATTTCTTTGCAAATGCGCTAGAAATCCAGCAACATACCCCAAAACCACAAATGTCTGTACTCCAGATGAAAATATGACACAACGTGACATCCATCAGACCTCATTTGCAAGGTGCAGCAGATTGAGGGGATGATCGCAAACACCTTGGGCTTTTATTTGAAAGGAATGATGAATATTTCCTGCCTTTTACACAATGTTGAGGTTGTTAGAGGTTATAACAAATGGAACAATTCTGAGCTCTTTCTGCTTCTCTTTTCTTTTCTTGTGTGAAAAGAGAACTTCAGTCCAAAATATTTTTGTCTGATCTCTGGGAGAAAAAACTTACCATGTCAAAAGGAGTACATTGTTGTGTCTGTTATCATCCAACAGCAAGACTATTGCATGCTCTGCAGCAGAGTGTATTTTAACTTGTGTTATAGACAAGTGTTTTTTTCCACACATAACACGGTGAGTTGGGCAGCTTTTTCACTAGTAAACACCAAGCAACCTCATAAATATTTCATTTCATTCTTTCTCTGCTGTTTCACCTGTTCTGGCGAGTATACTTTATGGTACAGTACCGCCTCCGTGTGCTTTTCATATTTCAGAGAAGATCTTCCCTAATAGCGGATGATGTTGTTGATGCTGCAATTTTATTTGATGTTTGCTACCCCATGTTTGCCTGGTTTATTACAGAAATTGTGTTATGTTTCTATACCATAGGAATAAAAAAAAAGGCTAAGTTTAGTGCAGTGCTGCAATCCTGAATACTCAAGGAGAGGTTGCCATGGAAACAGAGTTACATTGGCCAGAAATGAAAGCGACTAAGGATTTAGACTTTCACTGTACATCAATTTTTAACTATAGATTGTTTCTACATCAGCATTTCCACCAACTTCACATAACCACAACTGCTCATCAATGCAGGCATTTCTGTGAAGTACAAATGTGAGTGTAGCAATCTCCAAAAAAAAAAGAAAAGGCAAGACTGATATGGTGGCACATGCCTCTGTGACAATAATGCTAAAATTAACTTCATCTTATTATTAAATCCTGCTGCTAAATTGAATATTTTTATATCTGGAAACCAAATCACTGCGAACACACCAGCAGATAAAGTAATTACACATCTACTAAATGGAAGAAATATGCTGAATTTCAACAGTTTTTATACCACATGTTTACTTGTTAATACCAACAATGAGCTGACCACATTTTATGGATCTAGTACCACACTGCACAGCATACGGTAGTATATTAACATCATTAAATAATGCACACTTTCTTTTTTAATATGTCTGGTCTTATCAGATTGGTACAGAATAAACTGTATTCCCTGATATGATGGGTCATCATACTGTACGTCAGATAACACTCATCTGAAATACAACTTTATCAAAACTGCAATAAATCTATTTAATAATTATCTCTCAGGAATTGAATGTCCTTATTAATTATAGTCTGGGGCGACAGCTTGCAACCCTCCCTGTCACATCTCAATATGCATTTTTTTCTCTGAACCAGTCTATTACAACCACTCCACTGTTCAGTCTATAACACTATAGGAGCTCTCCTCACACTACTTCATCAACTGTGTCAAATAAACGGTTGAATTTAAAATGACCACAGCGAAGAATTTTACTCGGGGCATTGCTCATCTCGAGGAAATGGAATTCCGTAATTCCAAAGGGACCCTAGAAAGTAAATTATTATGCCCCCAGAGAGCAGCAGCCATGAGGTAAGCGCTGTTCAGTCACAAAGATGGAGGAAGGTAATTTGTTTCAGATGAGAAAAAGAAAACGTGAATAGCTGAAGACTGACCTGAGAGAGTTACAGTGCTCAACACTTCACTGGAAAACCTGGCTAACTTCCACAAACAAAAAAGGGGTTCAAATGTATTCAAATTCTTTCTCGTAGTTGTCCCTAAATTGATAATCTGTCTTTAAAAAATGCTCACTAATTGTGATTTTAGCTGCTCTGTGGGCTTGTGACAGAAATAAAAATCAATGAAAAGCAATCTAGAGCTCAATATTGAGCCCATGTAGATGAGAGCACTTAGCACCTAAGAAATAGTTCAATATTGTTCTCAAGATTTGTTGTAGAAACATATCATAGCACCACTATAAAAGCAACACACACCACTTGTGGACCAACATGTAGCCTGGAGCCACAACATCTTGTAAAACAGAATCTTTTTTAACAGAGCTGGCTGCGGAAAATGTTGTTACTCACCTGTGGTCTCTACAATGCCCTCAAGTATCACCACAATTTCAAACTGCTCTGTTTGCATGGACCTCTGCGAGAGGTCGTAGAAGGGGCTTTTGGTGTCAATCACATGGCAGATTGTGAGAGGTGAGACGAGAAAGAGCTGGTCTGCCCCGGTGCTGAAACCCACGTCCAGCTCCAGCTGATCCAGCGGAAGAAACTCGCCCTCAGGCGTCTGGCGAGACTGGGGAAGCAGAAAGAAAAGAGGCAGAGATGTTTAATAAGGGGATGGAAGGGGTAAGACAGATTTATCTACAGCTTACTGTGAGGCTTTGTGTCAGCTTTACACATTTTACACACAATCAGACGTCCTAATCAATCCTTTAGAAAATGACCGTAATTTTTTCTATATTTCAGAAATATGTGGAACATTGTTTCATGATAGATATTGATTTTTCTTTTAACAACTTAATCTGGTCTTAGCTTTTTTTTATGCAGGTGTGTTCATCTTTGTTCACCTGCTGTGTTAGAAGATGGGAATTAGACACAAGAAGAGCTTACTTCGCTCTGTGAAAAACATTTAAAAGATGGATGATTGTAAAGTTAATACCTATCTTAAAGCTATTTACTTATTCCTTCTTTTATATTTAGATTTCATTTTGACATTTTCTGTTATAGGCTGATATTATTGTATACTTGTCTATAAACTAATAACAACTGATAGATGCCCATAAATATCTTTCTTTTTTATTCCTGATTACTATATTTCTGAAGCCATAAGATGGAACAGCAGGGAAAACTACAGAAAAGACTTATCTAATATGGAACAGCAGCACATGCACATCATATTGTAACAGACTGCCACCTTATTATTGAACATTTAAAACAACTGCAAGCATATAAGCAGAATTTTCTTTAAAAAAATAAATAAATAAAAAAGGGTTGTAGGCCTACCAGTTTTACAACATAAGTAAGCTAATTTCTGTCACCTTTTTGGCTGTTACTTTGGATAACTAATGTTAATTTTTAGTATCCAAAGCTACTGGTATGATTTCCATCCACTGCAGAAGATGATATTTGTCAAACAAATGCATGATTCCACTGTGGACATTTTGGAGAGGGCTTTAATGACAGTGTGTAGAGATAGAAGAAAAATCTAAGATGCCCCCACCCAAAAAAAAAAAAAAAAAAAAGTTGCATTACTTACTTTCAGCAATTTGCAGCGGATCTGTGCAGAGACCATATGGCTGTTACGCAAGTTGCCGACCCTGAACATGAGAGTGAGTTTTCCATCTCGCATAGAAATCACTGCATGTTCACTGAACATCAGAGTCTCGGCCCTCTTCTTGGGCTGAGACATCTTGATAAACATGCAGCCGATCAGAAATGCATCGACGATCGATCCAAGAATCGACTGGAAAAGAAAGAGAATGATCCCCTCGGGGCATTTGTCTGTAATGTATCTGTAACCATATCCTATGGTGGCCTCGGTCTCTATGAAGAAGAGGAAGGCTGAAGGAAAGTTATAGACATTGGCCACACAAGGAGTGTACTTATCATTGTGGGCTCTGTTGAGGTCTCCTCTGATGTATGCGATGAACCACCACATAGAGGCCATGAAGAGCCAAGCCACTGTGTAGGTGAGGATGAAAATAAATAGATTCCAGCGCCATTTCAAATCTACCAATGTTGTGAACAAGTCTGAGAGGTATCTGCTGGTTTCACCACCCAGGTTCCCATGCTGGACGTTACATCGCCCGTTCTTGTCCACGAACCGCTGCCTCTTCTTCTTTTTCTCTGGAGGAGGCTGATTGAATCCAGACCCGCTAGATGAGGTGGTCACTACCTGATAATCGTCCCCAAATTTCTTTCGAAGTGCAGACATACTACGATGACAGCAGCGAGAGAAATAACAAAAGATTCAATGCTTTTTGTTTGGATTGGGGGTTTTTTTAGAAAAAAAAAAGTCTGACTTGTAGTTGCTGCAGTCGTCGGTGTCCGTGCGCAATGTCCCTTGTTTGAAAATGAGACGAGAAAAGTGCAATGTTTTCTCCCCGGTTAGACTCGCACCATTTGCAGTGCACTACTGTTACACTCTACAGCCATGAAATATCAATAATGCACGAGTTGCCTACAAACCCCAAAGATAGAAGCCATATGAAAAAAAAAATCAAGCGACGCTCTAGATAAGGTATCCAAACGCGCCAGTTGCAGTCCAGATTGTACAGGTTTATCAGTTACTGCGTCGTGAATTACTCATCGTCTGTAGAAGCTTGGGCTTTATCGACTTGTTCACAACTGTACTCACACAGTAAGTTTTCATTGGAAAGTTGAAAATCCCTCTGCGGTCTATAAAATACAAATATCACTGCGTAATTATTCACTGGAAAAGGTTTCAATGACGAAACCTCTCTGTGCGTACTTGAGACTGTGTTGGAGAGGATTGGGTTCCCAGTCTTTTCTCTGTGATCAGTACACATAGGAGATAAACTGTAGTCAAGCATATGACAGTACAAGATGACAAACTGGAGGAAGAAAAAAAATCACGGTCCTGTCGTCATTTTGGGCTGCGCGCGTCCACGTTGATTGCCAGGCTCTTTTCGGTCAGCTTTTCCTCTCTCTTAGAAAAATATCGACTGACTTCTCATGGTTCAGCGGTACACTGATCCACCAGATGCTCTTTTGGCTGTTTAGATCCGTTTTTCCCTTCGATTACCCAGCTCGACTCCTGCGCACTCATGTTTCCAATGATGCGCTCACTGTTGCCTAGTGGTACTACAAAGACAGACAATTTGGAGGAGGAGGGAAGATAGTCCACCTGATTTGACAGCTTTTTTTTTCTTTCGCTAATGTTCAAAAATGTGAAACTACTGACTCACTGCAGCGAGTCTGTCTCTCTCTGTTAATGATGACAATAATGATGAATTACTGCTATTAAAGGCATCCTTTCACTATTTGATATCGCTCAGATGAAACAATGTATAAAAGTGAGCAAATAATATTTTACTGATCTTTGAATGTTCCCTATTATTATTTGGAAGGCCTGTCTTGAGGTTATGTGTGAAACTTCTTCTTCTTTGAACATTTCCAAATACAGTAGGCTATTGTACAAAAGTCCTCAGCCAGCCTTCACTTCTTCATGTATTGCTCTGAAAATCTTTGAGTAGTTTGTAATTTGTTGACATAACACTGATTCATCCCTTAAGTTGAATGCTTTTCTGTGCTTGAATGATGCAGGTCAGTGTTAATTGACTGAATGAATGAATGAATGAATGAATGAATGAATGAATGAATGAATGAATGAATGAATGAATGAATGAATGAATGAAAAGCATGTTAAAACTGGATTGAAAATGGATATTTAGAATAATGTCCAAAGAAAAATCCCCCAACCCTAGACCTAAAAATAAATAAATAAATAAATAAAAACAATTGCTCAAGACTACTTTAAAAAGATTACAACAAAAATCTGTTTCTATTGAAGCAAAACATAAATTTAGGCATGGATCAAGACTTTTTCACAGTGCTGCACAAATCACAGGTTAAACATCTGGGTCACCTGTTCTAACAACCACAAATGACCCTGCTTGCATCCCTAGACTTGCTGTATGCACACTATTTTGTGAATCATCCGATCTATCATCTGAACATGTTCCACAGTGACAGCGCTTCTTCTCACAAAAAACTGAATTAAATCCCAGATGGACAAAAGAACCTGCAACCACAAGGTTTCATCATATTACCAAGATTGCAGCAACAGAGGAATACACTCACATTTTAGGCTGACATACACACACACACACACACACAGCTTCTGGGGGCAGGAGAAACAACACACCAGCACACCAGCATCTCCCCAACAAAGAGATGATTCATCTCCACCTTTTATTATGTCTTTTTCTTGATTTTGAATTTGCAGAACTGTGCACAAAAAACAGCAGTTATTGCTCCACCCAGAAACTACAGACAAAGAAACCAAAATGGTATGAAAGAGGAGGAGCTCAGTTGCATTCATCTTAGAAAACAGATACATAGGATATAAATAAACTTCACCCACATGATTATTTGCACACCTCTAAGTAAAACACACAACCTCAGGAAAACAAGTGGGCATCTTGTTACCACATTACATAGCAGCATTTTATCTTTCGCCTGAAAAATGTCTTGTAAATGTGCAGTGCTGCTTGTTGTCTCTCTTTTTCCAGCCATTTCTGGATTCACTGTCTGAGCTCACCAGGATCAATATGCTGTTAAGTCAGTCTGGTTTCAGGCAAAATCTTGCTCCCTTCTCTCTTGTAGTTCCCTGTGGTTTACCACATGATATTTCACATCTAGTATGAACCCAGCAAGCCTCACTGTACAAACGGTAGGTTCTAAAAACAGCACTAACACCAGACATAACTGTTTCCAAATGAATGATCGCATGGCAGCACTGTGCAAAGTTGAGATGCCTCCAAGCGTTGTCTGCAAGGCTCTGTGATGCAGGCCTCTTGAGGCAAACAGAAAGAAAACGATTTCCCCATCAGTCACCAGGCCATCATAATTGCCAGGTTAACATTAGCTATCCAGACTCTGCAGGACTCTGTGCTTTTATAATGAGCGAAGAGGGACATGGGTCATCCAATCTATGCATTCAGGCTCTCATTAGGAGGAAGAGACTATTCACATGTTTGCAGAGTGGAAATAAGGCTATTAGTTTGGGCTGTCCAACAGCCAGTCAGCCAGCACCATGACCACGAATTTTTAATTGCTGTATTTTACACACTGTTGTCACTGAGACAAACGTTTTTAAACAAGCCTTGGCAAACGGTCTCTCTTCTCATGAATTCACTTCTTACAAAAAGCAATTAATTCAACTCCAGTATGCAGTTGGATCTGTGATGGCGACATTTACATTAGCATACTATTTTGTGTTGCTGAGTTTAATCAAAGTATTTCCATATATGATTATTCTAGATAATCTTTTCAGGAGTTTCTGCTTCAGTGGTTTGATTTTGTTATGTAAACAATAAAGGAATTCTTACATTTTTACCAACTACGTTTAGGAGTTCATAAAGACTATTTTAGCCATTTCTTATTGGGACACATTTTTACCTGAACATAGCGCTGGTCAGTTTAAAAAAGGGACCAAAGTGGGAGTCTAAAACCTTGTATTAGTCAAAATAACAGATTTTATATATTAACTGAAAATGTATACATCTGCAGAGTTTAGGATTATTTCTTAATAGATTGACTTTTTTTTGCAATTAAAATTA
The DNA here is from genome assembly GCA_037177055.1 of Atherinosoma microstoma. NCBI lineage: Eukaryota > Metazoa > Chordata > Actinopteri > Atheriniformes > Atherinidae > Atherinosoma > Atherinosoma microstoma. The sequence continues at coordinate 17,448,698 of JBBBVU010000013.1, forward strand.
TTGTAATGTGCAGAGTATATTATTATCAAGGAGGTACTTTACAGGCTTGTTTCTGTAAAATTTAACTGAACAAATACCCACAAATGTATGTTGTAAACGATGAGAATAAATACTCTTTTTCCCTCCATCTACACAAAGTCTGTGATGGTTTAGATAAAAAAGAAAAACAAGAACAGTAGACTCACAATAGTTAAAATTTATCTTTAATTATACTTTTTTTCTTAGAAAAATGGCTGAATTATAATGCAATCATTACATGCATGAGATATTTACTTTTGTTATGCTGCAAATTAATAAGATACATTGTTAGGAATAATTAATTAAGAATTAACAGGGTAAAGATCAGAAATGTAAATATTTTCCACTTCAAATCAGTGATAAGAGCAAAGACAAGTAGTCATTAATGTAAAGACGCTGATACTGTAACTTTGGCAACAAATAGTAACATGCCTGGTTACTCAAATGTATTAGTGCACATGCACAGTTTTATCTTTTTATCTATTTTTTTTACTTTTGAAAGGAGACCATTTTTCACATGATTCTTTTAAGAGCTTTCATGTCCATATGGACTCATTTCAGAATCACTCATAGTCACAGAGACAGTTGCACAAAGAAGTGCTATTTTTGCATGTTTTGTAGAAATCATCAGCCAGAAAAGAGTCTATGCAAACCCTTATTTGAACCATAATTAAAATGTGCCCAACCCTACGGTAACGCTTCTTTACTCCTACTGAGCACAGAGGCTTTGTCAGTGACAGCTAAATACAAGAAAGAGGTTAAGGTCCGGGCTTGTTCTTGTCACACACCAGGAGGCAGCTGATGTGTAACAGTGTGCACTAATTTGGAATAAATGCAGATTAGTTCTTGTCACATAAGATGGGAGTATTTTAAAAAGCAGCACATATTTCTTCAATAGAAGCAGTAGGCTTTTTTTTCTATATAATCGTGTCCAGAAAATGACTTTTTACAATAAAATACTACTTCCTTACTATCTAATGCACCACATGTTTTATAAAAGCCACTTCTTGCAACAGTTCAAACTTGTTTGTGAATGATCAGAAATACTTTGATGATCTTCTGTAACCTATTTCTTAAAAATAGCTCAGGCAAAACCTGATGGGCGGGTGGGTGATGGCATTAATTTATCTATCCAATCAGACCAATGTAGGACACTAGATCTATTTGTCCCCCTCTACAAATCAGCTAGAATAGCACTTGAGGTCATTCAGAAGATCAGACAATCTTCTCTAATTTCTCATCTTCCTCTATAATCTCTGCAATCAGGGACAGAGCAGGAAGAACCGCCTCAGCTTTGATGTTGGCTTTGATTGATTTGTTCTTCTATGCCTCCCACAAATTTGCGACTTCCTCACTAAAAATTCTCTGTAATCTTATTTTGCCGCTACAATATTGATTTTTTCGTGTTTGAGAAAACAATCCTCTCCACTTCAAACACGTGTACTATGAATTTCTCTTCCCACAAATATTAGAATTTAACATGATCTGATGCATGCCTGTGGATGCTGGAGCACTCCTGTAGGGGGGAAACCATGTGGTGGACGAGCAAAGCAGCATCAAGCATTTAGGTCAAAATGTGGAGCTTTTCAAGGGACAAATAAAATTCTCAGCATCATGTGGTACTTGAATTATTTTGCAGCTGCTCCCAAGTAACTGGAAAAATGATGAGAGTGATACCTGTTAGAGTCACATAGTCGGTGACAATGCAATTTAGAAGATTAGTCTTCAAAAGGTACTCTCACCGACAAAGGTGAATATTGTTCTGGTGTAGTCTGTTTGTTTTTCCTTTCCCTGCTGAAGCAAGGTCTTATTAACTGCCACTGTAGTCAAAAATAGCATCTAAACAGAAGTGCTTTGTAGAACAGCTTCTGGAGATTGATGATTGATTACTACACAATTACTGCTGAAACCAGCAGGGCCCCTCCTCCTAATCACTGCTTTGGTCGCTGAAAGGAGATTATCACATGGGAGCTGCTTGTTAGAGCCACTTCCTCCCTGAAAATCAATAAAAATTACTCAAGAGATTGTAAGCATACATCAGAAATGTCTCAGTTGAATCCCTAGACAGGCTTTGTGCATTTACAGACAGGTAGTGTACATTGTTTTCAGTGTGTGTGTGGGCATTTGGGTGCCTCTTGTGGTGGTAGATCTGACCCCCTCTGAGATACTGGCCCCAAACTAAATCTAATTAAAATTACTTTTCAATGCAGGCGCTATGGAACTTCAGGTCCCCTTAACAATTACGTGCAGGACTTCTCCTTTGGTCTCAAGTGCAGAGAAAAGGCACATCCAGAGGATTGATTATTTTCTCGCTACTAGGGGGGGGGGGGGGGGGGGGGGGGGGGGGGGGGGGGGGGGGGGGGGGGGGGGGGGGGGGGGGGGGGGGGGG
>JBBBVU010000013.1:17451204-17487243 GCA_037177055.1 Atherinosoma microstoma
CCTTAAAAACTACGTGAAGGAATTCTTTTTTGGGCTCAAGTGCAGAGAAAAGGCACAGCTAGGGGATTGGGTGTTCCCCCACTCCTCCCCCCCCCCCCCCCCCCCTCCCCCCATTATTGGATTCACTCTGTTAATGGAACCCCATATATAGAGAGAGAGCTGGGAGAGACAGGCAGACGGGCAAACAATCAAGCACACTGGTGACGCTCGGAGAAATGGGACAGAAAATGTACAGCATTGTATTTGAAGGCGAGGCACGAAAGCATTGAGCGAGTCTAGTCCTGATGTTCTAATGGAAACAGAGACAAAACCACATGCCCAAAAGGGAAGAGATCCTATTCCTGCTGCAATATCCTTGGAAGTTCCCCTGGAGAAGAATCTTTGCGAAAAGGATTAAAAATGTGTTTTTGTCCAAGGAAGAGGTGCAAGCTAATCTCTGCATTTACCCCTTCAATGTGTGAGGTATTTGATAAGAATTTTTTAAAATTTGACAGTAGCTCAGGTTGTCCAATGACCAGAAGGTTCATATCCTGCTTCCTCTTTGCCTCCAGTGTCGACATTGTGTATGAATGGTAGGTGTTGGTTTGAGAGCTTGCTGGTGTGCATTGGCTGCCAGACTGGCCCAGGGTAGCTGTGGCTACACATGTAGCTTACCATCACCAAATACTATACTATGCAGTCATTTAGCAGACGCTTTTATCCAAAGCGACTTACAATTGAGTACAAGTGATGCCAACAGACAGGGTAAATGACAGTTGACTGGGGTGGGAGCGGGATTTGAACCACCAACCTTCGGGTCATTGGATGACCTACTACCTGAGCCACTGCTGCCACCGTGACTGAATAATGGACTCAATGAATGTTTTCTTCAATTTCTTGTTCATGTCATCAAGCATTATCTCCTGCGTGTATCATGTGACGAAAACAGACAGAAAAGAAAATTGAATGTGTAAAAGCATTGTTTTTGGCTGTACAATGCCATTGATGTTAAAACTTTATTGATTATCAAGAAAAAAATGGAAACTTGCTTGATATCAGCTCTTAAATAAAAATCTTATGAGCTGGTTTGGTTGTTATCATTATGTTTGTCCAAACAAATATACCTCTAGTTGTACCAGGCATTTTTTAAAATGAACAAGACAATTTGGGAACAAACAAATTTAGCTGCAATTAGCTCAAGTATTTAAGATGCAAGGTTACTTGAACTGGTTAAGACTTGACCTCATTTAATTTCTCCACCCATACTTGGTGTAGGCTAAATCTGGGGCATTACTCATGCTGCACATGGGCAAAGTTATATTTTTTGTAGCCCAAATACTCCCCCAAATACTGATACCTACCTACTGAAGACCAAAATGATTATTATTCTTATATGTTGCTGAAATCTTCCATATTTTTTCTATTACAGTTAATGTTTATAATCTGTCACACAATCTAGTGTAACTAATAAATAACTGACGCTTACCAAAAACAATTACTAAGCTCAAATCCCAGATACGGTCTTGTTGTCATGGCAACATAACTGCATGTACCAAAAGGCATCTTGTCAAGCTCCTGACCTCTCAGAGTTGGTCATACTTAGACCTCCAATCTGCTTCTAAACAGAAAATGCTCACTTGACACAAAAATAATAATCATCATTATCTGCTGCTTCAAGGTTGTATTTATTTCCACACTTTCTGTCAGAACAGCCTGCTACCTTTTTACACAAAGTGCGGCTGAACAAACCATGTTACAGTGACCTAACATGACATTAAGACAGGTAAACAGTCTTCTGTGTTGAATGTATTGATGTATTGTTTTAGTGGCATTAACAAGGCAAAAGGGGGAAAACAACATTGCACATTATTTTTGTATTCTGTAGAAACTTTAGATCGCTCTGGTTTCTTATAACTAGATTAACTTATAGATAAATGTTTACATTAGAGGGGACTAAAGTCAGAGAATTACAAATAAAGTGGAAAACAGACATTAATATCTGGACATAGCCACAGTTATAGATTTTTCCTCAGTTTCAACGTGTCCATGCTTTAAATAAATCAGAACTATACAGCCCTTGTGGTAAGTATGTCCTGCTTTCAAGGGCCAAGTGCATCTCAGATAGCTATAGATAACATTTCCATTAAGGACAGTATTCAAAGGCATCACACCCCTTAATGGACTCCCCTGGCTTTGCCACAAAACCACTATCTTATCCTCACAGGTCCAGTTAACCAGCCTGTGTTTGGTTTCCTACAGGTGTGAGACTGTTTGAACCCTTGGTCAGTCCCCAGAGGGCCCCTGCTGAAAGTGTGGTGATGCCTTTATGTGTTGTCAGCTCCACAACTGTTAATACCTCTGCTGTGACAATCTTAGAGAGGTTTACAAAATATTAATTAAAAAAAACCCTTTGGGAAAGAAATGGAAATATATTGTGTTTGACAGAATGTATTCACAAATATCTTTTTTGTCATTCAGACAATTCTGCCTGTATGCATTTTTCTTTGGTTGGACCCCAAAAACATTCTGTGAGATGGTATGGTCCTCTATTATGGAAAAGAACCCATGTAAGTCCCTTCTCCAAGAAAATATCAAGTGCAGTATCCATAAAATCGCAAATCTGCATGGTTATTTCTTTTTAACAGGCTATCTGTTGAATGGAGCTTCATATTTGCTAATATATTTCTATATTATATAACACATTTGCGAACATATTTCTTAAAATGTTCAACTATTGTTTTAACAAGTTTGATATCACATGAAACATTTAAGTAATTTTTCTCTTATTCAAGCCAGTAAGATGCAGCTTTACTGTTCAAATAGCTTTCGAATTTTGAAACTTTGTCAGTCTATTCACACTAATATAGCACTTATCTAACCTTGCACAAAAGCACTCCGTGTGTCTCTCATTTACACACAAATAGGGGAGGAGCTGTTCTCCAAGGAGTTTTTCTGCCACTGAGACCAAGAAGGGTTTTAATGCCTTGCTCTGATACAATTGTGGAGCATTTGGTGATGGGTTTGCTGACGAGTTGATAGCTGCTCCACTGTACCACCTCCGACATTACAAGACTGGAGATTTTTAAACATCTTAATCCATATATCATCCTCATATATTTATACACTTACCATCTTCTGTCTGAAACACTGTTTTAGCCCCCGTCTCTTTACCTTACTGAAACAGCCAAGTTTTCGTATCGGTTCAAAAATGGAAATATATCTGACTGATTAAGGCTGAATAAACCGTCCACTAGGAGGGCAAATGTGTTTCAGAATAGTGCTCTTACATAAAGTGAAAAAAGGCTGGACTGCAGATGAGGTGTTTCAGGCGGGTAAAGTGTCCTTTGACCGAGAGCCAAAACTCCTTATTGTGTGGATTTCTGTGGTGTAAATCTGCAGTCCTATTATGTACAAAAAGCTTTACAACACACTGACTGTAAGTGGGAGAAAAAAAGAATCAAGCACACAAAAAGAACAATACAAGCTCTTTAAAATAATGAGTTATACAGTATTCACAATGCTCAATGCCAGTTTTATATTCCCTCTTCTTCATCTCCACTCATCCTGGCTCTTTTTTTCCTCTGTCCTGTTCGGGGAAAGTAATTTCACCTCTCAGACTTTAACAAAGCCGTCTTCTGAAAGGTCAATCTTTCTTAGCTAAAATGTACATAGTTCAATGACCCATGTCAGGAGTAGCTTCATCAGCTGTCAATGGCGGGCTCCTTACACATGAACAAAAGCAGAGGGTAACATCCATTAGAAGGTCATTCTTATGGCAACCTGTTGTACAGATGTTGTCCTCAGTCATTATGGAAGAAAGTCTGCAATTCATCACATTCAAAAAGCAGCCTGGCAGTGAGACATGGAACTTGTGTTTTGGTGTTCATATGGTCAAATAATAAAATGCTAATTCTATGTTTAGAAGAAGTTTCATTTATTTTTCTACAAAAAGGTAAAATATACAAACAGGTAACATCACTTTGCAACCAGTACAATGAAACATTACATTCCTATTTTAACACCATGCACTTTAAGATTATGAGAAACAATAAATGTGTGTGTTTAATATCAAAGAGGTCATCGAATTTTCATCTGAATGCCAAGCAGGCACTTGGCAAAGATTCAGTATTCAAGTAGCATTAACAGCATTTCATCCTCTCACGTACACTCATGTCCCAGACTTGGTTTTACAGGACCGATGATATCCAGAAGAAAAGATAAACAGTTTTGTTTTTGTTTTTTTAATACCTGCTTTCCAAAAACTCTGCAACATCATTCAATGTTAGTAAGTTTTAAAGCATCTTAGAAAAATAGTTGGTTCTGTATGTACAGCGATAACGGCATTAGAAACATGTTCACGGCTAAATGTATAATAACATTTGTGGCTTGATTCCAGCTTACAATGTGGTGAAAAGTGTGTCACGTTTGTATGGGTTAACGGTGAATTATGGCATGAGTATTCACTTTCTGCAAGTTAGAGAAATAATTGATGTTACCAAGAAGATATGAAGATTAGTTGATATCAATATGCTGTATCATTTCATCTGAAATGGAAAAACAGACAAAAAAAAAACCCTGACAGAAACAAACAAAACTTTCTGAAGGCACACATAACTATTCCTCTCCAAGACACTGTGATTTCTCAAGATTATTCCAAATGAGTCTGAAACCTTGAAGAAACTGATTTTAACAAAACAAACAGTTTTGAGGAGCGACGTTATTAATAAAGTGTGATAAATCCATAAAACATCATTTCAGGGAAAACTTCAACATTCCCATTTTTCTCTCTTTAAACAACACAATAAAAATCATTCCTGTTTTCCTGAAACACCAAATAAAACATCCATATAGTTTTTATTTAAACAACTTAATCTTAATGCAGCCTCTTCGATTAATGAGAATTTTAACACCGAAATTTGAAAGGTGTTTTGGATTTATTCTAAAAGATAGTGTCTCCACAACATAGTTTCTGTGCTAAAAAGGACAAGTAAACATTTGTAAAGGTTCAAATCCCGGTGTGTCGCATTTAAGGAGCTCCGTTGGCGAGAATGAAATATGATATTCATAATTATGTTTTCATTAGTGCAGAATTACATGAAGACAAGAATTGTGTTTTCATTACGTTAGAACAAGCCATTTACATCTAGAGATGATAATTTGTTTTTGCTGAGGAGGTGCTGGGTGAATCTCATTAACGTTCATGAGGAAGCTGCCACATGATTGGCTGCTGATGTGGGCATAAGGGTGACATCGGTTAGAGTAAAAGTAGACTTACCAGTGACTGGGTTACGTGTCTGGAGGGAATTTAAGAGACTCTTGCTAAAATGCATTATAGAAAAATGCATGCATATGTTCAATGAAAGACTTAATTGCATTAATTGTTTTGCACTGAAACACACCCCACATTAGTGCTTCCTGTGGGTGTTAGATCAACATCTGGGAAGGCAGCTGTCATCTCACAGAAAGCTTGTCACATTCCAAGTTAACTTTTTAGCACAAAGTCAAGTCAAATGCGAGAGAAAAAGACAAACATCTTAAATAGCTGATGCTACAGTCGGAACAATCTTAGTAGGCAGTTTATGTCGGGCTGCCACATTCTCCACTCAGTAAAGCACCACTAAAGTTGACACAGTGTCTATTACAGTGGGGGACGCTGACCCTCAGATGTCTGCAACTGTTGCCATAGGAAGATCCAACCAAGCAGCTTAAAGCATAAACACAGTTTCTAGAAATATGTTCATCCTCTTTTGAAAAGAGAACTAAATATACTCAATAGCTGGAGTATTTTTATAGCTTATTATACCAAAAGTAAATAGAAAATAAATATCTACTGATGTACAGTCAACAGATTCTTTTTAAACTTACAATTGTCATCTGACACATAAATCCATCAACAAACCTTTCCGTTTGCTGAACATAATGGAAACTGATATGGGAAAAGGATGAGCAGCAAACCAGCTGAGCTGATTTAAGATTGTGCCCACAGTAGACACATAAATGCACTACATGGACACCACACAAGGAGGGTCATATACACTGCAGACCATACTGTAAGATGTGTCTTACAGTATTTCAGATGCTCTTCTTTAAAATAGTCCACCAGCAGATGCACAGATATTAGTGTCGCACATAAGTTTTACTCTTGTTTTTTCCCATCTTTAACACAACGATAGGCCCCAAAGCTACACCTTTTCATGTGGACAGAATAGCAGGTGCAGCTTCTCTCCAACATGCGGCCAGCTGTAAGAGGATACGCCTCCATAACGGAAGCAAAGCCGCTGTTGCCAGGATCTCTGTACATTAGCCAGGCTGTTACAAGAGGAAGCCATTGTTGTGTGTGCTGAAAACCACCTGGTGAGGGTGTGGACAGCCAGGGTGGGTTAGGAGGAGGATGGAGCAGTCGGGGGAGGTGTACTGAGGTGAGGGATCAGACACTCAGAGTCATGTTACGGAGCAGCCACTGCTGGGAACGGCTGCCGTTGCAGTCTCTGAGGGTTGGGACCATCTTGTCCTCCTCAGACGGCATGTCCAGGCATTGGTTGCTGTTCACGTGCAACAGCGTGAGTCGCTAAGGAGAGAAGGATAACACCAGTCAGAACAAATCTATAAAGATAACTTATATTAACCCTCACAGACACACTTTAACTAGCCACTTCCCCTCCCTGCGGACTTTGCCTCCAACAAATGAAAATGGCACACGACCAGAAATTTTGCATGTGAAAAGTTGAGAGTGATGCCTCAGTACATTAGATCACACGCTGAGACTTACCATTTTCAACTTTACTGGAAGGATTTCTCTGATGATAAATTAAAAAATGTAAAAACGTGTAAGCAAATAAATCCCTGCTATCTTTTCTTCTTCAGATAATAAAAAAGTGGGTTTAATGTTAACCTTTTTCTTGAGCTTCTAATACCGTTGAAGGTCATCACTCCACACTGCAGCTCATTTAAACCTTTTCTCTTTACACTCTTCCCTGAAATAAGTCAAAATAAGTCAAGCCAAAGCGAGTGAGTTGCCAGGTTTAAGAGGGAACAACACAGAAAGGAATTATGGACACACAGGTAGTCATTGATTAAACAAAGCGCTTTCCCACAGGGTGACATTTCCAGAGATGTTATGGAGGAGCTGCATGTGAGACAGTAAATTTCTCCAACATTCACTCTGGACTTCTTGTGGAGACTTTCCAGCTTTCCTCGAAAAAAATCTCCGAATGATTGCAGGGTGTGACAATGTGTGAACAAAGCATTTAATCAGGGGTACACACTGCAAATGAGCAAATTTGTGTACTGCAAAGAATTACTGCTTAGCACCCTTTTCTGCTGATGGGATTGTGGATATGTTGGAATAGAGACAGCATTACATAAACAGTTGGAGCTTCAGCCACCAGTCTCAACAAACTGCAAACAAAACATCATTTTCACAGAGTACTTTCTGCACGATGTCCTCCATCCTCAGCACACAAAAAATCCGAAAGCCAAAAGGCTCCGAAAATTCTGAATAGACTTAGTTCCTAACAGCTAATATAGTGCAGTGGTCTCAGTTTATTGGTCTATCCAAACTGCAGATTATATGAATACTTGGAAACAGCAGAAAAAAATTAGAACCACAGGGTGCACATATACAAGTGTAATCACATTCAAAGTTTTTAATGGTTACATTTTTAGAAAACTTGCTTTGTTTTCTATATTCAGCAGTTACAAAACTTAATCTTTCATTGGGAATCTAATCTCTAATCACCTTATGACTGTATGTCCATCTTTTGGTCAATTCATTGGGGGTAAAAAGTGTTGGAAAGTAATATTTCCAAAACATCCAGATATAATTTGTGCTTTTAAACCATCATGATCTGGAGAGACAGATGGATCATTTTACTGTTTAAGCTTGAAGCGATGTACACATCAGAGCAACATTTTCAAGACATATTATTTCAAATGATTTAAATAATATGGTAATAAATGGTTTAAATTCAACCTCTCATTTTTTTTATTCTGGCTTATATTTTTTCTGAGGCTGAGAAATAAAAGTTTAGAGTTTTAAGAAAACTAAAAATGTTTTGGAAAGCTATTTTGAGCAAAGCTTTCAGCCTGAATGGGTCAAGACACTGTGTTGGAAATGGATCCTGCTTCTGTATCGTTCTTTCTTAGCTCTGTGTTGACCTCCGCTGATATCTGCAGACAAATAGGTGCTTCTTTAGTCACCAATATTCAACATCCAGTCACAAGCTTCGTTACTGATCTAAAACCCAAACCAAAACTTGTACTTTTATTTTATGTATTCATATTTTATGGTCTTATGGCACTTTGGGAAAAAGCCCATCCTAATCTCGTTGTGACAACTGTCGTAATGACAATAAAGAATTCTATTCTATTCTATTCAATGAGCTGAAATGTTAGAAATGCTCTGGACAGACAGGTCAAACTCCATTGGCTAATAATTATCTCTGCACCTATGTGACCCTAACACATAATGTATACATTATCCACTGCTTTCAAATTTCGTCACTTTCATCAACTTCATTTATTCAGTCTGATTATTCAAACAGCTTACTCCTCCTTAACATCGGTTCTTTTTCCAATTAAACTTGTCAACCATGTGATTCATTTAATAAAGACCATTAATACTAGTAGTTTGAACTTCAAGATTCAAAGATTCAAAGCGTTAAATGTCATTTGCACAGTAAGGAAACAAGTTTCCCTGTACAATGAAATTCTTACTTTAGTGTCCACACTGAATGCCATAAAAGATTATATAAAAAATAGAATACATAAAAAATAGAATATAATAATTTAGCAAATAGACAATTCAAGCGACACTATACATGGGATACACAACATATATTACCCATGTGGCATTTTACAATACATCAGCTTTTAGTTGACTTCATCCCAGTTCTTTATAGATTCACATCTATACTCAGCCAAAGAGAAAGAATTGTACCACATGACAGAGAGGAAAATGGGATACCCGAAATGGTAGGTAGATGTAGTTAGGTAAAAAAAAAAAAATATGAATCAAAATCACAAATGCTGTTTGATTCATGTCTGCCACATTATACTGTTTATGTGAATTACTATCGATGTAAATGTAAAATAACAACTATTTCATGAGTTATAAAAGCAAAACACATAGACACACTAGGAGCAAACCTTTGCTCCAAAAAATGGGACAACTCCGTTGTTATCCGCATGTTTTGATAACATCAGTCTTCCTTTTTTTTTAAAACAGAAAACAAGAGAACAAGAGAAAAGACCAGACACAACATCACACATCAAATGTGCCACCATCTACAAATTAAATTGACCATGAGACTAGCTGTTTCAGAATGTGCCAGCTTCAGCTCAGGTGACAGTGACAGATTAGCAGCCTACTTCATGAAAGACATAAGAAAATCAATGATGTCGGAATTTCATTAAGTTGCTTCATTTTCAAGGTTCTGGCTGTATGCATGCTGGCTCACTGTCCCGGTCATGGCTTACTGAGACAGCAGAATGGAACGGGGCCATCATCGATACCTGCTGTTTGTCCTCTCTCACCTGTCAGTCCTTACTGTCTGCTGCTCTGTCACGAGAGCCAGAAAAGCCAGACGACAGATCCAACTGGAAAACACGCCTGCTGAGATGAGCTGAACTTAAGCAACACATGGCCATGAACCATGGAAGGAATCTGCGGCGATGGCATCGTAGATAACACTCCCCCACACACACACTAACGACAGCAGGAGAGTACTCCTTGATTAACCATTTATATGTATGCCCTCAGAAGTAACATGCTTCTATAATTTCACTCCACGCTCTCATAATGATTGAAAGCACATGAGAAGAGGTTTTTTATGGGAAAAACAAGTGGGAAAATCAAGTTAAGTGTTAAACTACCATACAGTGTTGCAACGTTAGAGAAATGAGTGGATTTATGAAAAAAAGAACAGCCTCCCAGACGGTAAGTGAGATTTAACAGTCTGCATCTTCATGCAGATTTATCAACCAACATAAAATAAAAATTAAAGCACAAAATTTCAGTCTGCATAGAAGAAAATACATGCACTGGCATGGCTGTTTTTCCTGTGGTTGAAGCATAATTCTTCATTAAAACAAGAATGTGCTTTTGCTGTTGACAGCGGATATTCAGACTAATGAGCTCACACAGACGCTCAGACCATGTTTGATCTTATGCTATAAAGCAAAAGGGCCTGACATTCTTTGCCTGGATACAAACAAGTGCTCACTCACACGTGCACACACATACACATTCATATTTCCTGAAGTGCACACTGCCGACTCCCCTACGAGGCACAATTTGTTCAAACAGAGTAAGAACAAAGAGCAGGTGGCACACGATCTTATGCACCTGCCAAAAGACCAGACAAAAGAATGATAAGCTTGCTTTACTCAGAAAAAGAGAAGGAAAAACAAATGATAATGTTAGTGTAATTCTAACAGAAAAAAATATTGTAGGACCAATAAATAATTTTCTGCTGCAGGTAGATGTAATTTATAAGTCATAAGGCTGGTTGAGGTATTACTGAGAGAAGTAGTTTTTCCTTCTTTCAAAGATCCAAACCTGCTGAAATGGCAAGAGATAACGGAAGGAGTATCAGAGTGGAGGGTGAAAAAAAAAAAAGCTCAGCATTTAATGAAATTATTAGAAGTGTGGAGGTCCCGTCCTTTGATCATAATTATTTCATGCTAGCTTTGGGGCAGAAAAAACTCCCATCTCTGCCTCCCAGCAAACGAAGCAGTGCCGCCGGAGCGAGTTACTGAATGTGTGCACAGCTGAGACCAGCTAATTAAATGAGGACGGCCTCTAACCATAAGCCCCGCACGAGGAAACTCATCCTCTTTTCACCAGGCAGTACAAAGAGCTTGCAGCAAGGCACAAGTCACTGTTTGACTGTGGAAGGAGATCTAGAGGTCTGAGCTGCTTTTTACAATTGAAACAAGAAACAGCATATTCCTTGTATCTCAAGGCAGAGTGAGCAACAGTTTCATTTGCTTTAATGATGCCCCGCTCTGAGTCTGAACAGCAAACCAGGCCATCTAACAGCAGGTCACTCCTCTGCTGCAACTCTGATATACGCCAGAAGTTCTGGGAGCCTCTAACCCAATTTAACCTGCTCGGACAGAAAAACTGCGTCATGCAAGGTGCTCTTTAGCCTTTTGAGACTTGTGAAGATGTGGGATCTTGCAGTGCGAACTTGAGATAACTCAGCAGAACCGAAAAGCTACTGAGAAAATAACCGACACAAAAGCTGGAAAAAGCAAGAAAATGACCCTGAAACAGACAGAAATGCTGAGAGGAGGAACATTTCTAACAGAGGTATATAAACAAGCAGGTTGAGTGGTGAAAAGCACTAATGATTGGGATTCACTGCTTTTACAATTTATATGTGGCACACAGTGTGCACAGCTGCTTCAGGCCAATAAGAGGGCAGCCTGAGAGACCAGAGCCACGAAAGGTGGCTTCACAATGAAGGATCACTTCAAAGAGCTTGCAAACAATAGGAAGCCCGTTTCAATCAGCCCTGCATGTAGATAATCAACTAAAAATAAACACGTCCTCCTCCGTCTCAAACATCACTCAGCAGGCGTGGGCTGTCCAGGAGACAGCCAGTGGATTTTCACATCAAAATCAAATATTTATGTTGGAAAATAAATGTCAAACGAGATCTAATTTAGCATGAAGACTAGCTAAAGGTCTTGGAGATAGCATCTTATCCACAGAAGCATCTTGATGGGACATCTGTCAATGCTTAACGTGTCTTTCCCCTGTCTTTAAGCATTTCCTCTGAAAGGTCACTGCTAAAAGCTGTTCATTGCTTCCTAAAACAATCTGTATGCGTATTCTGACTGAAAATATAACATGCTACATGGTTTATCTGCTTTTAATGCCCAAAACAATAATAGATATTTTCTTAAAAAACAAAGAAATTGAGGGAACGATATGCTTCAATATCTACCACATGCTCTAAAAATGCTAAACAACAGTTCTAGATGGCAGGTTAAATGAGCATCTGCTTCTACTCTACATCTAACTTGTTCTACTCTGCTCACCTCAGGCGGCACCCCCCACAGACGCAAGTTTAGAGAATATAATCCGTGGGACTGAAGTAAAGTTTTTTGGCGACCTCCAGGCGAGTGTAGTTGTGGAGTATCCACGACTGTAAGGGACTGTTGTTACAGTACTCCACAGTGGGGCCGTAGGTGCCGTCCTCCAGACGGCTGATGGTCAGACATGATTGGGTGATGATATGGAGGAAGGTGTGCTTCTGCAGCGAGCCGGAGGGAAGAGGGACAGATGGTTGTGAAGGTAAGTCACAGAATCATTAAGTCGTTGTCAGACTGGAGTGTCCGTTCTTCACTGTAAACTTCAAACTTTCCCCCTTTTTAATGACCGTTGATACAGAATCCTTTGATTTATTTATGGTATTTAAACTATAAATTGATGGCTTAACCACAAATAGAAATTGACATACATAGAGAATTACCTTGGAATATAAATGCAAATAGCTGAACAAAAGGATGATATACTGTATTAAAGGTATAAAAAGGAGGGAGTTGAAGCAGATCAGACACTAACCAGTCCAAGTTTCAATATATTGGCTGATCTGATCCTACACCTATCAAATAACTTTCTGTTGATAAAGCTGATATAAACTTTTAGAGATTTAAAAGAATATCATTTTTACACCAATCAAGCAAAACATAGTGATCATCAGCCTAATAATTGTGGAGGTCCTCTTAATATTGTTGAAAGAGCTCTGACTAGGCAGGCCACAAAGAACCTCTCAGGGTGTCCTGCAGGGACTGGTACAAGGACCTTTAGCAGTAAATCCTTTGGGTCTTGAGGGGGTAAGGGTTACTGTCTCTTTGAATTGGGTTTGCTTTCCATCAGAGCCCCTCAGACTGGTATCTGGGGAGTCTGCTTGGATGAGAACCTCAGACTTAGTTGTGTTCTTTGTGCCCTCAGTAAGCAATTTTTATGGGGTCCACGTCTGCCCTGCTGTGGGAGGTTGCTGGTGCAGGAAAGTGTTGTTCACATATAAAGGGCGTGGCTTGTCTGAAAAAAATTGCAAGTATGTGTAAGAGGCAGTTGTCGGGTATCAAGGATGGCCTTTTTTTCCAGCAGAATATCCCACTGGAACAAGATTAGCAGCATTATTCATATTATCTGTCAGTGGTTTTAATGTTACGACTAATCTGTGCATTTGTAGATACTTTGTATGGATTGTGTGATACACTGTTTAATGGTGTTTGGATACTAAACACTTTAGACTAAAATCTGAGGAGGTTTTTTTTTTGTTTTGTTTTGATTGATTCAGCCTGACACGTCAGTTATCATAATAATCATCATTATATTTTTCATTTGTAAATAACTATCAATCTACCACGACATGAATGCAGGATTATTATGGAGACAATGTCATTTCACTTTCTGAATTTGACGCCTGACAATGCGTGACTCAAACATTGTATCTCTAATAAATTAATCTGTTCCATTTTTATGCCCAGCTTTTCTCCAAGTGTGAATCAGATAACAGCTGTTGATATATGAGCACAAGAAGCTAAATGTATAAACAAAACCAGACAAATATTTTGAGTTTTGAAACAATAAACGATTAATTAGTCAATACTTACGAACACAAAACTTAGAATGATAAAAGGACAGCCAAAGTGCCTTTCTTTTGCTTTGCCAATTAGCTAAAAAAATAATCAGCAGTTTGAAATTTCCACACATCATAATTTTTCTTTGGGGATGTTTTTCATCACAAAAATTATTGTAACCAGATTTTTTTTGCCAGCACAGCTCATTTTTTCTGATTGAAACATCAGCAAAGGTGTAAAAGAAGGATTGCCATCGGTCTCGGCCAAAAGGCAGGAAATATAAAAAAATTCAGGTACTCATGGAAATGAAACTGATGACCAGATGAAATGTTCATGGTACTGTAGTCACCCTGGTTTCAGTCCTTGTCAATCACACCTGAGCTAAAAATAACCTCTGTTACTGACAGTGGTGAAACCCCAATGCTGTTTACAAGGGAGACCAGTCTTCTCCGTTTATGAATTATTCAGCTTTTTTCACTTTAAGAAAGCACCCAGAGAACAAAGCGTAATGAAAGGATTTCTCTTGGGGTTTTTTCAGTGCTTGATGAAACGGCCTCTGAGCTTCCTCATCCTGTCATATCAACATGTTAACAATGGGACATCTCAATCACTCAAAAATAAGAGCACCAGTTTTAAAGCATCTCTCCATTGGTTAAAAAAAAAGCATAAATTGTTAATACAAAAATGCTTTTTGAGTTGTACAACCCATAATGTATTTTGACTTGTGAGGCAAGAAGGCTTCACAAAAATATTTTAGTTCCCCTTTGAGATTCAAAATGCTTTTTCTGTTTTCTGCACACAACATCTGTTCCTTCATTTGCCTGAATATTGAAATGCTAACAGCTTCCATAACCAAGAGTATTAAGTATGATGAAACCATAGTGTTTAATATGCAGTTTTTGGCACTGTCATTTATCTCTCTTTGTTTCCATTTTTCCACAACATTTTCCACAACATCACCACAAATGAATAAACTGTGACATAAATATTTCTCTACCTTTAGCAAATTACAGGATAAATAGTCAAAACATAAAAATGCACCATGTTGTTAGTTTTCTACCTTTGCACCTAATCCATGTAATGTTTTACCTTTTTTATTTCTCTGACAGTGTTAGCTTTACTTTTAGTTAAACTGAAGGAATCTCACTGGAGTACACCATTTGGCCACATGTTTTGACTGCATCATGGCAGATATGAGAAAATTAATCGACTGTCAAGCAAATAAACATTTTGGTTGTTGAATTTTTATAAATAAAACATTCTTAGTTTCATATTCTACTTAACATTCTACATCAGTCCTTAATTTCACATCAAGATTTATGTGATCTAATCTAATAACCTTTGGCACTTCACAGTCCACACACTGTTTAAAGGATGTCACGACACGGGATGAACAGGACATAAATTACAGGGAAATAATCAAGAGGGACGACTTAGACAGCTTACCTTGAAATCATATTCCCACTTCCCAACATACTATATGAAATGAGAGAAAATGAGAGGAGACACAGCTGCTGGGTGGAAATAGCTACTCAACCTCTGTGCTGTTTTTACAAAAAAAAGACAACAACATGCAGCACCATCTGGTGGCGGAAAAAGCTATTTCTTTTCCAACTTTTGTAGAAAAAAAATCTTTGAAGTGCATCATTGGTTTTACAATCTCTTTCATGACCCAAATACACACAACCAATCAGCTTTTTTAATGTCATCAGGACTTTAATCATCAGGGTGCCAAAAGACCACCTGCAAAAAAAACAATAAAACAAAACAGCTGCGTTTTGGACTTCTTGGAGGAAATACAGATCTTACCTCTGCATCGTATTCAAACATCTGGTTGCCCTTCATGTGGTGACACTTGAGCATCACGACAGGACCATTAAGGCGAGAGACATCCAGACAGAGGTCATCTGTCCTGATTTCTTTATCTGCTGTGTAGGAGAACACCTGGAAAAAGCAACACTAAATTTTACATTCAATAAATGTGCATGATGGTTGTGTCTAAGAGTACTTTTCAATACATGAGACTCAACCATAATGTTTTTAATTGATTTTTTCATTCATCAATTTTCATATCTGCTCTGGGATTTTTTTCTTTACTTTATATAAGCAAAGTACCTAATTTTTGTTTTATGCTTTCCTGCAGCTTCCACCAATTGTGATCCGGAATAAGCTTTAATTAGAGCTGTAAGGGAAAACGGCACCAAACTACAATTGCATTCTTTGCAAAAATCTCTAAGCACACACAACACAGAATTAAAAAAAAAAAGTAAGAGAGAAAACTTGGCAGGAACTGAGACTGCAGAATATCTGCAAAGTGAGTTAAAAGGTAGCCATGGAACCTAACCTGAAATAAAGCTTTCATCATGTAAAATTTAAATTCCAGCCCAGAGTTGAGGGATTTTAAGTCAATTTAAGTCCAATGTATCAATTATATACTTAGAAGTTTATTCCATATTGTACTTCCTGGATTTATATACAGAGATATTATATCATGAATTTAGGGCATTTCAGTAAAATCATGCAATGGTGGGTATACCAGTGGTAAGTATGCTACAACATAAACAGGTTATGAGACTGTGGGCCATTGAAAACCCTTTCTTAACTCTTGCATTTAAAGCTGAAGAGTTTACCGTAACTAAACATTTTGAAGTGTGAATAATTAGGCTGTTTTCCTCTTTGCAACATTACCTTGAGGTAAATCTATCCTGCACCATGCTTTATATGTGGAGGGGTGGGCTTTTTTTTTAAAATGTTGTACCTTTCTAACCTTTGTTTTTTTCTGTTTAAATTCATAAGTTCAGAGAGTTTGTTTCTAAAATGCATCAGGCTAGCTCAGATGTTCATTTGCAAATTCAAGCCAATGGATTTTGTGGTGAAGATGCAGGAAAGGTTTTCTTCTAATACCTCTTTTATGCAGATGACATCAGTACAGGTGTAGATGCACAATAGAGCAGTGCACCGCAATATCCTCGAACACCACTCTGTTGATTTGCATTCTAGCAGTCCGGCAAGCACTCCTTTCAGAGTCCTCTTTTCAATTCAATCATTTCTCAATTACTCTACAGACTAAGAAAACAATCTGCTGGCTTATTGGCTCTTACTTTGTGGTTCAGTTATTTAACATTTCAGAGTAATTGGAAGCTGCTTAAGGAAGCCCACACCATTTGATTATTCAGGCAAGATTTGAGCACAAATGTATATATAAGCATCATCCCGAACAATGACTGTAAACAAATCATAACAAGTTCATAAAGATCTACAATTTTGACAACAGTTATATGAAAGGTTTTCAGATTTTTTGCTTTGACTTAAGGTTACACACTAATCTTGCTTCCACTACAAAACAAAATAAAAAACAAATCAATGAAAGCTTTCTCCTCACCTGGTTTCCACCCATACCATGACAGTTGAAAAAGCCAACTTTCTCATTCTCCTTTCTTCCCATGTTGTCCACACATTGGTTGGTCTCCACATTTCTGATCTACACACAGGAAATACAGAAGAAGAGTTTTCTTCAAAATCAAAATTTAAATTCATGTAATTTTCTAAACATTCACATTTGACATTTTATTGGACTGTATTTGCATTGCTTATTTGACGTATTTTTGATGGTTCTTTTTCCCATAGATGTCTACATGAGAAAATGGATTATTTCTAATGCAGTTGTGAATCAAATGGATTCATATTTTTGTAATGTACACCTTCCTCCTTGTTTTAAAGAGTTTAAACAATGAGCCAAAAACAGCCACAGTGGCCTCGACACCAGTTTTTTCCCAAATTTGTCAACAGTTTAAACAGGATGAAAGGTTTTTGCTGAAATTGTGGAGGGATTTTATTTGCCATTTTAGAAATGCTACAGGCAATTCTCTTTAACTGTTCATAGTCTTACAGCTCTTGACTTGACTGCCATCACTCCTGTTATCTGCCATTTCCCTAATCAGATTACAACTGAGAGCACAGCTTCTTGAAAAGCTGCCCAGAGGACAAAATAGTAGCTGATTTATGATACAAGGGTTGATAAGAGAGAACAACTGTAAAGCTTTAAAAAATGACTTCAGATAACTTAACAATGCTGAGAGCGCTCTCAGAGCTCAAACTTTTTTCACCCAATCTCCTCTCTTTGTCATTCAGAAAATTGCATAAAACAAATATATTGATATTACCAAAAGTGTTCAATGCTTCATCTTTTAACGGGAGATCAGTTGGTAGACAGATTTACACTGAAATGTTTCTCATTTATGAGACTCCCAACTTTTACTCATTATCTTCCCCTTAAAAGCTAAAATTGTGATGTGACAACACAATTCTAAGTGAATCCATGTTTTCACAACTCCTGCAGGCTGACCATCAATTCAGCCATTTAATGAACTCATACATTCAAAGAGCTGAAGCTGAGCTAACCGTTGCCAAAGCTATTATTATGGCTATTATGCAGGAATAAAATAGCATTCATAATCAAATATTAAAAAACAAATAGAAAAAAAACTAATAGATCCAGCAGTTAAAAAGAGGCTGACTGAGTGTTATAGAGGATGAGACTCAGTGGGAGTGGAGGTGCTGCAGTGGCTAAAAAGTGACAGAAAGAAAGCCAGCTCTTGCTGCAGTATAGCAAAGCAGTGCTGATGAATATTCCTTCATCCTCAGCTCTTAGAGGATTACAAGCTCCTTTCAGCATAAGTTCTTCAACTGACATTACTTTAAAATGGCCTTCATCTATTGTGGAAACAGCATTTTCCATGCCAGTGCTGACTCCACTTCAAGCTACACCGTGATCGACACCAAATCGCACACACCAAGTGGAAAATCAGGTCACTTTAGAAAAAACCTTTAGTCTGAGTGGAAGAGAATGAACTAAACAACTTCAAATATCTTGATAACAATTAACTATGAAAGCTCTAGTCCAAGCAGTATAAAATCAGGCATCAATCTCCTATCTGTGCCCATCAAATATGGTCAAAAAGCTTCCCGCACATAACAAACATGTAATATGGAAAACAAGTGAAGCGAACTGACTAGCATTTAAAACAGCACTTGTGACACAATATTATCAATTCATATTTTTAAATTTGTTTTTGCTTGCTAGGTATAACTCATCAAAATGCATACATAAACCTTATCTCACCCATCCAGCGTACACAACATAACTGTATAAACATGCAACTGCAGTTGTTTATTATACGTCTAGTACAAACAACCAGGCACGTTTGCTGCTATCTTGTTTTGTCAAGCCTTTACTGGATCCTCAGATTTTCACATTTATCTCTCAACAATATTGTCTTTCATCAAACATAGCCCCAGAGCTACAAGGACATATCTGACTGAATGCGGAAGCATAATGGAAAAATCAGAGTACAAGATCTCTCGTACTTCACCAAGTGAGTAGTATCTTCTTGGGATCTGGGAGTCAGGGTAGATGTTCTCTAGATACCAGGAAAATGCTTTGCACTTCAAGGCCTCGCGGAGGGCTTTACGAGAGGAGACGTCTCCGTAGTCCACCCGCATCACTCCTGCAGAGGAAAGGTCAAGACAGGGATTTAGCCGTATGTATCTGTGAATGTCATCAGTCAGGATTTACAGAAGAGCTTCCTGGTTTTTCTGCACAACATGGACTTAACAGCAGGGGGAGCCTTTGCATAAACACTTAAGAGACCCATCTGGAAATATGGGCGATCTGTGTGTGATCATGAACAGATTTTCTGTTAAGTAATACATAATTAACCTAGCCACTGGAGTCCTATTAATAGACACACACACATTGGATGTATTGTTTAAGATAAGCAATCTTTCAAATGCACAAGTGCAACATTTGTGGACTACTGTGTGTCATGATGTATGTATGTTACTTAAGCTAAATGGAAACTACCTGATGTATCAGCCTTGCTGAAACTGAAGACTAAGGAGGGCTTAGACAGCAACTGGGCACAGACACTTACAAACACATTAGGCAGATGGTTTCTTCCTGGAGTGCCTCTTGAGGACAAATAACTTGCATGTAGATAGATCCAAGGTGGTAATTTCTCATGAAAGAGCGTGATTGTAATGAGGGAAAATAAGAGTAGAGCTTTCAAAAACCTGCCAAATGTATGACCTACAACACCGTGCTGTATAAACCCATCAAACGCCAACAAGACAAAAGCAAACAGCACTGCTTTACACTTTAATCTCGGAGATAGACATTTTATATTGGTAGATAAAAGCAATGAGATGAAGGTCGCTTTTTCTCCCTCTGGTTTTGTCTGTCTGTAGGGTCTGAGCATCACAAGTTGCAGGAAATGAATAACCTCTTTGATCTTAAAATGCCCTGTGCGAAGGAGGGACAAGGCGGGAGATACCCTATTAATAGGTCTATAACTATATGCCTCTCCCAAAAATCAGCCAGAGCAACATACTGTGCCAATAAGTGAAGTCTGGCAGCAGATCAGCTCAAATTATTTTCCCTCGCGTCCTGAAGGAACAGACGGTCATTGCGGGGCCACAATACGCATAGAAACCCATCCATCACCGCGCTGGCTCTGTCTGCACACCTGCCCATGGAGAGCCCTGCCTGACTGAGTGGAGAAGAAGGTCACAAATTGTGCCAGAAGATCTGAAGATTACGGATGATCCCTTATAGGTTGGCTGCCATCTAGAACACTTAGCCAGAGATTTACGGAAAAGTGCTCCCTGCTAAAGGGTAATCACATTACTGAGTCGACAGATGGAGGGGTACTCATCTCTCAAGCTGCACACCACTGTTGATCCAGTTTTTCCATATGTGTTTAAGCTCTGTTGGAGAAAAGACCGTTTTTGACACATTTCTGAACTCAAGTTCAGGAGAGCACGAGGAATGTGAAAGCAGAAAATGAATGGTCACCCTTTGAAGATGACAAAGTGACATTAAATTCCAATATAAGAGTAAAAAAGAGAAAAGTAAATTATTGAATGACTGTGGAAAAGTACCATGCACGTGAATGAAAGAATGAAACAGAGGAGAGAAGTCTTTCCTTTTCACACCAATTCCCTTAATTTAATATCAGCTAGCACAGAGGGTTTGGGTGATGAGGGCTGTTCATATCTGCTTTTGAACATGGGTGTGCACTAAACAAGGCATTCTTTAAATTCCTGATTCATCTATAAATTCTTTGAAACTTAAAAAGCATTTAGAATTAATGTCATTTTACCATGTTTGTCTCATCACTATTTACCTGGTGATATGATATAGAAGAAGTCTTTGAATTCATCCATCCAGACTTCAGCCAACCGCCTGTTGTTTTTGTTGATGACTTGGCCTGTTCCCCCGGGGAAGCTGTATGGGGTGGCCTTCCGGAAAACATGGCCGACATGAGAGCATGTCACAATTTCTAAGGACCCACCACATTGCCAGATCTGCAGAGATACAGAAAAAGAAAAAAGTATGTGGCAAGAAAACAGAGGAAAACTAGATACCAGCTTATACAATACTCTGTATGAGCTACTTGTAACATCTACCTGTAACTAGAAGATGCATCTTCTATGATTTTCATTTCACCAGAAGAGTTCTTATAATGCTGTTTAGGCTTATGATTAATGGGTGAGTCTTTCAGATTTTACTGCAAAAATTTATGTCACACAGCTCAGAGGCTGAATGTAAAGCAGGGAGCAAATGGGCCGCGGAAGGTGGAACCTGTGACCAAAAAACCCTTACAAACTGTGAAGAAAAGTTTTTGATGTACCTGCTAAAAAAACAAACCTGCCATTAAGAAGAAAGATTACATCTGAAAAAAGAAAGCCAGTGACAGCAAAGATAAACACTGGTCAACTTTGGGGAATGTTTCTCCCCAGAAGTATAATGTAGTGCTACTAAAATTAATATTTTGCTCACTGTTTAGTCAGTGTGCTTTCAATCATAATTTTCTGACATTATTTATTGTCCTTTATGTTTGATCGGAGAACCCCAACAAAACTGAACTGAAAAGCCTGCGTCCTCCTAACCAGAAGCCTGAGCCACCTCATCCGGCTTTTCTCAATGTGGAGAAGCAGCAGCTCTACTCTAAGCCCCTCCTGGATGACCAAGGTTCTTACTCTCTAATGGAGAGCCCAGACATCCTGCAGAGGAAACTCATTTCAGTCGCATGTATCTGCAAATTTGTTCTTCAGTCTATACTCAGAGCTCATGACCATATGTGAGGGTAGGAACTTGGGTCAACTGGTAAATTGAGAGTTTTTCCTTTCAGTTTAGTTTCTTCTTCACCACGACAGACTAATGCAGAGCCCGCATCACTGCGGGTGCTGCACTGATCCCCCTGTCGATCTACTGCATGGAGCAAGTATAGCTATGTATTCGTCCTATTAATTAAAAAAAAAAAGCATCATACTACAGAACATTTTTAAATATAAAATCTGATGTCTTACAGAAAAAAATTAAAGCTGCTTGATCCAACAGGACCACTGTCATCAGAAACTGACACCACCTTAGAAGACAGTGGAGAGATGCCCTATAAATATCTTATTTCAACTCAAATCTTTTTTCTTTAATTTGTTATTTGAATCTCAATAAGAGGAACGTTTCAAGTAGCGGAAGTAAGTATGGAAAATATGAGAAAAGTAAAGGACAACTTTATAAACTCACTCACCCTAAAGGACATTTCAAGGTTCTCTCCGCCCCAGATATCCATGCCTGGGTCATAACTTCCGATTTCTTCAAAATAGGTTTTGTCTATGGAGAATAATCCTCCTGCCATGGTGGGAGTCCTGCGAAAGAGACATGACAAAATCATATGAACATCCATGGTTATAAGCAGGACCAATCAGTAAAATAAATTAAAGGAAATGCGTGTATTGATAAGAGCATATATGTGGACAAAGTAGTACTCTGAAGTTTAAAATCAAATAAAAGCCAGCATGTGGTCAGGGATAAAAATGTGATATGGAACGGCTAAAACCATATCTTCTTTAGTTAAGTTTTAAAAACATCAAGGAAGATGGAGATTTAGTTAGCAGCATAATAACAACAAAAGGTCAAAGGCTGAAAAAGTTCAATCACCTCAGCTCATAACTTAGACTGGTTCTCAAACTGGGGGTCGGGACCCCCATGGGGGTCGTGAGATCATTTCAGGGGGTCGCCAAATAACTGTAAAAAATATATACCCTACATTTTTCAATTAAATTATGGATTTGTATCATGGCTGTCAAAATTAAACCATTAATGCAGAGATAAATCTAAAATTAGCACCTTCAATTCCTAACACATTAATGCATAAACAACAAAGTTACTACACATGCCATATTAAATATCTGAATTTGTCACAGCAGTGAACCAAACCCACTAAAAAACACTATCCTCTTCATCTATGAAGATTCTAATAGTTTTCGAGCCTTATATTTAGATGATGGCTGCAGGGTGACCAATCTGATATATCATACAATTAATCACTGCTGTCGCAGGAGGGGGGTTGCAAACACCAATGTATGTTATCTTGGGGGTCATGGCTTAAAAGATTGGGGAACCGCTGCTATATACTATACAGGACAGCCCTTCACACCCACCCAAAACATGATGGACAAAGTTAGGGGCAACAGGCTGATTCCTCCATCAATATTCTAACAATTTCCTACAAGGGAGGGTAGGTGTCTCACAGGTAAAACATAGCTGACTAATCCAGCATGGAGAGACTTACAGAATAAACTGTGGTTTCCAAACCTTTTAACACTTTACATTTTACATTTGCCTCTTCGGTTAGAAGGATTCAATGCTGACAACTGTGTTGAAATGTTAATCAAATTTTAAACCAGAACCTGAAGGTGATGCCAAGATTTCTAGCAAGAGGCTTTGCATTCATGCTGAAATGTTCTTATTTTAACTCAGAGAAACATCAAAGACTCAATAAAAGCCCAATTTGTTGGATGATTTCAAACAAAACTTTAGAGGGATAATTACTTATATCTTTTCATTCAGTTGGCCTTGAATTTATGACACTGTGCGTTGATGGGACTGATCTGCTTATGACTGACAAGTTTGGCTCACTTTTGTGAAGCTATAAAAGGTAACTGTAAGCAGAGTATCTGTTTTTCTATTTTAGGATAAACAAAGGCTTACACCAAAAAGGCAGTCATTTGAAGGAAATGATGTAGGCAAAGGTACAAACAAAATGGTACATCTCAGAGGTTGTTTCGGTAAAAAACAAATCTAAACTATGAATGTTTTCTCTATAGCTTGTTGCTGTCGCAAAAAAAAGAGAAAGATTTATATGAGAAAAAAAAAGGTTATCAGTAGTTTTAAGTGTGTGTGTGAAGTGGAAGTATCAATACATATTTGCCTGAAAAATAGCTTTCATTAAGCTTCATAGGAAGAAGAAATATCTCTGTGTACCTGACAGGAAGTGTTCTGTCCCCCTTTCGTCGATCCATCTCCCGCTGGGGGACGGGGTACCATCGGAAATTCAACTTCCAGTTGAATCCACCATAAGTCATATCTGAGCCTGCCATGTATTCAAATGTCTCATCACTGATGACATCGATGATGGGGCACACCACCGCTGTCCTGAAAGACACAGAGTGCAAATTAAGGAAGAAGGTGTAGTGTGTTCTTATCTTTAAAGACAGATTGTTTTGTTACATTTTGTTATTTTGTTAACAATAATGAGTTGAAATCAACTGGATGTTCACTTTTTAATCAAACAGTTTAAACAACAACAACAACAAAAACCTCGAATATTTTGTTCTGTTTAGAAAAAGGATCACAACATTTGAGAATCCAAACCCAGCAAATACTTGGTATATTTAGCCATATAAAAACATTATTTCTATGTCAAAATATCTCAAAAGAAAATAACTGTACAGCACTGCATTCAACATACTTTCTGCATCATCTTATTAGCCTGTGAACAGACTTTAAGACATCAATACATGTGCTGCAGCATTCTCCAGAAGTGTAATGGCTCCATAATATAATATTCAGTCATATGATACCAATTACTTCCTGTGGAATAATGAGTGTGTCTAAACACAGAATAGAAATGGATCACGGCATGGTCATTATTAATCCATTCATAATCAATCCATTCATTCATGCTGCTCTTATGTATTCCATCTACACAGGGTGCATCCGTCAAACAAGTGAAAGTCAAACAAAAATCTCCATGTTCTGATAAATAACATCAACATTTGACATATTCTAACAACTCTAACTCTCTTGGTATAATGATAAAACAATAGCGAAAGACAGGTAAATCTATGTACACTTAGATGTCTTAGTCCAAATACATTCATCATTTTTTTCCATCGGCCCTGACTGGCGACCTGTCCAGGGTGTACCCTGCCTCTCGCCTGATAATTGCTGGGATAGGCTCCAGCCCACCCGCGACCCTGGATTGGATTAAGCGGTTCAGAAAATGGATGGATGGATGGATTTTTTTCCATCTTTCTTCTTTTTTTAATGTGAAATCTTTTCTTTTTTTTTTTTACCTTTGCCAAGGCGCGAAGGTTGTGTTTAGAAAAGGTGAAATATTTCCTTGCTTACAACATTCACTTATCGTATGACTAAACTGAATAATTTTTTTTATGTATTTATATTTTTTATCAATAATTTGAGAGAGGGGAAATTACAAAAAAAAAAGCATCATATAATGCTACAGTAAGGAAACAGAGCACTGGATATCAGCTGATATTGATTTATTGTATCACACGTGTAAAGCTTAATAATGAACGCAGGGCAGGTAATTCTGGCATCGATGCAGCTCCGGTAGAGGACACATGCATTCAGTGCAGCCATGTCCAAGATGTTATGAAACACCACAGCACGCCATCTTCTAGTTACAGGTAGATGTTACAATCCAACATTGTTCGACACGGATTATGTTGATATTCTGGATCTGGTGATCCAGAAGGTTCAAAATATAGGGGGTACTGGGTGGACTGTTAGTTTTGTGTTGGTATTGGTGTTGTATAGTCTGTGAAGGGTTATTTTCTGTATAAATGTTTGTCTTTATTTTTTACTTTTATATAGGACTTGACTGTTCTTGTTTCTACCTGTTTTTATACTGGCTTTGTTTTGTAGTGAGTCATAGCTGGGAACCCTTCATTCATCACTTATTTTGTATCTTCATGTAACGTTGCCTACATTTCTCATCTAACTTAGTTTTTTTTTTTAAACCACATTAAAAGTGTTAGACATTTTCCACACGATTTAATTAATTGTAAAGACACACCATGGTTAAAAAACTAGCAAAAAAAAACTAAAAAACCCTTCAATTTCCTACTCAGTCTGTCTGCAACATGTTTGTCCCTTAGCATGTCCACTTTAATCTTGATACTGCTGGGGTCGACTAGCATAAGCAGTAGCCAGGTTAACACAATGAGAGAGCAACAATCCCTGAAGCTAGCTTCTCCTCTAAATGCAGCACCAGCAGTAGACTTGTTACTGTCTCAGAAACATCAGACTGATAGTTGCTGTCCCATCAATATTCAGTCAGAGCTTGATCAAGGACCTGATGATGCAATTTAAGTGAAAAATGATCACAGCAATATTAATGAAGTTCGTTTCAGTTCTCAGTATGTGGGTTTAATTGTCCTGACAGTCTGAAACCATGCAGCGTTGTAATGCTGTGCCTCTGTGCAGTGGGTTCATCGCTTACAATCAGTTCAAAGTACTCAGAATTGTCCTACCTGTCCTCCTTGATTCGAGCCAGCAGAGGCTCCAGCCAACCAATGGTGCACTCGCAGTGAGCGTCAAGAAAGGTGATGACCTGACCAGTGGTGGCTGCTGCCCCCCTTAACCTGGCTCTGATCAGACCTGAACGCAGCTCCATCCTCAGGATTCTCACTGGCACCTCCAGAGTCCGTCCATAATTTTCCAACTTCTTCTTCAAGAAGTCTAAAACAGAACAACAGAAAATTCAGGAGGGCTGCAGCTGCAAATTAATTCCAACAGAACTGAACTGATAGCTGGTTTATTCCTTAGTCAATCAATAATTAATAAACTAAGAACTATCTTATTTGTTTTTGTTTTTTTTACTTTTTAACAAGCTAATTTCTCTTCCTAACAAAACAAATTTGTTTTTGTGACATATTTTTTATCAGCATATAGCCCATATCTTTTATATAGTTAAAGAAAAGAGGATTTATAAGAAAAATAAGTTTTCAACCCAGTGCCATAATTTAACAAAAGCAGCACAGAAAAAAGTACACACAGCAGTTGCATAGGCAGATCATACTGAGAGTCAAAAGGTAGTGAGTTCCTTCTGCTAGACATAACCCACTGCCCTGTGAGAAGTGTTGGACTTTATGAAAGGACTATCTTATCTGGACACTAGATTATAACTCCTACCCAAGACAAAAAACTTGATAACAGCTTGACATTTGTGTGGCATTTTTATGCTTCACAGGAGCATAGATATTTAGTGAAAATCTCTACTGCAGATATGAGATATGAGAAGTACAAATAAGATGAACATAAACATTTTTCTTACATCTTGAAGAGTCTGCCATCCTATCTGATTTCAGTAAGCACATAAATATCCCTCTTAGATCAGCAGGGAAATTTTGCAGGCTTAACATCCAAAGTAATGACATAACAGTCAAAGAGAGGGATGATTTGATTAAGTCAGCACAAGTATTTTATCCTTGCTTTAGCAAAGAGAGAAAAAAATCTTCTCTATTTGGAGTATCTAAAAAGTGACATCTTTTAAGAGATATGGTAGGACTCATGATTTTGCTACACTGTGCAAGGCTGGTTTTCTGGGGGGATGAGGGGAGGGAGGGTTGTTCTCATAGTGAAAGCACAGAAATAACATATCAAATTATGTCAACACTAACTACTTTTTATAAATAATAAATCGCTGATCTAATTTGATTAGATTGTCATCCTTCTTCAGTTTGAAATACATCCTGCAAGTCCAAGTTAAATCTGGGGGTGTGTCAGGTGCCAGATAGAGTACCAGTTTTCAGTTTTCAGTCACAACAGCAGACTACCAACCTCGCTCACTGGCATCGTCGACCAGCACGATCTCCTTGAGCAAGTGTCTGGGTGAGCGGTTAATGACACTGTGAACGGTGCGCAGCAGGGTGCTCCACGCTTCGTTGTGAAACACAATGACAATGCTGGTGGTGGGCAGGCCATCGGGGTACACTTTGGTCTTACAGCTGACAGAGCACCAAAGACAAGAGCAAAGTCAGGGACATACAGCGTACAGCACTGCATGCAGTTTTACAGCACTATAATCTTGCAGTCTTGATGCAGTTCATTTTAAAGCTTTTCTTGTAACACAAGCTTACTCATGATGCATGTTCATAAGTTTTAAACATACAAGCAGATCATTAGAAGAAGGATTTTCCCCCATGGATAATGTAATCTTAGTAATCTTACTTATAAATACCAAATTCTGTGAAACAGAAGTATAATTTGCTCATGTAATCCCCTGCAAACCTGGAAATTAATCATTGTTTTAGATAATATCACTAATTGCTTAAAGCACACTGGCATTGAATAAGCCTGCATCTTTAGACCTTAATATCGCTGCATATATAGAGACTAAATTTGCTTGTCTGAAACAATCCTGTTGGTTTCAAGGAGCAGCTCATTAAAGTCTCTGAGTATCCTGCTGCTCTCCGATGCTGCCATCAGCGCAGAATCATTGTCACAGGGGATTTACTGACAAATATCTCTAGAGAAAGTGGAAAAAGTAAAACCAGTGTTGACAGCGATGTCAGCATGTCCTTGGCTTGATGTAATGTCTGTGAAAGCCTAACGGTGAAACTCTGGAAAACAAGGATAGTGGATCCTATTGAATAAGGAATTAGTTACATTACAGAAAATGAGCTGGACAGTGAAAGTACGGGGGGAGGAGTAACAAAGAGAGAGGGAGGAGGGGGGGGGGGGGGGGCACCGGAGCAGACAGCATTGCCAGTTCAGTCCTGTCTATTCAATGTGACAGCACTGAGTGACACAACTAGGCCAGCAGGCTGCCTTCAAGAAAAATTGTTATTGCCCTTCAGATGCAACGACTGGCAATTCTGCACTGTTCTGGATAATTTTCACCGCACTGCTGCAGGAAAATTTTGCAAAGCTAAGCTGTGTTCTGTAATAAAGCTATTGTATTATTCATCTGGAGAGGAAAAATGGAGCCGTAATGGACAGAAAAACAAGGCGCTGAATCAGCTGAATGTTCACTTTGTCTATGCAATAGGTCTTGTTTTACACAATGAATTTGAAACTAACTTGAATATTTCCTAATTTGTCCACATTTTAAGAAATCATCAAATGATAACTCAAAAAATTTGGTGCATCAACAGATAATGTTGTAGCCTGTGTTTAGAAAGTTTGGCGTCAACTTAATAAAAAAAAGCGCTGTGAGAAAACTGAAATGCAACAATCAAGCATAATCAATGTGGAAACTGTCACTAAAGTTGGCAAAAGTCTGCACATATCCGCAGCCTTAAATGAACGTGCTCAGGTTTCAGATTAAGTGCTCTGCTGAATCTTGAATGACAATAAACAAACCAAGCTGTCATTCAAATGTCGGGCCTAATGTATACAACACGAGGGGTTCTCGTGCCCAGCATTGTAACGCAGCCCATAATTAGAGATGACTTCCTACACTGGATATAGTTGTTAAGACCAATAAAATCAGGGACTCCAGTGTTAGTATTGAATAACTTTGCTTAAATTTGCAGCTTGCATCAGTATCTGCAACCCATGTGAAAGTATTCACAGGAGCTAGCATCTTGTCATGTGATGACACAAAACCATCTGAATACTGGAACAATCTTGTGAGCTCAGTGTAAAAAAAGAAAAACATTATGAAAGAAAAAATGCTTTGGCTGAAAAGTGTCACAGTATCGATGTCTTTCACTCAGCTCGAGCAGGGTGAGAATGGTTTTATGTTGATGAGTTGATGCATGTGTGTATGTGAGTTGTCTCTGTACATATATGTATAAATATATTTTTAGTAGGTGTTAAAGGGTCACTACAGCAATAATGTGGAAGACCCCCAAGCTCTAACTTACGCACCCATCCAGCCTCACGTCTGGCAGACTCCTGTTGAGAGCAATCATGTCGCTGGCCATCAGATTAAACTGGTTAATCTTAAAGAGCTCTTTCATTTTCTCCTGGCTGTCTTTGGGGATGTTCACTGCCTTGCCCATCTCGCCTGGGCCCTCATGGCTCCGTGATATCACTGCTGTAATAAAAGAAGAAACATCACTCTCACTAATGAAGCACAAAATTAATTCCAAACTGCACTGTGACTAAAATGTGACATTCTGCATGCAAATACGTATTGATGAAAAACAAATGTGACAAGCATTAGCGTCAGTCTTGTTTGGCTTTTATTTTATAAAAAGCCCCGACTTTGTTATAAGAACAATTCTCGAACTATATGTCAAACATTTATGTTGCCATAATAATCACGCACACAGAAAATGTGACAACTCCACCACATTTTAAACGCTTGCTCATATGAAATCTGATAAAATGTTTTTCCCTTTAACATCGGTGAATGCGAACGGCATAAAACCTTTGACACGGACAGTGCAAGCAACCCTGCATAAGCTCTCTGCTCTGGCTTAGGGTGAGTGGGTATTAAGCACTGTACAGACTTGCAGCTATATTTAATTTCACAGATAATCTATTAGAGGGTTTTGATTTGGAGACTGAGAAGAATGTACAAATAGATATAAAAGTAGTTTGAGAACCAAATCATTTCTGCAGTTGCTGTAGTCTTCTTCTGTAGAGTATAATGCATGCAGAACATCAGCAGATCAGCACTCCTGCTGCAGCACAGTGTCAGCTCCCCTCACCAAAGGTAAATAACCTCCCACGGATTTATGACTGCATTATCTCTCTCTCTTTCCCTCTGATAATCTCTTAAAACAGAGGCAGTGGTTTCCATTAAAGAGAGGGGAAAGGGAGGGGGGCACATGACACATTAGCTACATGGCCTCCAGTTAAGAGGATTCCCCACAAGCCTTTGTGGAGGCTGGCTGATTCTGGCCGTATTGTTAACCTTGACTGATCCTGCTTTTTTTCTTCATACTGCTCCTGACACTCTCCATTTGCAGGCCAGCTTACATCTGATGGACACAGCTCCAGAGTTGAGCTGGATGACAGAGCAAAGTGTCCATCAAAACATACTCTCAGCTTGCTCCAATCCATCACTCTATATGTGAGGAAAACCACATGTCAAGAATGCCTGACACAAGGAAAATGTCAAGCAATCAATAAAAGTCTAGCTTTTTCATGAAACTGAAGTGAAACTGCTCTGCAAAGTTGACGCTGACCTGTTCAGATGGATGGACACCTTTTGCATTAAGAATTGCAACAAGCATTTCAAGTAACGCTTAATCAGTCCTGCACATGCTTTAGAAATCATTGCACATTACTGAGCTGTTTGATTGGTGTTGTCCAAACTTCTACATGAGTTTAATATAAAACGTGCACACGTAAAAGTCACCTTACTGATTTAAAATTACCATAATTTCACCTTCATATTAGCTGATGAGGGTCAAATAATTTTCCCATTAACAGATATGTAATACTGGATGAATTTATTTAACAAAGGTTGGTTGCAATTATTTATTTTCAGGTTGTGAAAAAATCTAAAGGTTTAAGAAAAGCGGGTCAAGAACACCATCAACAGGGATGTGTAAGCCTTTATGCTCTCACACAGATAATATCGGGAGACCTGACGGATCTGTCCGGTCTGTCAATTTGCCCATG
Organism: Atherinosoma microstoma; assembly: GCA_037177055.1. Classification (NCBI taxonomy): domain Eukaryota; kingdom Metazoa; phylum Chordata; class Actinopteri; order Atheriniformes; family Atherinidae; genus Atherinosoma; species Atherinosoma microstoma. The sequence goes on from JBBBVU010000013.1 coordinate 17,482,454, forward strand.
AATAACAGCTGATAAACGGCACGTTACAGGGGTGAGACAAATGCAGGCAAAAGAAATCAGAAAGTCGGTCAAGATCACCATCAGGAAACCAGGAAAACTGAAAAAAATTGTCTAATTTAGTATTAAGAAAGAAGATTTATCCTTTTTGAGAAAGAAGCCAGCACTATGTATTATGTTGTATTTTTGATACAATTGGCAATGAACAGTATAACCTGAGCAGTTTAATATGTGACAGTCATGAAAATGAATGGAAATGGGACTTTCTTTAATAAATCACCAATAAATCATATCAGTTTAAGGCTCAGTATTAAATGCTACTGTTTATTATTAAAAATTAAAACATTGTTAATTGTGTCAAATAGCCTGTAATATAGGTTTTACTACAGACCCGATTGATTTATATTTTATTGCGTCCTTGATCCATCTTTGTATTTGTCTGTCTATTCTGACTTTAGTATCAGACCTCGGTTTGCCTGACCTGGCGGATCTTCCATGAATTACAGCTGATAAACACGTCACAGCTGACATATAGGCAACCAATAATAAGCAGCACTAACAGCAAGTTAGGGGCGTCACCATAGTAACGCCTTAATCAAGGTTCAGATCAGCTGGTTTTTGACAGGTGAATGAGAGTGACAGACAGACAGACAGACAGACAGACAGACAGACAGAAGTTTGGTGAAACCAAAGAGGACAGAGGGTAAAATAGATTAGATAGATAGATTTCACACAAAAGATGAAAAGAGGCAGCAATTTAAAACATAAGAAACATATTAAAGCATAACAACTCTAGCAGACTCCCAAAAGGAAACTCTTAAATTTTAAATGAGTATTAATTAAACTGTGCAAAATGAAGTTTTGAACATGCATTGTCTTCTTTAGTTGGATTCATAATGACCTTAGTTATCGCTTGACTTTTCAGTTTGTCTAGATCACTTTATCTACATCAGGGCTATTCAATTCGGGCCCAAGAGGGACGCAGTTCTGCAAGTATTCAATATTTCCCTGCTCTAACACACCGGATTAATTTCTTGTTTATGCTTTTTGATGTAATTGATTTCCTTGTGCTGTGGAAAAAAATATTATTAAGAGTCTGGATAAGAGAAGTTTGATCAAGTTTTATTACAAAAAGGAAAGAAGAAATGATCTATCTATCTATCTATCTATCTATCTATCTATCTATCTATCTATCTATCTATCTATCTATCTATGCAAACTATTCTGTCCTCGGTGCTCTGGGGTCTTGGGGCTGCTCCTTGCCTCCTGGAGCCTGTGCTTCATGGCCGCGGGGTGCTCTGGCTGGGGCCTTCCTATGCCAGCCTCTGGGCAGATGCATTGTAGACTCTGTAACTAGTTGGCAGGGATTCCTGCTCTTAGGTGGCCGCTGGTCTACCAGGTCCTGGGGGTCCCCTAGTCTGCCTCTGATCTTTGCAGTGGCCTGGTTGCATTTTCACCATCACTGATCACTATTTATGCCTGTGATTTTGCCCCCACATTTATTAACATGCATCCTGATACAGTCACTGTGTTGTCTTGTGGATTTAATCACCTCTGGCATTAATATGTAAATTCAACAATAAACAAATATAATAATAAAGAATAATACTTCAATTATCCAGAAGGGCCTTATATTTATAAGGCTCCTCTTGGCAAACCAAACTTGTACAGCACAACACAGCAGCCAGACCATCATTCTGCTTGCTATGATGCTGGACAGGACAAGATAAGATAAAGAAAAAAAAGCAATTTTGAAATTATGTTCCCTTACAGTGAATATTATAACATCTGAATCGTTATAAGTTTGGTGAAACCAAAGAGGACAGAGGGTAAAATAGATTAGATAGATTTCACACAAAAGATGAAAAGAGGCAGCAATTTAAAACATAACATATTAAAGTGTAACAACTCTAGCAGACTCCCAAAAGGAAACTCTTAAATTATAAATGAGTATTAATTAGACTGTGCAAAATGAAGTTTTGAACATGCATTGTCTTCTTTAGTTGGATTCATAATGACCTTAGTTATCGCTTGACTTTTCAGTTTGTCTAGATCACTTTATCTACATCAGGGCTATTCAATGCGGGCCCATGAGGGACACAGTTCTGCAAGTATTCAATATTTCCCTGCTCCATCACACCTGATTAATTTCTTGTTTATGCTTTTTGATGTAATTGATTTCCCTGTGCTGTGTTGTGGAAAAAATTATTATTAAGAGTCTGGATAAGAGAAGTTTGATCAAGTTTTATTACAAAAAGGAAAGAAGAAATTTGTATGCGAGACGTCATTCAGACCCTATCCGGAGTCCGAAGACGCTCTATATTAAAAGAATGTGCAGAGTTTTTACCCAAAAAGAGAGGGGAGGGAGAAGGGAATAACAGTGTAGCTGTGAATAAGCGCTGAGGCTGTTCTCATCTTGGCAGGTGTTGTTTTGACGCCTCAGTGAAAGTGTCACAAGTCCATGGTGCACAGTAGAAATATTCATGTGAGCTGACGAAGAAGTGAACCACAGAACTGACTACGGGATAATTAATTAATCAATTATTAATAATTTTACCAACAGCTGTAATTGACTTCCTTGTCATGTAATTACGTTCTTGCCTATGCAAACAAGTTATTTTTTATGTAATTGATTAATTTGTGCTGCAACTGACTTCCTTGTGATGTAATTCAGATTTCTTTCAAGTAAATGACTTCCTTGTGATGTAATTTTAGTTTTCTTTTATGTTAATGACTTCCATGTGATGTAGAGCTTTTATGTTCCTAAGTTCATTGTGATGTAATGGAATTTTATTTTATGGAAATTAGTTATTTGTAATGTGAGAGTTATCTTTTATGCAAAAGAGTTCTTTATGATTAAATTGATATGCAGAAAATACCTCAAGAGGTATTACTCAAGAGATCAGATGTGCAGCAGCCATGATACCCCTCCTTGTGAAGGACCTCCATCCCAAACATCTCTTATGTAATTGAGTTCCCAGTGCTGTAATAGTTCTCTTTTATGAGTCCCTTGTCCTGTAATTGCAAATAAAGTCCTTTTTATGTAATAGACCTTTTACGTCATTTATGCACACATCATGCGTGCATGCCCATTAACCGCGCTGCAGTGCAGACAGCTAAGCTGTTAAGTGAAATAGCCTATGTGTACGTCTTTACAGTGGAAATTAGAGCAATTTAAGACAGATGTCGTGTATTTGGCTGATCACAAGATGAAAAGGCACGTAAACAAGGAGTACGTTTTTACCGGTTTCCCGTTAAACGCCAGTAAGCAGCCTTGATTTGTGCGATCGGCGATGTAAACTTGAAATTTGATGCTCTAGCCCCGCATATGCAGCAGAAACACAGATTGTCTCCAGTTGTCCGTCTGATGACACCAAAGACGTGAACTATTGTCTGTCTGTGGACATTATTGGAAGTGAAGAGACCTAAGTAGGAGGCAGCATGAGTCCATTCCAGTGAAACTGTACAGGTCTGCACCAGCACCCACAATGTTTACTGCTTTTCAGTAAACACTGACCCACTTACTCAATAAATGTATTAACCCTACACTTGAATGAATTAGCTTCATTTGCTACGTTTACACGTACAAATATGTCATATAATAATCAATTATTGAATAAGCGGGTCAGTGATGCTTCCATTGAAATGCAGTAAACAAAGTGGATGCCGGTGCAGACCTGCGTCCTACTTGGGCCACTGTCTCTCAACTTTCCCCTCATGTCCACAGACGGGCAATAGTCCATGTATTTCTAGTCATCAGAGGGCAAATCACAGATGAAATTAGCTGTGCACACCTGGTCCAACTGGCTTCCAGTTTGCGCGACCAACCGCACGAATCCAGGCTGCCCATTGGTGTTTATTCAGAGGAAACCGATGAAAACCTATTCCCCGCTTACATGAATTGTCTGTTCTTCGAATGAAACAGTCAAACACTCAACAAGTATCTGGCATTGTTGTAATTTTCCTGATAAAGACAACTCTTTATGGTGATTTCAATTGCCATCCAGACCTCCAGCTCTTCACGGGTAGCTATGAGCATGCGCAAGTGACGTATGCATAAATTGTGAAAATTGTCTGAGTTCTCTTTTATGCAAATGAGTTACTTGTAATGTAACTGATTTCCTTGTGATGCAAATGTCTTCCTTGTTTATTTGTTAAAAAAGGATCCCCATGCTGCAGATCCCCATGCTGTAGCAAGCTAGCACCTTGTGACATAATTGAGTTTTTATGTTTATAAGTTCTTTGTAATTGTGAATTAACTGAACTCTCATTTATTAAAATTAGTTCTTTGTGATGTAAGAGTTATCTTTAATGTAAATGAGTACCTTGTGATTAAATTTCTGAATTGATTTTAAAATACTTTCATAGTTTTTAAAACCCTCACTATGTAACTTCCTTTTAGTTTACGAGCTACCTAGGGCCTTCAGGTCATCAGCGGATGGTCTCTTATTTATTCCTAAGGTTGGGGCTAAAACATTTGGAGAGGCATCTTTTAGTTTTTATGGTACTTGCCTGTGGAAAAGCCTTCCAGAGGACCTGAGGGCAGCTGGGAGTGTTGATAATTTTATGGGTAAACTTAAGACTTACCTTTTGAGCAAAGCTTTAAATTGAATATCATTTTAGCATTCATAATTGGTATTTTAGGTAAGGCAAGGCAGGTTTATTTGTATAGCACATTTCATGTACAGGACAATTCAAGGTGCTTTACATACAAACATTAGAAAGAAAGAAAGAAAGAAAGAAAGAAAGAAAGAAAGAAAGAAAGAAAGAAAGAAAGAAAGAAAGAAAGAAAG
>JBBBVU010000013.1:17508815-17526014 GCA_037177055.1 Atherinosoma microstoma
TATTATTATTATTATTATTATTATTATTATTATTATTATTATTATTATTATTATTATTATTATTATTATTATTAAGGGAAATGTCAAAGGACGTTTAAGAAATATCTAAGTACATAAATAGCCTTAAATTCTAAATTCCATAAATTGCTATTTTTAAACAACAAAACACTCAGGAGTATTTTGTGGACATGGTGGCATGATTGATCAGTGCCTGTTTTGTTATAACGCTCTAAAGGACGTGTTGGGTTTTTTTCTTAAAAGCTCTGTTTTTATTATTCTGTGGGGGTCTTCACGTTGTTAATTTGTGTTCACGCTGTGCACTTTTTTTGAGCACATGACTAAGAAAGTTAGATGAAGAAAGCAATTTACAGCCAGGCCGATGTAAATGTACAATTAGGGAACCATTATAGATTACACTTTCCTTGCTTTTAATTTGTGCTGTGGACCAGTTCATTAAGTGTTTTTGAAATTACACTATTTGCCAGCACACAGCATTAAGGGGCAACTCCTGGTGAATCATGCTGAACAATGCTGCCATCTGCTGCTGAAGATGAGAGAATATTCATGTTGCCTCAGCCTCTAAGCAACATTACAGATCAAATCTAAGCCTAGAATTTAATTAACATTCAGGGAATCATGATAACTCTGATGCAATGTCAGTGAAGTAAAGCCACAGACTGAACTCTCCTTTTATGTGGCACTCTTATTACTGTTTCATTGAACTCAGCTATAATGCAGATGGCAAATACTGCAGGCTGTGCTCTTGTGAGATAAATCTAAACTCTGTTCACAGAAGCGTAGTGTGTGTAGACAAAGACTGCTTTAACTCACACCAGATTAGAAATATCCACTAGATGTCACTGCACTGGAGAGAGAACTTTCATGATAACGCCCTGAGCAATCGGTTTGAAAGATTAACACTTTTTGAAAGATAAAGCATAACTTGTTTTTATGCGTAGGACACAATCTTGGGAAGAAATTATTTCTAAGAACAGCCAATCTAAGTGTTTGATTTTCTGTATTCCATGTTGTTGGGGTTTTGTTTGTTCACTAAGAGCAGCCTTTTTTACTTAGAAGCAACTGTTTAGGCATGTCACACCAAGAAAAATGTAAGTGTACATAATAAAATGTGTCTGAATCCAGTGGCATAGCTAGACTTTTATAGGCCAGTGGGTCGACAAGACTTTATCAGGGGGGCCATAAACTAAGAAAGGAAATCATTGTGTTCTTCTCTCTAACACACACACTCACATACACTGCTGTGATAACTGTGGTTGCATTCGAGAAACATGGCGAAATGAAACATCTTTACGTTAATAATCTGGACCACCAAGTGCAAATATCTGCAACAAGTTTAAAAGGTCCATAGGAAGGCAAGTTGGTTGTTTTGGCGTGCAGTATGGGGTGCTTGATGCGGTTGTAGTAGGATTCATTGCTTCTCAGTTCTGGATTACTGTCTGGTGATGGTGGTAGACTGGATCATTGTGTCTGACCACAATGACTTGCAAGGTTAGCTCCATATAGGGAGATGTTGTGGGTCCTGACATTGGGCCCTGCACTGTGTCCTTCCTCTTTGCAAAAAAAACAAAACAAACTGAAATATCTCCCACATTTAATGCTGTAGCTTGCTTTAAAATCAATTCGAAGCCTTGCTAGTCTCCTGTTTAAATTACACAGGATCATGTAGCTCTAGCATAGTCAGTGCAAAGTAACTTTGATACTGAGGTACTTTATAGTTTATTTTAAGCTCCAAAATGAAAATCTTGATCAGCTAAGTTTATTTGCAGTCCCTGAATACACTCACTGAAGACTAAATGGCATGGTTTCCCCACATTATCTTGAAACTAATCTAGTGCTACCATATGACTAGACTAGCACTGCTACAAGCTTCATGCTAACATCAGTTTAATAGCCTTACTGAACATTAGGAGCTGTACTTGCACAGGAGAAAAATCAAGAAATGTGTAGCCAAATGTCAATATTTTTAAAGGATAATTTCTTAGGAAACTACTTTAAAATTTACTTCATACTGGTGTAGTGACACTGGAGTGTCTGGAAAGATATTTCTGTCTTCCTCCAGTGACCTGTCAATCACATGAGGTGGCACCTGGGGTATCTAATCAGACTTCAAAGGTGGCCAGTGTCACCTCGGCCACACCTCTAGCTCCGCCCTTGTCTGAATCCCATATGGCTCCTTTAATTTCACAGTTATCATCTCTTTGCTTGCAGGCTAACTGTTACACTGCTATGGTTTTCTGGGACAATATAGACATTAACAAAGAAAAAATCATATTTTGTGAAAAAGGTATGATTGTTTTTTTCTGAAAAGCATGTAAAATGTAATCAAATCAAAAGCTAAGCAGGATCTTGAGCATCACCAGTTTTCAATGAGGAGAGAATATGCTGATTTTAGCTTTTGTGCTGCACAAAAAGCAGATTTAAAAAATAGAATAAAACAATTTAAATGTTGATGAAAGTCAGTGGATGATTACACGTGTTTGCCCAGGAATACAGGAAATTATACATTAAACCAGAAGGTAAATGAACAACAATAGCTATTTATTCAGTTTTAAAACTTCATGCTGTCATTTACATCTTTGCAGTCACAACTCAAAGCATTTGAACTTGATGTCTAGCTTAACTAACTGAATAATAACTGAACTGTTGCTTGGTTACTTTATGGCTTGTTAAGGAAACTGCAATATAATGTCTCTTCTTTTTAGAGCCCAAATGTCATGGGCTGAAGGCTGACTGTGACAGGGTGGGAACCTGCTGAGGTGTAGTTAGGCTACTTAATAAATCAGCAACTCGTGGTGCATTAATGCATGCACGCATGCACACGCGCCAACACACAGCAGGCTACAAACATACAACAAACACACACACGGGCCTTGTACAAAATGTCCCCCATGTAGCCTACTCCATGAACAGTGATGACCCGCCAGCCTGTAGTCTGGCCATGTGGTGGCGCTCTTGCTGTGTCCGCCCGAACAGGTGCAGCCTGGCTATTTAACCGCGGGGTCGTTGGATTCAGTCTGCTCTGAAACTGGCAGCGCAGCGCACGAAATCTCCAGTAATGCGATGCCAAAGCCGCTTTTTAAACTCCACAAGAGCGCTGTGTGTGAACTTCTTCAACTCACCGCCGCTTCCTCATCTTCACTTCTCACTTGATGATCTGTTTCTGCGGGACTGAACCTCTCCCTCTCTCACTCTGTCTTCCACATCCTTGAAAGTTTAATTTTTGTAAAAGTAGAGATGAATAACACCGGGTTCAACCAGACAGAGAGCGGACTGTTGAACAAGACCGAGGAGTTTTTTTGCTGCAACTTTTCATCTGTGGTGACTGACAACGGCTTTGTGGCCGCCTCTCCGGATGAGAGGAGCCTCTTCATCATGAGGGTGGTCCAGATAGCCGTCATGTGCGTGTTGTCCCTCACGGTCGTGTTTGGCATATTTTTCTTGGGCTGCAACCTTCTCATAAAGTCGGAGGGGATGATAAACTTTTTGGTAACGGACAGAAGACCGTCAAAAGAAGCGGAGGCAGTAGTTGTTGGATCATACTGACAGGCTAAATGAGGACATTTGCTTTATTACTGATGGAATCAGATGGAGACAGCGGGGAAACAGTGCGGTGATCAACAGACTAAACGAGGCCATTTTTTCATGTTTGTACTGTTTATTAAAAAGAAAACTCAAAGGAGCGGTCACCATGTAAGAAGTAGCTGGACCGAGGCTCACAGGTGTTCACCTTATTTCTTGTGGCCTTTTTGATGCCAACAAAGACTGATTCGTCTCAAAGAGGTACAGTGTGCTGAAAGCCTCTTTAATTCAGTCCCACACTGTTGTAATTGAAGTAGTTGCACAGTTTGTCAAGCAGCATCCTTTGTCAAGTTAGTGACAAAATCTTTGTAAAAGCTGCTAAAAAAAAATTGCCCTCTGGCATTGCAAAGGCAATAGAGGCGTGCATGTTTAAAATTTGTTATATGTTGTATGCTTTGCCATACAACAGGCAACATACTCTTATTCAGTGGATGTTTCTGGTGAGAGCTGTATGGGAAATGGAGAAAGCCCAACATGACATGTAGCTTGTTAATTTGAGTACTTTCATTCTGTAATTAAAGTGTTTTCCTCTTAATTAAAGTTTTTTTCTCCTATTTTTCTCCTTTTAATCTGTTCTATTTGTGTTAATTATACAAATAATGTTGGTAAGAAGGAATTAGGGTTGGTTATCTAAGCAAAAATTGTTTTATTTTGGGCATTTTTTTACATTTTGAATTTAAACCTAGATGTTTAAAATCTACATTGAAAAGAGCAATGAATGCTAAGTTCATCAATAATGGCATCACATAAAAACATTTTTTTCCTTCAATTGCTCGTGTATTAATAATCAAAACATTCAAATTTGACTCAAAAGGAAACATACCCTGATCTCACAAGAAAACTACATATCCATTATCTGTGGATGAGTGTTTTCTTTATGAGTTGGATTTTAGATCCAAGCGTTTCACATCCTTCCTCCTTCTGTCAAAGCATCTGCCGTGCTCTACCTCTGGCTCACCTGGCTGCCAGCTTCCCCAGGAGCTTCAAAAACTACTTGTCTTGTCAGTGCAGTGAAACCATTGGGCGATATGCTGCTGCCTCATTGCTCAACTGTGCTCCACACACACAATAAAACAGTATAAGCTTGCTTTCTCTAAGATGTCCTTCAATCTAGCAACTCCCTCTTCCTTTTTCCTATTCCTGACCCAAGTGTAATGTTTGACAAGGTGTTATTCTGTCTCATAATGGACATCCAGTGACCACTGTCTCGGGCCATACTTTAAATACTGGTGCTTGAGTAAACAATAGAACCTGAACAGTGATCTATTGTGTGTTAAAAGACAATCAATAAAATTGAAAGTGTCAAACTGTTAGTTACTATATGACGATTCATTTGGATTTCCACACTTTTAAGGGTGGGTAAAATCTATCATGGTTTGGATGAGATCATAACTGTAACAGTATATAAAAGTGCAATGCAATCTGGTGTAGCTGCTTTTGTAAAGCATGTCATACAGTATTTAGTGCACTGAGGCTGCAGTTTAAAGTCTTTCATGTCAGCGGATTGTTTTGGAAGACATACCACCTTTTTTATTTTATTGAGAGTTTAATAAAACACAACCACATTGAAAAAGATGTTGGCACAACTAAATCAACATCTCTCCGTATGAGCCTCCACCGAAGCTTTGTGTGTGAGCCTGAGAGCAGTGTTTATTGCCTGTCTAATGTACCAGATCATATTATATTTCAAAATTGTTCTGATTAAGAGCAGCCATGGGCTGAAAACAAACATAGGCTACTTCTTAAAATTTTATCAGATCCCTTTCAAAACATCAGTAAGATAAGGCTGCAGGGACACATAACTCAGAGTTAAAACAGTTTATGAACATGAATAACAATGTATTTGTCTCATTTCAGCTAAACTACATTCTTAAAGTAACACATAAACACTGTAAACAATTATTTGAAGTTAAGATCTACTATTGTGGGGTGTGGATGCAGACTGGGAAGAGGAAAAACGTCCCATGAATTTGGTAAACATCAAATAAATTCTCCTATTTTTCTAAATGGCATAATAATATCCCATTCTCACAACTGTTTTCAACTGAATGTTATCTTCATTTTGACATTTTGAAATGAGAGCAGTATAGAACAGGTCAGTGCAGCAGGCAGTTCTGTATCCCACACTGAGTGTCCCTCTCTGTTTTGTGTGATTGCTTTCATTAAGGAGCGCTGGAAATTGCTCACAGGAAGATATTGTGGCTGTTAAATATCCAGCAGAGAACAATCTTCTGTCTGCAGACAGCCCATTGTTAATTTATCCTGCAGTGCCTCATGAAGACATATACTTAACCTGGATTATGGCTGACTTTGAGAAGCTTGTAAGAAAAATAAATGTAAAAATGGAGATTAAGATTTGAAAACAAGAGCTTTATCCTTTAAATCCTGTTTTTCTGCAGGATTTAAAAGGTTAGTTTTGTCGTAAGCAGTCAGTGCCGCCATCAAGATTTCACTCTCTGGTGCTCAGAGAAATTTAGGGGATGCTAACAGCAGCTATTTCTACCCTGCTGTCAACAAACTGATAGTCTTCACCAAGGATTATGAGCTACTCCTCCCAACATATTCAGGAATGTGCTATGAATTTGATGCTTCCAAAAGCAGCAAGCTATAGGCTATTAAAAAAACATGGTTCAAATATGTTTTGTTTGGTGTAATGTGTTCTCACTTTTCTCCCCAATGACAGAAAGTATGATGGGTCGAATGAGGAAAGAAAAAAAAAAATCAGAGTTAACTTCTTCAATGTACCAGCGGCCTGGCAAGAAAAACTTACAGTATATCAGCAGTATGGCAGAGGGATATTACAGCATCGTCTCACTTTATCCCATGTGTACTGTAAGTGGACTGCACTCAACCATGACAGCATGTGCCGGGTGTTGATTGTGGGCTAAAACAGGCTTTGGGTCCTGGCTTGCACCCATGTGATTGGCTAGAGAGCAGAAATCCAGTCGATGAACTGGATAGTTACTAAAAGCTCCAAATAGCAGCAAGGCAACCATAGTCATTCCTGTGTTTACTCCTATTCTCCCAAAGCTCAGCTCTCAGCTCTCTTGAGCTCATTCCTCGATGCCTGATGGGAGAGACCCATCTGTATCATTTTAAGGTCAGAGAGTTGTGGTTGTATGAAATTTTCCTCAACTTTTACTTTAAAAGAACATTTGAGTAATTTTCTTTCAAAGGCAACAGTGTTACAGTTTTCACCTTATATATCCTGTGACTGATGCATCTATTTTCCTCCGCAGTGATATGCGTTAAGCCTGAATCAGCTGCTGTTGACGTCACATGTCATCAGGATTCTATGAGAGCAGTGTGGAAGTCAAGCTGTTATAAATCCATGCAGACTGGTTTTAAAGAATGATTTCATTACTTCACATCTCCAACTCCAGTTATGGGATGAGTCATGGCTTTGTTGTATGCTGATTGTTTTGCAATGAAACATCACAGAAATTTTACATCTGAACAATCCTGGCTCAAACACTTCGGAAGGAAAGTGATTTTTACTCTTACGATGTTACGCACACACTGGATTACAGCAATCACACTGAGGAAAATCATTAATATGGTGAAAAAAACCATGAAAAAAGTTTTATTTATATTTTATATTATCCTTACAATAAAGATACTAATGCACACTGTACTATTATGATTTTCCTTTAACTCATTGACTGCCAGCCATTTTCAGAGCCAGCCATTTTCAGGCGTCGTTGGCAGTCAATGAGTTGGGGCAAAAAAGTATCAATGACGATGAAAAAGTACCATAAACTAATGGTATTGTATCAATAGCAATAATTCAGGTATTGCCCATCCCTAATTCCAACACATAGTAAAACACTCTATCTATCCAACCTCTTTAAAGTGTCTCCTAAAGTCCTCCAATACTAACTACTTGCAGGATGGGGTTATACAGCTAATTTGCATGCGCTGTGGGGAACCAACATTATCTCATAGTGCTAGAGTCTATCCCAGCTGCCACCTAGCATGAAGAGTATCCCCTGGACAGGTCACCAGACACGAACAACCATGCATGCTCATGTCAATTTAGAATTACGATTTAGCTTAACATGTATATTTTTGGACCATGAAGAAGCAGCTTCCCAGTGCCAACACAGAAACACCACTGTGCTGCCCTCATAAATTCAAACATATCTGAGCACTTTTTAACCAACTTACTATTTTTTTTACCCTTGTGGTCAAAACAGCAACACAAGGGAATATTACAGGTTGAGTGTTAAGGTTGGAAAAAAAGTGTTCTGTTGAGTATTTCAAGAAACTTGTCAAAATGTGCAAATTTTGCTAGATCAAACTAGTTTTTATACAAAGAAAACTGACTATACGAAGCCACCAGGAACTCATTATTCATCACAGTCGTGGAAATGCATAATGAATGTTCATTACTTAAAAATAATAGTTATGATGATGCAATATTGACCCTGTAATCTATTTCAATACTTGTGTAAGTGTGTCTTCCTACAATGAAATTTCAAGAGAGATCTCAAACTCATCGATGAAGAGTGTGAGGAATTTGCTACCTCCTCTTCTAGGGTAATTTTAAACGACTTATAATTACTTTAAGTATATCTCTTTAGTGTGCTCTTTCACCATTAGATAAGAGCAGTGAAGATATTAATTGAATATGGGAGAAACAGAGAGGAGGAGGGATATGTCGGCTGCATCTCACCATTAAAAGACTAGCTCATCCCATCTTGGAGCATTCCTCACCCACAATGCTGCATGAGCCTAAGCTGACCCTCTGAGACCCTGTGAATTTTGTACACTTTGATACTATTCATCTGAGCTTCTGCACTTAGCTGCCTCTTCAAATTAAATTTTTTGTGCAAAGTCTGTTATATTGGGAATAGATATCAATAATGCACAGCTGGTTTGAGGAGCAAAGCTCTTTAATCATACAGCAAGACGTTTAATGGAGATGTGCATTATTTAGTCTACATGTCCCAGTACACCTGATCTGTGCTTTATTCATGTATAATGACTACCACTGTTTGTTTTGTTTTACAGCAAAACTGACCTCCTCCAAGATTCTTTTGCTGTGCTTGTTTATGATATTATTAATGTACTAACATTATCCTTACCTGTGTATTTTGTGAGACAAACTATAGTCACCTGACTCTACAGTGTCATGCAAAAAAGGCTAAATATAAATGCTGTTATGAGATAATTTAAGTAAAAAGATGTTTAGTATAATGTTGGACATGACTTTTTTCTTTATTATTTCAGTCAGGATTGATTTTTATTGAGTTTTTTTACTTTTTGAACAAAAAAGGAGAATAAAAAAGTCTTAACAGCTAAGTCTGGGATTGTATGGTAAAACCTCCACAGACATGAAAGTGCATTCTGTAATCTAACTAATGCTTGAGGTATTTTTAAACCATCCTTTGTCCAAAAGACACAAAATCTAAAGATTCATCTGTAGATTTTTTGTGATGATTGGGTTTGTGGAGAGTTATAGGCACAAGAAAACCTTCAGTATGCCCCTCTTAGGGTGGCAGTAGCCGATTTTGAGGTGTGATCAATATGTGGATTACTTTCGTATTCAGTGTTACAGATAGTGTGATTTTAATTTACTGGTATCTAGTTGGATCCTTTTTGCCTGTGAATGTTTTCTCACATATTCCATGTCACAGGCTGTAACACAAGCCTGAAGATCAAATCACTGCTATGCTGAAAAATGTTCTTCCATAGAATGTCCACCCTTTACTCTTTGTTCAAAGCATTCATTTTTAGCCAAAATAGTTTGGAATTAGGGTAAAAACAAAACAACCAACAACACACACAAAAAAATGTGTGTTCCTTATATATTAATCTTCAAATCTCTAATGCAAAATGTTGGGAGGATACAGGACAAACTTTTGCTTCATAAATCTGACATTTTTCTGCTTTATTGTTCTGAGTAGTTTCATCGAACACAGAAGAACCATTAAAACTCCTGCATTTTTCCCCCGAGTGTTTAAATGGTCTGAAAAGGTGCTACTCCTGCTGAACTCTGTCAGGAAGTTCAAATGACCATGAAGAAAAGTGAGGACAGCTGAAACGCCTCAGACTAATCTGTGGGCTTGATGCCATCATCCTCGCCATGACCACCACTTGCTCTCCTGAGACCCAGATGACATGGAGTTGTTGCTCACTTGAATGTTTTACCACTTCAGCACAAATGGAGTAATACAGATTGACCTGCCACAAAGCAGAGATTCTAAAGCTGCAAACATTTTTAAGAATTATCCTGTTGTTTGTCAGTATGAAAGTCCTTTGCAGCATTTATGTGAAGATCTAATCTCTTGGCTGAGCAAAGATACACAGATGAGAGGTGCTTTCTTCATTCGTGACTGTAGAAATCGGCTGTGACAGTTCGGACCTGCCTGCCAAGCAGCAGTGTTCTACCTGCCTGTATGGTGCTCTCCCGTGCCCCAGCTGTCAGTTGCACTCAGTGTACTGATCACCTTTGGCCAAGCCAGCCTCTAACACAACATAAAACAAGTCAACATCTGATCATCCTAATTCCATCTACATCATATTCATGCTTGGCTCACGAGATGATTTATCCGAAAGGATGCAGTTTTGTCCTAAAATGCAAGCATTACACGATTAATTGATTTTCAGATTACAATGAAAATCATTGCATCATTGTTTTGACTCACAACGAGGTCTTAAATGGGTTTTTAATATAGATGCTCAAGAAAAGTGAGTTTGAAAACTATTCTGCCTACTTTACCAACAGGAACAAATCTGAGCTACCTGCAGAGCAAATTCTCCCTTGTTTCTGATGCTATATCTTGGGAATTCATGCCTAATGGTGCACCTCCTGGTTCTGTCACACCACATGAAAGTAAGCCTGAGAGCTGTATGATAAAACCTCTGCAGGGTCATGACTTATTGAGCTTCCTGAAATTGCTTCTCATGCTGCTGCAAGCTCTTCGTCCCTCAGAGATGGCTCCATTATCACCCAGCTCTGTCTGTAGGTGCTTCACGGTCACATCACTGACTTCCTCCATTTAAACTATGTTGCAACTTAGCCTAAAAGAAACATACAGTGCAGATTGTCCCCAAGTGATAATTCAGCAATGGAAACATTATAGTTATAATAAAATTTTCAAGTTTCTGGTCATGTCAATGGTATATTAAATAGCTAATAAAAATCTTGAAGTAGTTCATTCTTTGTAAATGCCAATTATGCTTTTATCAAAGAGAACAACTGCTCCAGGGATTTATACAATAGAAATATTGTACTCTGTCAGAGACAGGTTTTATAGAAGGGAAGATTTCGGTGGACAGAGATAAGCAGTAGCACAGACAGGACAGATCTATCATATAGCAGAGGACAGAGGCAAGCAGATAGAAACAGAAGTTTAAACAAATGAGTCAGGGAAAGTAGATTACCTTAAATGTTATCAAAAAGAGCATCAATCACTCAATGTCAAAATTATGCACTCCACCTCACAAACTATGTGACTTAATGACAACTGAGCAGGATGACATTAAAAAATGTCACTAACATAACAGCGCTAGTGCCATGTAAAATCACTGCATGAGCAGTGACCATAGGAAATCTGTTGCTGTGTTTTTTTCCACAGCTTTATGTGCCAAAATAACAGTAAATAAGATGGAAAATTGATTTTGACTACAGCCACTCTGGTAGCATCCACCTTTCAGGTTTCTTTGTCCAGCTTTTCTGAGCTGCAGCTTTACAGTATTATCTCTATCCTGTGGTGTGATTCTTCAAGTGTGTGACACCTTTCTTTTCTGTGTTTTTGCATTATAAGGGTCTGTGTCATAGGTACAGCTGCGACCATGAGCATTGTAGCAGTATGTGTGAAATGACATTCCAGCCAAGCAGAGCCGCACCTTATAGCACCAAAGCTTTCACAAAAGATCAGCATCCAGCCAGCCACACTCCAGGAGCTGCTTTCTGAAAGACCTCCGCTGTGTTTATTCCTACAAATGAAAGGTCAGCCCCATCATATGACCAATAAACTCCCGCCTGTTTGACTGTGTCAGTTTGGATCAGCTCAGGTTTACAAACAGTACTGCAAAGCTGATTTTGTAAGTTGTTGATTATATTATTCTTGGGTAAAATTGGATTTTAAAGTTAAGCTTTACACATAGAAATCTCTAAAGTGGTGTCATGATTTACGCTGGTTCTTTCAGATGCTCATCCACATGCAACTTAATATCATAATCACACAGCATTTAGCTTAAAATTGGCTCTCATTAGATGTTTCAAAAGAACTAAAAATCATCTTAAGTACTTTACACCCTGTCAAACATTTCAGGTATGATTAGCATCAAGGCCATCATACATCACATCATCATACTTTCCTTAAGATTAAAATCACCCATCTAAAAGACAAAGCCTGACAATAATACTGCAAATTATGTACGCAGCTGCTAAAGTTGCCACATAAAATGTTTGATCCAGGAGCGTTGCACCTGGCTTGCGTTAGAGGCGCTTTGATCCTTTACTCTGCTTGTTTTCCGCTCTTTGTAACCATTAAACAGATCTCTGGTCCCTTTGAGGGGTAATTGATTAGTGATTAAAAAAAAGGAAAGAGCAGAAGAGGCGTCTTTGTGTCCAGAAAGACTCACAGTTGTGTGGGTGGTTTTTAGAGTGCAGAGAGTTGCTGTAGTTGAGGTGATAGAGCATTCAGAAAAACTTCATTCAATACCGACACATATTTAGTATGAAATACTATGTGCTAATAGGGCTGATCTTCTTCATTATGATTAAATTATAACTCTTCCATCGACAGTATATGCTCACACTTTAGCTGTTCTGAGTTACCCACAGGTGGTACTGTCAGTGTGTCAGACAAGTCCATTCAAATACATGGAATAAAACACCTTTTTGAAGAGATTTTTTGGGAATACAATACTATATGTACACATAGGAAACAGCTATCAAATAGGTGTCCATTGTAGTGGACACTATACACTATGCATGAAAAGATTTAGTGGGTATCGAACAGTGGCTCCCACCTATTTTCCTTGAAGACCCCCTTTATGCAAATACCAAAAAAAGTGATGAACCCCCACCCCATGCTGAAACTGTGCTTGGCTCTATGCTGTCATTACTTAGCCTTTGGCCACAATTGATTGCATTCTGGCTGAGTACTGTTCTGTTCTTCGATGAAGCTGAAGTAAAGGTAACCAACAACAAATCATCTGCACTGTGTCATTCTCAGGCATGTTTCACTAATAAAATGGTACACTCCACTACTATAGCTCCACTAGTGCACTGACATCAATAAACCACATGGATGAAATTGATTGGATGCACAAGGTGTACGCCACACCTTGTGCATCAAAATGAAATCGTTTTTTTTGTTGTTGTTTTTTTCATTTTTGACAGAGGGTAGATGTTTTGAAATATGGTTGTATAGCAAATTTTGATGACCCCCGCTTCTTCACTTCCGGGCCTGGTTTCAAAAGTTGGTGTTTTGATGCTCCTAAAATGTTGCTTCCATGTAAACGAAAGTCTGAATGATAAAAACAAAAAAGTTAAAGGAATACACCTCAACTTGTCTCTGTGTAGACATGACTCTGCACATGTCCACCAGTTGCCACTACCAGTATATTGCAACACCTCTTATTCAGTTTGCCATATGGATTAAGAATTCAGTATTTTGTCTTGTCTCCAGCCCAGTTAAGTTGCATGGGAGGTGTTTTGAATTGTTTCTGCAGGTCCCTCAACATATGCGTTTTATTATCTATTTCTGTTCCCAGGCTTGAAAACTTAAGGGAAATCCAACTTGTTTGGTGGCCCCTCTTCAGGCTGCAGCACACTTAAGAAATTCTTCTTTAAGGATGTTTCTATACTTACCTGAATTTACTTGCATTCTCCCCTTCAGTATCTGGTATTCCTGTCTCTTCTGCAGAGGAAAACCCCAGTATGATGCAAACATCGCCATTCCTCGATTTATGGTGATAGAAATAACCAGCTGCAAGCAAGTGGCCTATATCTCTAAAAAACCTTTTTGATATTATCAGCATGGGTTACTGAGAACTTAAACTTGCAAAATGAAATGTTTTTACTCCAAATAGAAAAACATTGATTTGTCTTCTGGTTTGTCTGCCATATTCCAGTCAGACTTTGTCAGGATAATGCATCTCTATTCCAAAAGCTTTGCTTTTCCTCATCCACACTTCCTTAAGGTTTTGAAGAATTTCTTATTTAAGGGAAAGACAGGAGACCAGATTACTTTAGACATAATAGATGAAATGGAGAGATGAAACATGCACTTCCAAATTATATGGGATAGCTCATACAGGACTGGCACAAACCTGTCGGATCTAATAATGTGGGCCAATTCTACTGTGGACAAATTCATAAGGTGAGAAAATGAAGATGTTTAGAGTGTTATCAGCCTGCTATGTTGCTGCTGCTGTGAGAGAGGCACAAGAGCGTCACGGCTGTCATTAATCTGCACCCTGCAGTTGCAGCCAATCTCCGAAACTGCAGCTGGTGTCCCTGACTCAGACTCTGACCTCCTCCCCTCTGCTACTTACAGAAGTGATCATATCCCTTGACAATGCCTCAGGGCATCACCTGACCGATGGTGCCTTTCACCACACCTCTATTCACACATTCGGCCGTCTGTGGAACTTGCTCTGGTGCTTGACATGGAAAATCTCTGCCGTCTGTGTCCTTTTCAAACCATAGCTGCATACATTTTATGGACTTTGTTAACTGACTGTGAAAACTGCACTTTTTATTTTTTTAAGTACCTGGCTCCATACCTCACATTTTCTTTTATATGATTAAATTAAAATCAATGTGAACCCATTTGATTTTCCACTCCCACCACAGCCTGTAGCATGTGCTGGTCTAAAGGAGCAGACCAACCCTGTCATGTTTTCCTAATATATGACATGGACTCTATTCTGTCTGGGTATTTGAAAGATAGAAATAGAGAAACTACTAGATAGAAAGAAGTAATGGAGAGGTAGCTTGGTTTCCAAAAGTTTTCTCTAAAATTAGCTCAGTCAGTGTGGTGCCATGCCATGTTGGGTTAATTTTACAGAGCAGATGTGGTGCACAGTGAGCATCATGGCACAAAAAGGTTGGTACTGAGTGAAAATGAAGTGATAATTCTTCCAGCCATTTTAATCTTTTCTACCAGCACCAAACAGTGGTAGTGAAGGACTACAAAAAATAATTCAATTTTCTTTTCAAGCATGAAACTGTGTTTGCATTTTTTGGATTAATGCCCTCTGACAGCCAAGTGACAGCAGTCAGCCCCAAAGCCCTGAAGCAAGGCGTACATTGGGGTTAGTGTAGTCTAAGAAATCTCAACAGAAACAACACACATACACATCATGCGCACAAGCAAACAATCTGAGGAGGTGATGGTTGGAACAAAGACTCCTGGGAGTGTATGACAACCTGTCTCTGTTACACAGTCTACTTCTGCTGGTCAGCTGCTGATGGATGAAAGCCCTTTAAACTATACATGGCATTTGAAAAACTGTAAATTTCTTGATGAAAATGTAACAACGGGATATGTAAGCTGGTGGGTTTTTGTCAGGTAGACAGGCTTGAAATTGAGCTTGTTTTAGCTTCAGGATACAATAAAAATAAAATTGCTTCAATTTTTTCCTGCATATTTAGTATTTAGTTATATTGAGTTTTTATCTGTATGTTTTTAGTCTTTTTTACCTGTTTGTGGGTGTGTGTGTGTGTCACTCTCTCCAAGGCCCACGGTGTCCCTCTGCTTGCTTTCAGCCTGCATTTTGGTGACAGCAGTGTCAAAACACATCAGCTGCACTCAGAGTAGGTTTCAGTGCCACCAGGCTCTGCAGCCTTGTCTGTAAATGCAAATCTCTCACAGGCGCTACACACACTCTCAGCTTTTCCCGAAATATACTACATTAACAGTGTTGCTGCAACATCCAACAAAACAAATGCACAGTTTTTTGTCTTTTTTTTATCAGCCAATGACTGACAGCTACAGGTAGAAAGGAACATAAGCAGGACTCTTGCTAATGCCTATAAATGAGTTAATGTGTTTACTGAGGATTGATAGGGCTGTTGATAAGCAATGTACATAGCAACAAGACCCACAGGCACATGAACAGAGATAAATGTAAAAGACAGTGGACTTGCTATTAGGGACAGGTACAGAGATTAACTCCACCATTAAGAAGCAGCACAATTTTCCTGGCCAACTGTCTCATCAGATAACAATTATGGATTTTATCCCTGTTGGCCTCAGAAAATATAAATTGAATGGATTTTTTTTTTAAACCTTAATGTTTGACATTGAAGACTATCTGCAATGAAGCATCAGAGGGTGAACATAGATGTTCATTTCTGACCTCTGGTCAAAGATGAGACAAGTGCACATTGCTGTTGAGTGCCTCAGTACTTGTTGCCTTGATAATCTCCACTTGACTTTGTGGCATTCAATTTCAGAGGCTTTTCTTGGAAAAACTCCTCCATGCATGCTGCTCTAATGGAAATCTCTTAGAAGAGAGAAAAGACAGCAGAAGGTTTTGAAATGTAAATGACGTCATGAGGATAAATATACAAACGGCAGCTTCCTGTTGATTTTTAAAATGCACAGGATTTTAACTGTTAAAAAAAAAATCCAAATGCTCTACTTTAGGTATACTTGGGGTGTAGAAAAACCCCAACTATTCTTTGGAGGGCAAGAATATCAATCAAACAACTCTTAAGGCAAAACTCTGAATTATCTGTATTAAAAAACAAACAAACAAACCAATGATTAAAAAAACAATAAAGGCTTCCTAACATGTCAGGTGTTTGCAGCTTATTCCAAAAAGTACATTAAAAATTCCCACTTTTAAACAAGATGTTTCTAGATGTATGTAAGAAAGGAATACACCAAGACTGGCTTTGTTAAAAAGAAAAAAAAAGGCTATATTTTAGTGTACAGGAGAACAAACCAGACCACAAACAAAGATGGCATGACTGATATTTATGGGTTTTAAGGTTTATGATGAACTTCAATGCTCAATGATAAATTGTATGTGTATCATGATATGGATTTTCTATCATTTAGAATTTCTTTGTCTTAATTTTGAGACGGTTCAACATTCCCCTCTTTAAAATCTTTTTTTCTGTGATGCATTTCAGCCAGTTCTGCTTCCTGTGTCACACCTGTTTTTTGTTGTGTGACACCTGTTATTCCTCACTTACCTCTGTACTTGTGCCCCTTGGTTTAGTGTATCTTGTCAGATGGTCTCCGGTTTCTGGGTTTTCTTGTATTTTTGGTTTTGCTGTGGTTACATTCTGCATCTCTGTTGCCCCGCTTCATCAGGTCTTAATTTGCTGATTGCTTCTGTTGCAGGGTCAAGGAGGGCCCAGGCAGTGGCCAAGTAGCCAGGGCACATGATCAATCGGAGGCATAGTGACTGGACCTCACTATCACACTTCACCTTCAACTTGTCATTAACTCCATCAGTATAAAATCCTGGATTTTCTTTGTTCAATTCAATCCAATTCAATTCAATTTCAATTCAATTCAATTCAATTCAGCTTTATTTTGTATAGGCCAATTCACGACAATGTCATCTCAGGGTGCTTCACAGACAATCAGTTTGAGCCAATCTGATTGTCATACATTGATT
>JBBBVU010000013.1:17542028-17554608 GCA_037177055.1 Atherinosoma microstoma
TATATATATATCACAGCACAGTACTTCTATAGTCAGTTAAGTAGCAACATTTCAATTAGACACACAGATTTGGCTGTTTGATTTGGTAAGACTTCCTCACTCGGGGTTATTTGCTTATTTGTTTTTCGAATGAGCAGGGGAATGTTCCTTTGCCTTGGAAAGGATTCAGTTTTTGCACATTATGTTTCGGTGAATTGTAATTTTGTGTATTCCAGTTCTGCCTTCTCTGCAGTAATGCGCATTTATGCGCATTTGTCAGTCAGACTGACGCCACAGAATCTTTTCATTTGACCTCGTTGCGTCGCGTAGCGAGTTGAACCAATCGCCGCCCTTGATGTTGAGACGTGCTCAAACTTCTCGGAGGTTCCTACCTTCTCGTCAACATGGTGAGTGCAACCGCTCAAAAGAATAGTATATAAATAATAAAGTTTTTCGACAAAATTGCCACTAATCTGAACCAATTGTTGTCTCGTTTAGTTAAATGCCCTACTATTTCCGCTCATTGTGGAGTAACATGTTTTTGTTCTACATCATGGGTTAGCATGTCTTTTTAGCACTGTGCTAACAGCGGCATATACTTCCCGTCATGGCTTAGACTATAACCTGAAGAATATGTTTTATCACAAAGACATGAATAGAAAAATTGCAATGAATGGACATTATGGGTAGTTTATCTTTCTGAAATTTAACAAAAGTAAGTACATTGTATTCTGTTCATAACCTGGACCTGGGAAAGACGTGCTTTGCTAGCTTAATCTTATCTTATCATTCAAGTGTCTTTTCTCCCAGAATTTAGCCTGATCCTGTGGTCATTCATCAAGAACAGTAGCATTTACTCAAAAGGCTGTCACTAACTAAATGCAAATGTTGAGCTTTGTGGTTATTGGGCTATTGTCGTATACAATATTACAGCTACCTCAAGTTTTTTTTTTGCCTTAAGCTGTGAAATCAGAGATTTCCCAATGCAGTGGTTTCATCAGAAATAGAGTAACATGAATTTAGAGAAATGGTAATTTAATAAATGGAGAAAATTAAACATTTTTAGGATAAGGACTGCCTACATAAATGAATGAGATAAGACAACCACAGTTATTTGCTTAGTGTTACATATGCATATTCACAACATAAAATTTCAAACATATAAAATCTAATTTACCTTTTTACTATCTCAAAATACAATTTTAATTGTGATGTTGCAATTCTTTATAAATATGTATATGAAATATAAGCTTTAAGGTCACTTTTTTGTACTTCCATAAAATGATTTTTATTTTGATCCTCATTTTCAAAGCCTCAGTATATTTAAAATTTGTAGTCATTGATAATTTCCCTACCCACTGTTTCCTCAAATTGAGAAACATTTTTGGATCTGAAGGGTTTTCTATTAAGGCTATAAGATTTGTAAGGTGTGATGAATTTGATAGCAAACTATGCACAAGTCCTTCTTTCTCTCAGAAAATCCATGTCATTAACTGTGAGGGTTAGTTGAGTTGGCTTAAAATCCACTATATTGGCTACAGTTTATGCTTTAAATTACACCTAAATTCTTAAATTCTTAAATTTTACCTGTTGTGAATATCTATTACCATGGTGGATTGTTAAGCTTTTTTTTTTTTATTTGAAACATTAAACCAGATATCACCCTTTGTGACTATTTCCAACTGTATATTTAAAATGTATTATTTAGTTTCTTGTCTTCAGTGAGTAATTGTTACCTTTAAAAAAAATATTAATTGTAATAATATAAACAGTAAATCAAAATTAACATCTTAAATAAAAAAAGAGACATTTTGAGCAAAACAACGTTAGCTTTATCTAATGAAACACACAACCAGCAACCCATAACACTACTGTCTGTTGTGACTGCCCTAACCGTGTGTGGTGTTTCTTATTCATGGCAGTCTTCATCAGAGGCTAATAATGGCCCAAGCCAAGCGCCACCTTATCCAGGTGTACCGCCCTCAACAATACCTCCCCCATTTGTAAGTTTATGACAGATATGTTCGGGACAATTAGCTTTTTCTTGTTTTGTTTTCAGCTGTCAAACATGGTTGAACTCAAACTTATTTGACATGTTTTGTTTTTGTTGTTGTTTTCCTCTGTCTCTTCATTTAACTAGATGGGACCACCAGGAATACCGCCTCACTTTCCTCCCATGGGAATGCCCCCCATGGGACAGCGACCTCCTAGCATGACTCCAATGCCACCTGGCATAATGCCTCCTGGCATAATGCCACCAATGGGAGCACCACCAATGGGACAGGTATGCTTGTAGGAAGTTCATAGATTAGTTCTTTGTTCCGTTAGACCTAATATCTGCTTGCATTATAAGAAAAGTCATTAGGAAATGAGAGAATAAATAGTTCTTCTAGGTTTTATTTATCTTCCATTGGTCACTTGTTTTCAGCATGTCGAGTAGGTGGAGTCTGTACACCATTTATTGCATATCAGCTGGCACATATGCAGCAGGGTTGTTTTGTTATCAAATTACACTATAGTCTTAAATGGATGAATGAAGTTAGCCAATATGGTGAATATACATAATCCAGGCTGTGCATTAACCAGCGGATGACTGGTGTTAAATTAAAATTTTCTCTTTTCCACATTTACTATGTAAGGACTGTCACAAAAAACTTTATATCCTCTGATAGGTCCATGTTTCAAAATTAAGCTTCATTGCACTATCAAATATTTTTTTTAACATTTGGAACATGAACTCCTCCCATGCTGTACGTCATAACTTTTTGTCGGTCTGTGTGCCAGTAACGGAGAAAAGAGCTTGGCAACATCAAAGGCAAACGTGCAAGCATAGGCAGTATCCAGACTAATTTCTGGCTCTAAATGTGAGAATTTATTAGTTTATTTCTCTGTTCAAAGAAATAAGTAACATTACAGGTGTTTTATTTGATATTAGCCCAAAATAAAGTGTTAATTCATAACATTATGCTCAGTGTGTTTGTCAAAAAAGAACAAACAACAACAAAAAACATGCTAATGAATTAATGATTGCCCTTTTTTATTGTTTTAATCTTCATTCGTGGAGTTAAATAAGTTCAATAAATACTTGAGGTTGTTCCATTTTTTGATTTTGAAATATGTACCAAGCAAAAATTGTTCCCAGTTGCCAAGCATATGTGATGTTGTCTAGCATAAATAGGTGTGATCTGAGGGAGGGCTGTTTGTACAAGGTGATAGCAACACAAGTGTGAAAAGGTGATGACGGGATTTAGTTTGGTGTGTTGTTGTTACACAGATCCCAAGCTGTGGCATCACACCATTGCTGTTAGGTCCACTGCTGTTCACTTTATATATGCTCCCACTGGGTGACATTACTAGGCAACACGGCATCAACTTTCATTGTTATGTATATGATACTCAGATTTACCTCTCCATGAAGCCAGACGAGAGTAACAAGTTTATTGAACTACAAGGATGCCTCAGTGACATAAAGCACTGGATGACAAGAAACTTCCTTCTGTTAAACTCAGAGAAAACCGAGATTGCTGTCCTCGGACCTGAGAACATCAGAAACAGATTAAAAAAAAAGAAAAATTCTGTGGATGGTCTCACTTTGACCTCGAGAAAAATTGTGAAAAACATTGGTGTTGTTCTTGACCAGAATGTCTCCCTTGACTAGCAATAAAACAGACTATAAAAACTGTATTTTTTCATCTCCGAAACATTGCAAAAACTAGACTCTGTCTCTCAGTGATGCAGAAAATTTATAAATTTATTTGGGACTTCCAGGTTAGACTACTGTAATTGGTTGGTTGTCCTAAAGCCTCTCTAAACAGCCTTCAGCTGATTGAGAGGGGGTGATGGGGATTGACAGGAAAGAACACATTTTCCCAGTCCTGGTTTCTCTTCATTGGCTTCCCATGAGATCCAAGATTGAATTTGAAGTGTTATTCCATACATATAAAGCTATTAATAATCTTAATGCGTCTTGTGTTAAATATCTTCTTGTTCCATTCTGTCCAACAAGAACACCTTTTCAAGCTGCAGGCCAACATTTGATCCCATGTGTAGAAGTAGATGGAAAGGCAGAACCCCTAGCTATCAGGCTCCTCTCCTGTGGAACCAGCTTCCTTTCAGTGTTCGAGATGCAGACTCTGTCTATACTTTTAAGATGAGGCTTAAAACTTTACTTTTTTAATAAAGTCTATAGTTTAAATTGGCTGGTTTGAAGTCTATCATATATAGTTGCAGCATTTTGTGATCAGTTAGTTTTATTCTTTCGATCTTTCTACTTGTCCTCTTTTAAAGCATTTTAACTAATTGTATCATTTTCCTTTGTTTCCTAATTCATTTTACTGTATTAACTATTTTTTGA
Source organism: Atherinosoma microstoma (assembly GCA_037177055.1). Classification (NCBI taxonomy): domain Eukaryota; kingdom Metazoa; phylum Chordata; class Actinopteri; order Atheriniformes; family Atherinidae; genus Atherinosoma; species Atherinosoma microstoma. The sequence continues at coordinate 17,546,362 of JBBBVU010000013.1, forward strand.
CTGTTAATTGTTTTAAATATTCTTCTTTCTTTTATGTGAAGCACTGAGTTGCAGCTGTGCTTGAAAGGTGCTGTATAAATAAAGAAATTACTTAAACCATTAGATAAGCGCATCACATTTGGCTTCAGTCTCACCCCCCCCTCCTCTTACTCACAGCTCTTCTCACAGACATTGTCACCCTTTCTCACACCGTGTGTTAATACCTCTGACTGCACTAAGTAATATGGAAATGTCACTTTAATATTTCATGATGCTTTTATTAGATGCCAGGCATGATGCCACCCATGATGCCAGGGATGATGATGCCTCCTCGCATGCCAGCTGCGACTGTACAACCAACAGGACCGGTAACTCTCATCACTGTTTGTTTATTTATTTTCAACTCTGCTTCACACCTCTTAAAATACACTGAGATCTGTGAAGAGCTAATTGAAGTATTTGCACCGTAAAGTATCTCTTCTGTTGGTAATAAAATGATGTATAAAACTTTTGTCTCTTTTCCTCCATAGTTTGAAATTTAACATTTTTATGCAAGCTGAAAAGAAAATGAACATTTCCATTAAGCAATATCTTAATATCTTAATATTTTTTTTCTATGGTTTAGTTGTGAGCTATTGGGAATGAAAAGAAACACTTCAGCCCTTGTGTGTTGAAATTATAGGGTTATTGTTTTGTTTTTGATTAAGTAGCAAGTGACAGATGTGAATGTGTATAATGAAACTTCTTGTTTGCTAACCTCCAAATTGGTTTAGTGATCATGAGGCACACTTGCACCATATGCATCTATTTTTATTTTCATTTGGGGGTAGTTAAGTTATGTTCCAAATTGGAAATCCTTGTTAGTTGCTGTCTGTTGTGGATAGTCTCTTTCTGGTTTGGGGATGCACTCTGTTTTTCTTGTTTAAAAAAAGTCACTAAACAAATTGATCTTTTCCCCAGCCTGGTGTTGACTCCACAGGTAAGTTCATAATTAGTTTTTTTAAACAAATTTTCTTCTTATTTTGTGTTCATTACAAAAACAGGTTATGACTGTTTTTTGTCTTTGTCCTAACAGCTGCTGCACCTGGAACAGCTGTAAGTATTTCAGTTTGTTTTTTCTTACGTACTAATTGCAAATTACAAATTTTGAGTGTTCACTTCTTTTAGCTCCAGTGTTTTGTTCCATGCCTTCAAAATAACCAGTCTTTCCACTTTTCAGAGTACTACAAATGGGTCCCCACAGGAAGAACAGCCAAAGAAGGTTTGTGCACATTGAAAACAAGATGACTAATGTAAATACTTAAAGACTAATATAAAAGCTTTTGAAATGGGAACAAAATAAAGTGATTTGATTCTGAAACGACCCATTTGCAAATGTTTTGTTTATGTTTGCCTTAGAAGTCCCTGTGGACAGAGCACAAATCACTGGATGGGAAGACCTACTATTACAATACAGAAACAAAACAGTCCACGTGGGAGAAACCAGATGACCTCAAATCTCCTGCTGAGGTACAAACCTTTATCACTTACATAACATGTTCAACCCTGAAAAAAGTGCTTCCAAGGAAATATTAATTTATGAACTCATACACTTATGCTATTTTGTCTACCTAAAAAAAAAAGCATTGATAATACTGATTTAATATGATTTACCTGTAAAAGTACAAAATTCAACTGAGGTTGATGGTTGTTCTTCCTGTCTTGCTTTGAAAACATCAAAATGTACTGCATGTTCTATATAATGTCTTGCATTCAAAATGCAGTTAGATTAATTGCATATTTAGGGTGTAAAGATCAACCAATACAAATCAGATGCATCAGTATTCAGACCTCTGGAATATCAAAATATAATGTAAACCAGTCGATGGCCTGATTCTGCATTTAAAAGTTAGTTGCCAAAGTCATTGTTAGATTTTCAACATTAACCGTGCTAACTGTAAGCATAGTTTGCACACCATTACAAAGTCCTGTCTACTTGTTAAGTGCTACTTCTTTTTAAACTTCAACTTACTCAAAAGAAATAACAGCACCAATTGAAGAATATAATATTAAAGATTTATGATGGAACTGTGTGGCTGACAGTCTCAGATTTAGGGATTTGTTCTTTAAAAACTTTAGAGCTGTTGGTAAAGATGCCAGGAACAGTATTTCACAAGTCAGACTTTTGTATCAAAGTAAAAATCAGTCAACCAGTTAATGTTTTTTCTGTGCTGTAGTGTAACAAAAACTATTGATTCTTCTTATTTTGATGAAAATTCATATTTATGTTAAATGTTTAAAAAAAACTGGATCCTAAAATCAACCCCTTCAAATATTTTTGGGTTTAAAATAGTAAACTCTCTGCCCTATAATGTACTCTGTGTATCTAGATGTATAAAATCATCCTAGAAGGAAGAAATACCTACCCATATAGTATATACATAATACATTTGAGGGAATATAGGATTTTTGTATTTTTAAATGTAACATCTACCTATATGCAAGCTTTCATAGCTGAAATGATTTTCCTTAATTTTTTTCTATTTTAGCAAATGCTATCTAAATGCCCTTGGAAGGAGTACAAGTCAGACACAGGCAAGCCTTATTATTACAACTCTCAGACGAAGGAGTCCAGATGGACCAAACCCAAAGAGCTGGAGGATCTGGAAGGTAAAATGCTCTCTCATGAACTCCAGTCTGTATGTGAAAAAGGGACTAATGTTAGATGCTGATCCACACATGAACTTTTAACAGCATGTTCAGTGAATGACTGATACGCAAACACTGTCAGGTATATATATTCAGGAATGTGTGCTGCCTCCTTGACTGCACTGATCTATGTGCTGGTCTTTTATTGACAGGTTGCTTTTAAATAAAAGCAGTAACCCTAACAGTTATATTTTTTGTATATTTCAGCTATGATCAAAGCAGAGGAGAATGGGTAAGAATTTCTTGTGCAACTCTTCAGTTTCACCATTTATTATGAACAAAAAAAAAGTAGGAATTAAATACAACTTAATTGTCTCCTGATAGTCATATGATCACTAGGCATGACTTTATCATCATGATGTGATTTCAGAACGGCAGAGACAGCAGCCCCTGGAACCGCTGCAGCTCCTGCAGTATTAGCAGATAATACAGCTACTATGGTGACCATGACAGAGGTAGAAACAGCAGCAGTAGTCTCAGAGGAACTCCAGTCTCATGCGACTGTGCATCCGACAGCTGAGGTCAAGACTGCAGATGCACCTGTGATGTCCTCTGAGAGCACAGTCGTCACAGACATCACAGTCAGGTAAACAAATATGCATCCTATTTTAAGGAGAAAGTTCACTTCCAAATCCTATATGTATATTTTTCCGTTGGTCTGAAGTGCTGTCTATCCATCTAAATTGTTTTGATATAAGTTGCTGAGTTTTAGAGATATTCATGGTGGAGATGGGGGAGTCAGAAGTCTGTGTGATCTCTTAGGAGGAGCATATGACCAAGTTAGTTCAATTACTGAGAAGTACTCTACACATGGATTTTTGAGGTTGCATTCCTGGTAACCTAGACACCCAGCTAGCAATCACTGGGAATTTTTGGCAAAAAGACAAGCAATTTTTCTTCTCCAGTTATGAAAGCTGGTGACTAGGTTGTCATGATACAGGTAGTACTGACTTTGCCAAAGGAGTTGTACCCACCATTTTGTCTGAAAGCTAGCAGTTCTAGTAGTTCTTCATCTGAAAAAAGAGCAAGATGGATTTTTAATCCCTACTTTGTCTTTTGATAACACTAACTTGTGGGGGTACGTTTTATAGCTAACCTTGCAGCTCAGTTAAAAAGAGTACCATTAATGTTCAAATTCAGTTACAATGTGACTAGCAGCAGGCTCACATAATGAGCATAGTGATACGGATGGTCGTTATAGTTTGTTAGACAGAAAATAGTAAAGGTTTGTAAAAGATATTGCTGTTGAATTTTCAAATGTGAATTTTGGTGAGCACAGAAACTAAGGGTGCATTCACACCAGGATAGTCGGCCAGACTCGATACAATTGGGAACTAGGTTCAGTTGGGGGGGGGGTTGAAACACTCTTCCAGACCGAAATTGCACTCACGCCGCACAACTCAAGCAAATTGGACCTTTTAAATAACCCGTTCCACTCTCCGCTAGAGGCAGCACTGCACCAAAAATTACTGAAGGAGAACCCACAATGCACTTTGTTTTGTAGTCCGCTTCCTGTATTTGGTCTGCTTGCAGTGAACCAAGACCTGCGTTTGTAGGCATGGCCGAGTCCGCTTCTTTGATCTGAATCGTAATTTGTTCGCGCATTCACAATTTCTCAAACAAAGCTGACTTTCCGAGCAAACGGACCAGGATTCGAATCAAAAGGCTGGTGTGAATGTACCCTTAGAGCTATCTAGTTCTATTATATTTGAGGCAAGGCTGACATCTTCACATCCCAGCAGTTCACACTAAGGTAGTCTAGATCAGGGGTCGGCAGAGTCCCAGTCCTCCAGGTTTTAAATGTTTCCCTGCTCTAACACACCTGATTCAAATTAAATGGATTTAACAGCTTATCAAGTTCAGCTCAGTGACTCATTAATTTAAATCAGGTGTGTTGAAACAGGGAAGCATCTAATTCTTGCAGGACTGCAGCTCTCGAGAACCGGAGTTGCCTACCCATGGTCTAGGTAGATAAATCGCAATACAGGCCAGAAGTAAACAGGGAGAACTTTCCCTTCAACAGAGCAACATAGAGAAGCCCTATTTACTGTGGCCAATTCTAATCACCCTTGTTATTGTGGTTCATTTTAATGTAGCAGTGCATAGTGGAGAAATGCACTCTGAAGAGGAATATAAATCACTAGGTGAGGTGATTAATAAACCCACTGTTAGCCATACTTATTATTGGTCTCATTGATCCGAGGTAGCTTTGGCAATCAAAGTGATGCATTATGACAACAGTTCGGCAAATGGAAAGGAGCTTCTACTGGAAATTTTACAATTGTCTGGATGGTGCAAAGCAGTGGAGAGTGACCACGACATAAATCTGCAGTTAGATGCCAATGGTGACTTTCTATTTAACTTGTGTAATAATGTTTGAAATAAATAAATAAAAACATTTGAAATCTTTCATATGACCGCATCACCCCAAGCTATTTCAGTTTTCATATCTACTGTCATGTCCTGTCACATCAAGAATGGGCACATATCGTGAACTGTGAATCAGCAACGTTTGTGTCATAATCTATCACAAGAGTAAAACATGAAATATTACTTTTGCCAGCAAAAAAGTTGGAAAGGAGCCTTTGACTTTTGTTTTTCTCTTTTTGTCTTAAACGTCAAAATGCTACATCATAACAGACCAGTCATAAGTGTTGAAAAGAGTTTTATGCATGTCTCCGTCATGTGTGTAAAACACAGACAGTTGTAGTTAATAGCAAAATGCTCTGACGCAGTGGTTCTTAAAAAGAAGCTTACAGATTTATCTACATTCAACATCTTGCTGTGGTCACATGATTGTAGTAATGCTACAAACGGATGGTTGTGAGTGATTTATAAGAGGTCTGTTGAAATAGAAATAAAAATAACTTTGCTTTTCCTCATTTAAACAAACCTCCCACTCTTGGAGCTGGTGATGGCTTTGCCAAGTGTTCGGACTCTCCAGTCATCAATACAAGATCGTGGTGAAAAATTAATGCCACACTGGATGGAAATAAATCTTGTTACATCGCAGAAGTTTATTGAAACAATTCCACAGTGAATGCGTGCTGTAATCAAAGCTAAAAGTCATCCAATGAAATAAAAGGACTTGTGGACTTTTTGTTTGGCCGGGCATTATACTTTTTTATTTCAGTGTTAATGCTTTTGAATGTAGGAAAGTATTGTAGGTATGAGTGCTTGGTGTCTGCAGCGCTTTAGAGAAATGCAGCTCAGACATATCGGTAACTTTTCATTTGTTTTCAGTGTTGAGGTAAAAAAAGAAGAGGTGCCTGAACTTCAGAAGAAAACTTACAAATGGAACACAAAAGAAGAGGCCAAGCAGGCGTTCAAAGAGTTGCTGAAAGAGAAGGTGAGTCAGACTGTCAAAAGGCCATCACAAACCAGAGATTTTTGTCTCTGATAAACATCTATAACCTGATTAATATTAAAAGTCTAACAATGATCTAAAAGATGGACAAAACTGTATTTTGATACAACAGCTTTATTATATTTTTAATTTATCATATGCTTTATTACTTTGAAATCCTTTGCATATAAAATCTGTGAGTGCTGAGAATTTTTTAAAATCCAATTTGTGCACTAGTCACATGTCCACAAATTCCTCCCCATTTTTGTTAATGGAACTCCAAAAAGTGTTACTGTTTTGTTTTTTATTGACATTTAATTGACTGCTTATTTGCTGTTGAACCTGTCATGCCAGCTGTGTGGATTACAATGCAACTTGCAAGCTCACTTTATAGGGATACGCAAACCACCTCTATCTCTACAAATGCTAATGTGTTTATCATCACATCCTTTGCATTCAGATCTTGATCTAATCCCTCTCCCCACTCTTTAGCCCTTGGGAGGTCAGTTAAGCTTCACCTCCTGTTGCCGTGGATGTGTTGTGTGTTTGGATGCGAGCACCACCCACCTTGAATGCTGCTATATTTAGCTGCTTTTTAATTTTGTGCACAAAGCTCTCCTCTGAGATTGCTTGCCATTTCCTTCAAGATCTTAATGGCTCTGTCTTTATGATTAGCTTTATTGGATCACAGGCATGGGGTTGGCTGGGATTAAGACAGTGAGAGAAAGTGGCATGCCTCAGTGAGTTAGAATAACTGTGACAACTGACAAGACAGAGGCGAGCAGTGGAATCAGTTCATAATGGATGAAGGAGTTACACTCTGGGAGAGGCATGTGGCAGGAAGGGCGCTTACATAAGTCCTTAGTGGCACTTCCTGAATTATTGCCACTCTACACCTCGGCACCCAGCATCTATTAGTAATTTAGAAAATGTGTTGACTTTAAGCAGCTAGAGCAGCATAGCTCATTATTCGTTTTCCTGTCTTTTGTGTTTTCTATTTCAAAGGACAATACAGCCATAACATTGCTTTGAACTGCTGTTTGATTTAATGATTTGATTTTTAAAATGGAAGCATTTTGTTTACTCCAGCCTAATGTTGTCTTTTTCTCTGTATCTTAGGGTGTGTCATCAAACTCTTCTTGGGAGCAGGCCATGAAATTGATTATCAATGATCCTCGATACAGGTAAAATATTCTCAGTGGGTTATTTTATTGCATTTGTTGTTTTTAATGAGTATTATCCTCATTTCTGACTTAAAATTTTCATGTTTTTTTTTTTATCAACAGTGCACTTCCTAAACTGAGTGAAAAGAAGCAGGCGTTCAATGCTTACAAAGTCCAAACAGAGAAGGAAGAAAAGGAGGAAGCCAGAATTAAATACAAAGAGTCCAAAGAGACTTTTCAGCGATTCTTGGAGAATCATGAAAAGATGACATCTACTACCAGATACAAGTATGTACTCTGGTGATCTTGCAATTAATGTGTATTTATCCATAGATCGATGTGTTATTCTGAATAGTCAATTTAATTCTGCAGATTGGATCAATGAAAGGTCGTCTACGGCTTATTCAGGCCATCATGCAGCCCTAAACCCTGTTGTGTTTCACTTAACCTGCTCTGACCTGTTAGCTTTATCCAATATTTTTTAACTGAATGTATTTTATGTAGAGTCCAGGTCCATTATAAAATACGAACAAACCTACAACCTTGTTTAAAAAAGACAGTCATAACAGTGTTTCCACATAGCAGACTGGTATCTTACAGTACTGAGAACAGGGTTGGGCAACATTTTTCTTGCTAATATTATTAATTTATTTTTCTATTTACAATTTTGATTATCCTTTTCAATTTTTAATTTTTCCTTTTTGATTTATTATGTTTAATCCAAGATATGACTTTTGTGCTCTCTTTGTCATTAACATTTTTAATACATCTCCAGCGTTCAAAATGTAATGAATTTGTAATGAATGTTATGTATAATCTGAATATTCATTAATACTGTTAGCTCAGCTTTATCAAACCCAATAATTTTAAGAGTTGTTATTGTAATTGTAAACTTGCAAAAAACTTTGTTGGTGACAGTCAATTTAGCAGCAACAGTAATTATAAGATAAGAATGAGATAGATAAAATAAGGTTTAGTTCATGAGCATACATCTAGGACTAGTGCTTTTTAAAATAAGTTGGTAGTATTTTTAATAGTTATGTGTGTGTGTGTGTGTATATATATGTATAT
>JBBBVU010000013.1:17554708-17565191 GCA_037177055.1 Atherinosoma microstoma
ATATATTTATGGTCAGTATGTTTATGGTCCCTGTTCCTGCATGTAACATTCAGCTCTTTGGTTGAGCATATGGGTGAAAGTCACTATGACAGACGATCGACTAGTGACCTTGACAATCCGCCAGTTTTAGAGTTGTGCTGGCACTGACTTGTAGTCTAGGATGACGCACAACAGGCTGCTGGAGAGTGACAGCATGACTTTCTCATGATGTTTGTGTGTGTTTCCTTAGAATTAATATCTTATTTTACTTTTGCTGATCATCGCCTTCTCAACTTTTAGGTTATATTATCAGTGTAGGAAATTGTTTCCCAGAACTAAAAGTACTGTGTTTTTAAAAGCTAACCTAGACTGTTTTTGTCCTTATTAACATTTCATGAGATTTTTTTCCCTTCTACTCAAGTGTGGATATGATGGGTCACACAAAGGAGTAATAAGCAATGTATGAGGGAAATTTGGCCTGTGAAATGCTGCCATCATGTGGGTTATTGTGTGAGAATATTTCAAACACTTGTCTTTTATGTGTGTTGGAAAACCAGGAAAGCAGAGCAGATGTTTGCTGAGCTTGAAGTGTGGAGTTGTGTTCCTGAGAGAGACAGACTGGAGATCTATGAAGATGTCTTGTTCTACCTCGCTAAAAAAGAGAAGGTGAGACTTTGTTTCACAGTGTTTAAAAAAAAAGAATTTCACATTTATTTGTATGGTTTTTTTTCTTTGGACACAATGTAGCCTATTTATTATAGCAATTAACCCCTTCCTGTTTTTTTTTACCCAGGAACAAGCCAAGCAACTAAGAAAGAGGAATTGGGAAGCTCTGAAGAACATCCTGGACAACATGGCAAATGTCACATACCGCACCACCTGGTCTGAGGCGCAGCAATACTTGCTGGACAACCCCACCTTTGCAGAAGACGAAGAGCTGCAGAGTAAGAGAACAACAATGCCTGTCTTTGTTACTCTAAGTTGTTCAGATTTTAAAGTGAGAAGACGGTTTCTACCTCAGCTTAACTGGGATAGACACAGGTCCACATCTGTGTAAACATGAGTAAAAGTTGTGTTCTCCATATTAATAGTGCTGTTTTGTGCCAACAGATATGGATAAAGAGGATGCCCTTATTTGTTTTGAGGAGCATATTCGGGCTCTGGAGAAGGAGGAGGAAGAAGAGAAACAAAAGACTCTTCTCAGGGAAAGAAGACGACAGCGCAAGAACAGAGAGTCTTTCCAGGTGAGAGGGAAATGAAGAACAAAGCATATTCATCCCAAAGCATGTATATGATGGCTTCATATTCTGTCGTTGTCATGTTTTTGTCACACATGTCGTCAATTCAGTAATAAAAATGTATGTGTGAGATTAGCTGCTGTCTTAGATTTATATTTCGCTGGTTTTTTTGTTTTTTCCTCACAGAAATTTCTGGACGAGCTCCATGACCACGGCCAGCTTCACTCCATGTCTGCTTGGATGGAGATGTACCCGACCCTCAGCTCAGACATGCGTTTTGCCAACATGCTGGGCCAGCCTGGTATGACAGCAGGACACTGCACACGTGCCTGCACATCTGCTATGAGCTCATTGCTCTGAAGCACGTGGATGTGACATTCAGACACCAACCCATGACATGAAATAAAATATACACAGCTAGGGATGTAAATGCTGTATGAACCATGGTCATCCTGCTTTGCGTTTTAGTATTTTACCTCATTTATTTTAAATACAGTTTCAGTTTCTATATTTTATACTTGTTCCTGAAATCATTCACCCCAATCTGACATTGTGTTTACTTTTTACTTTAATTGCTTTGAACACTTGATCAGCTTTCTTTGTTATCACTTATAAGTCATCATCATCATATATAAGTGGCTGCATGTAGCTTATACTTTTTTCTTATTTGTGTCTTTGGTGCAGGTTCCACTCCATTAGACCTCTTCAAATTCTATGTGGAAGACTTGAAAGCCCGTTACCACGATGAAAAACGAATAATCAAAGATATTCTCAAGGTGCGATTGTGTTAATCAGATTCAAATGTGGCCTATTGTTGGAGCAATCTGCATTATTACTGTTTCCTTGAGGAGTTTTGTTTTAATGGCAGTATATTTTTTCACTATTCATGTTGATTTATGGAACATGTTAAATATCCCCTCCTTATTTCTCTTTTCACAGGACAAGGGATTCCTGGTAGAGGTCAACACTAGTTTTGATGACTTTGGATCAGTCATCAGTTCAGACAAGAGAGCCACCACGCTCGATGCAGGAAATATAAAGTTGGCCTTCAACAGCGTAAGACTGTCGCTTTACACCCTTCGGCTTACAAATTTAGTGAAATGCTACAAAGTTCCTCAAGATTAGTACAGTTTAAGTATCTGAGCTTAAAGCCACTGGAATGAATCTTTTAAATGATCCATTGATTCAGAAATACCAAATGGTAGTCTTCAAACATTGTAAAAGGGAATGTTCATCCTGAAGAACCCATCAGCTGTGCAGGAGCCTAATAGTGAGTTTAAGCTCATCATTAGGTGTGAATGTTTGCATCATGTTTGGGCAACATCAGGAAGCAGTGTTACAGGAAGGTGTCCTCTTTTCCAGTTTGAAATACTCACTCATCACTAAATGGAGATAAATGGGCACAACAGGAGGACACTGGAGCATTTAACAACTGAAGAACCATGTAATTGCTTTAGGAGCTGGTAGAGACTGAAAGCAGAGAAACAGACTACTAATAACTGCTGAAAATGTTGCTCCTTGATTGGATAAATTGGTCTTTTGCTGGCTCTTGAAAATATATCTATGCTTCTTTTACAACTCAACTCCACAGTCACTAAGTGGATTGAAAAAAAGGAAAAAACAATCAGATATTGATGAGTCAGTGTGTAATAGTTTCTCAAATGTTGTTTTACCAGTAAACAGTGGTGCTCCTCTGACATGGGCAGAATGAGCTGGGTATGCGACGGTGCAGTGAGACAAGACTATTTCCTGCGTGTGTTTATTATGTTACATTCATTCAGAAGACAGTTTAATCTAAATGGATTTAAAGTGAGGCGTGTAGAGTGGTTATTAGACTGAATGAGTTAGCACCAGGCTTTTAGCTTAGAAAAGTTTAAATATCTTTTGCAAGGGATCATAACAACCAAGTGCTAGGTTCTAGGTGGTATACTCACTTTTTCCACTTGTACTGATATTTTTTCAAAGAAGGTGGGAAATCAGACAATCTGTTTCACTCTAATGCTTGCTGTGGCCCCTGTAAGATACCTGTGTGTATTTGTATGTTTCTTTATTTGTCATGCTGAGTTGCCCTTGCTTATAACTTCCCCATTTTGTGACAACTTAAAGGCCTTACTTTTCCAAAAAAAAGAAAGGAAAGCAACCACCCTTACATGTAGGGACTTTGTGGACAAACTGAAGCTACATTCTGTGGATAAGTGTCACTGGATCAGCCACAAGACTGTGCACGTGATGTCCCTCCATTAGCAAAGATGCAGCTTTCTTACCTCCTAACACCAACAGACTACACTTTCCAAATCAACAAGCATTCACAGTTTTAAAGGAAATAGTTAAGTCAAAATATTTTGCAAACCACTCACATATTTAGCTATTTTACAAGCAGAAATAGTGGAATCTTTTACAGCAGAGCACTTTGAACCACTTCAGTTCAACTCTGAACCTCTCCGTCTCTCTTACAAGTATACACATCATCTGCCCCTCCCTCGTAACATACGAAAACTGGAACAAAATGCTTGCACTATCATTCACGCAGCATTGGACTAAATTTTCAGCTTTAACTCAAGTAGTATAATATAGACTAGAGGTATATGTAGTACATTGCCAACTGGCTTATAAATACTGGGATAGGAGTTTGTGGTCCTGGCTTACTGAATGTTACAAAGCTCAGCAGTGGAGAAAAAAAGATGAATCTATAAATCAATGTTATAGCAGTTTAAAAAATGTGCTTTGATCGACATTGGTGATGCAAACAATACACAGTTTTTATGCACAGATAAAGTATAAATACTTTGTTAATTGTAAATTATAACATATCATTTGCGTCAGAGATGTTCAGAAGTCCTTTTTTGCAAGTCCATGTCAAGTCTCAAGTCTTTGACCTCAAGGTCAAGCTGCAAGTCACTTTTAGTTGTAATGAGTAATTTCATGTACAACGCCTGCCGTATGGTCTGCTTAGAGGACTGCATTATAATATCGAAAGAATATAAAATGCGTACTCACCCTTTTATCTACCAGCTTTTAGTAACAGCTCTGATCTTTAGCTTTAACTGACAAATGCTCTGTCCCTCTCCTATGGATGATTTTTTTTAGCTGTATTCATTTTGGAAAACCTGCAGATGAAAATGGAAATTTACAAAGATTAGTATATATACTCTTAACTTATCCAAGAGTTTTTCATGTGTACAAAACTATCTTGACCCACAGAGACATTTAAAATACTAATACTGCAGTTCATAGTGTATTTTCCTGAATGTAAAGAGGAGCCAATATGCTGCATCTTAGTGTAGGATCACCATCTGTCCTGCAGGTTGTAGACATTTTCCTGCTGCAACACACCTGATCCAAAAGACAGCTTGTTGTCAAGTTCTCCACAAGCCTTTTAATGACCCAATTGATAATTTGACTCGGGTGTATTGCAGCTGGTGAACATGTCAAATCACGGTTGGTGATCACTGCACCAGTGCATCAGAAAAATATTAAGTGTTTTTTTTTATTTTATTTTTAAAGAGAGTAAGAAAAGAAACGGTTTGAAATAACTATGTGCGTGTAGAAAAAAATAAAACCTCTGAAAAATTTAATCAGAAAATACTCAATTTTAATTTATTTAGATCCAATATTTGCAGGTCCAATAAATATTCCTCACATTCCCAAATCTGGAACAGATGACATGTACTTTCCCAGTAAAACCACCTTGTTTACAGCTGGTCTGAGCCCAGTTTGGTCCCAGCTAAACGCCATCATGGCAAAATTACAGTTTATGGAAACTGTGTTCAGTAAACGTCTCATTCGTCTTCTGAAAACATCTAGTGGAGCCATTCTGATGGAGTTAACATTATTTTACAAAGGTAGTAACAAGCTAACATTTACACTGCAGTGGCTCTGAGCTCATTGCTTAAAATGCTAATATTAAGCTTACAGTGACTCACCTCTCTAGATGTGTTTTAAGGTGGATGTGGTGGATCCAGCTTCTTAGATTTTACTGCAGACGTTTCAGCTTGCTGCTCTTATATTCCTCCCTCTTTATGAACTTTTTCATACCTTAAAGTTACAGCAGCAGCTTGTATACATGGCGCTGCCTTTGTTTTGATTGATTGCACGTGCACTGCAGACACGTCTGCGTTATGTCTGAGGAAATGACAGCACACGACACAAACAGCACATAGGAGAGATCAGACAGAGAATATCATGGAAAAAATAAGATTGTTCACAAGTCATGAATCACGAGTCCGAGTTGTCTCGAGTCTTTTGAGCGCCAGTCCAAGTCAAGTCTCAAGTCACTGAAAATGCGACTTGAGTCAGAGTCCCAAACTCAAGTCCCCATCTCTGATTTGCATTGTTCCAGACTTATTTACACCTACAGGTGATGATTCTTTGACCGATCAGCAATCTGCAGTGTTTCCACAGTCTTGTATGATATCAGCTTTGCTCACTCAGAACCTCATCTTGAGGTTGTGCCTCAAAAAGAAACTGTTAGCTTCTGTTTTTTTTTAAATTTCAATTCCACAGTTTGTATTTATGATAACTCTGCTTTCAACTTTGTTTTGAATAGTTACTGGAGAAGGCTGAAGCCAGAGAGAGGGAGCGAGAGAAGGAGGAGGCCCGGAAGATGAAGAGAAAAGAGGCAGCTTTCAAGAATATGCTGAAGCAGGCTACACCACCACTGGAGCCAGAGACTACATGGGAGGGGGTATGTACTTTGAACAGATAAATCTGTCACGATTTCACAGCACCAGCTATTTTCTATTTATATCCATACTATTTAGTTTCAATTGCACTTAATATTTTATGATGACTGACATTTAACTATTCCAGGTCAGAGAGAGATTCTTAAAAGAACCTGCCTTCGAGGATCTGACTCTGGAGTCAGAGAGAAAAAGAATATTCAAAGATTTCATGCATGTTTTGGAGGTACGGCTTCATTGACAGCAGACATGGAACAAATTGGTTGATTTTAATGATGATGTCTAACATATTTATTTATTATAGCATGAATGCCAGCATCACCACTCCAAGACAAAGAAACACTCAAAGAAATCCAAGAAGCACCACAGGAAACGATCCCGCTCTCGATCAGTTAGTGGCACTTGGATAACCATAAACCATGGGGGAAATATTTAGTAATTTATAGTCTTAAAAATAAAAACTACTAATCTCTGAAATACTCCACCTTTATATTTTGACAGGGCTCCGAGTCTGAGGATGAGGAATATCATAAGAAGAAGAAGCGGTCACAGTCCAAATCTCCCTCTGAACGTTCATCTAGTGGAGAGTCCGGTGAGGCTTTTTTCTCTGTTTAGTTGATCATCTGATCACTGGAGGGAAGAAGTACAGCACAGTTTGAATTTACTAATGTTTTTTTTCTGTTTGTTTTGTCTTTTTTACCTGAAACCAGAGAGAAGCTATAAGAAATCCAAGAAGCATAAGAAGAAGGGCAAGAAGAGACGCCACAAGTCTGTAAGTACACTGCGTCTGTAACATGCAATAAAACATGAGCATATCATGTTTTTCTGTGTACTGATTACAACTATGAAAAGCAGGCATCGCCAGATTCTGATACTGAGAAGAAAGGAAGAGACCGTGACGGAAAGCGTGAAAAGGATGCAGACAAGGACAAAGAGAACGACAAATCCCGGGGAAAATCTCGTTCAGATTCTAAGCAGAAATCTCCTAAAAGGAAAGCGCCCAAAGAGGAGGTAAATTTTTCTCATTAATACTATTTTCTATCAGTGTTCACATGTAGTTGAAATGTGATGCAGTTCAGATAAAAAAGCCGCTAAATCCTTAACTTGTGTCTAATTTGATCAAATATAATCATGTTGATGTCATATTTTCAAACACAGTAGCAATATCACTGAGTGTGTTTTTGTGATCAGGGTGGCTGGGATACATCGGGCAGTGAGCTGAGTGAAGGAGAGCTGGAGAAAAGAAGAAGAACTTTACTGGAACAGCTGGATGCACCTTAAAAATACATCTGCTACTCTGTTGTTATATTTCCACAAACATGCATTCCCTGCAGGCTCATCTATATATGCTGGCTGGCCTTTTAATGGACTGAGAAAGCACCTCTGGGAATATACTACACTGATCTTACACACTTATTTGGTGACTAGTTTGCTATCAGGAAACTGATCAGTTGGTAGGTGTCCAACTATCTATTGTTAGATTCAAATGTTTTCTTTAGTTGGCTGTAGTAGTACATGTTTTCCATCGCCAATTTTTTTTATTTTTCAATTAAAAGCATATCTGACTGTTGTTGAAAGAATAATTTGATGTAAGTCCACTGCCTCTGTGTTCTCAAGGGGAATCAAAGTTTTTAATTGGTGCATTTTGCTTTTGAAATGGATACACTTTAGGTAAAGGTAATAAAGTAGCTCTTCAATGGATACTGACTCAAAGGCAATGGTTGTTTTTTTTATGTTTGTTTTTATTCCTTTTGTTTATTTGTGTTCATTTTTGTAAAATTCATGACAGCCGCCAGCCAACCCCACCAATATGTCTTATAGCATTCATGTTTCATTGATAATGCCACCATCGGATGATGCCGTTTACAAAAGGGTGAGATGACTACCGAAGCATTTCAGAAATAGATTGACCTTCTCTGAGGACTAATTGGTTAATTATTGTATTTCAAGCTTGGCAAACATCTCACAAATAAATCAAACAGTTTCAGTGTGTGGTTCTGTTTGTTTTAAGTCTAACTTGACTATCTCTGAGGCCACTTAAATTAGAGGTGGTCTCATTCTGGAAGCATTTTTGCCCTCTTATTCACAAAACATGCTTGTGACAGTGGGCACACAGGATATGGTGAGATAGTCTTTCCTTTCACTTAGGAAGGTTTCCTAAGTGAAGTGACCCAGAGGTAAGGTGGTAGTCATGATGATTCTGAAAGTTGAGATGCTTTATATCTTATTTCCTTCACCTGAAATAAAAATGTGTTCAACAATTTTGTTCTAACAATAAGAAAGATTATTTTTTTATACATTGATGCTAGTCTTGATTTTTTTTAAATTTTCTCTGTGTTTTCTGTATTTACACCTGTCGGACGCAACATTAAAACCACTGTAAGATAAAGCATCGCTGCTCATCTAGTTGCTTTGTAATGTTCGGTTGGGGCAACCTGTGTGTCCTGATTTCACCTGAACATTACTTCAACATTTACCATGTACATTTTTGTGCATTAACTGGAAAAGAGTTTACAACCAATCATCTGAAGCTGATTCAAATGAAAGATTCTTAGTAACGCACCAATTAGCTTTTGTTATACTATAAGCAGGTTAAGTGAAGAAAGGTGAATGAAAGTTGCTTTGTAGGTAGTGAGGAGGTTGAGGAGAGAAAAAATATGCAGTATTTAAGTCGGCATAGGGGCCAGAATTTTCTGCTACAACCTTAACCACAGCTACGATACATCCTGCATTAATTTATGGATTAGTTTATAATGAGTTATGCATTAGTTAAGTTTATATTATTTGTACCATTATTATGAAGTGATACTGCAATATGATATATTGAATGTTACTTGTATGCTATTTGATGTAAATGTTTTCAGATGCTATTAGATATAAGAATTTCATTAAAATATTGCAATTATTTGTCCAACTGCCAGTTGTCATATAAACCTGTTTAACACCTGAGAAAAATGAGAAGAACGGGAGACAGAGGAAAAATGAGGCAACTGTGGTTCAAGGAGGAAGAGTGGGCCATCCACTAATTAAAAGGTTAGTAGTTTGATTCCTATCCTCCAGTCTACGTGTCAAACAGTCCTTAGGCAAGACACCTCTCCTGTTAATGCTAGCGGAGTGAGGACACGGATGAACTGAAATAAGGATAGGATATAAAAGATCGTATCTAACGTGTATAAATCTGTAATAACATCTAATTGTTACTTTATGTAACAATGCCATGGTGGTTATTGGGTTAACTCACAGGTTACTGCATGTCAGGGAGAAGGTAGAGAAAAGACTGAGGATACGAGATGGACTGAACTCACCTTGGAAACTTTAGGCAGGTAAGAGTGCTGTGGAGTGTGAGAAATTGTTTTAATTAATTAACTTTTGTTAATTTTCACACTACTGATAACAACATTGCTGTCATTAATACCTTAGCCATGGCAGGAATGGGAAGCTATAACTTTTCACAGATTTAATTTCAGGAAGGGCTCCTTCCTGACACAAATGCAGGTCAAACGAGAGACTGTAGACAACTGTGATATATAGGCAGATGAGAGAGAGTCCTTTCTAGACATTCTGTTTGTCCTGCAATGCAACTTAAATGAAAATGTGAAAGTTTAGGTTTTTGGAGGGTTTTTTGGTGGTTTGTCTTTTTGTCATTGTGCAATTCTAGTTTTTGTACATAACTTTAGAAAAATTGTTCACACCGCATACAGCTTGATGGATTGTACTGGTGTTTCCCTGGCTTTGTTTTAACCGCCTGAGATCTGATTCAAGATTGTGGCCTGTAGACACATCGGGTGCTGCAGTTAAATGTATCCTGGAAGATTCAGATTCAGATGTACTTATTAATCCCCTGAGGGAAATTGTCTCATTACAGCACTGCACGTCAGGTAATACTGAGAGGCATCTATGTGGGTATGAACTAAAGTTACCTTTGAAATCTCTAAGGCAAAAGATTGGACTGTGTGAGAGTGTTGTGGTGTTAAACTGGTTTTGTCATTCATTTCCAAACTGATGCCCTTGAATCTTAAACTAGACGGTACAATAGACAGAGAGTAAGTCCTTTTAGTGACCTAAAGTCACAATAGGCTAAAGGTAACGTTACTGGATTTATATGACGTAAAAAATAAAAATTAAAAAAAAAATTTTACTAGATTTGCAGAACTTTGAGTGGATGTTCACCAGCAAAAGTTTTTTAAAAAGTAAAGAAAAAGACAAGATATCAAATTGATAAGAGAAAATAAATAAAAGTTGAATTTAAATAAAGATATTTTCTAACATTGTGTAAAATTCGGCCTTGTCCTTACAAATTTATTCATGACTTGTTTTTCTTTACCTTCACTCATATGCATGTTTTCAAAGTCAATATGTAAGAAACAATTTTTTAGAAAAGCAAGATAAA
This sequence comes from Atherinosoma microstoma, assembly GCA_037177055.1. Lineage (NCBI taxonomy): Eukaryota > Metazoa > Chordata > Actinopteri > Atheriniformes > Atherinidae > Atherinosoma > Atherinosoma microstoma. Next base: position 17,564,995 of record JBBBVU010000013.1, read on the forward strand.
CTGCCCAATAAATGTAAAAAGGATTTAATTTGAACTGGAAATACTCAAGTAAAGAAGAAGTGAAACCTCTTTCCCGTTTGTCGAAGAACTGACTTCAAAATCCTGCTGTTAGATTACAAGGCACTGAATGGTTTAGGGCCAAAATACATTCAGGAACTTCTGGTTCGTTATGAACCGACCAGATCCCTCAGGTCATC
>JBBBVU010000013.1:17565291-17602293 GCA_037177055.1 Atherinosoma microstoma
TATGTATGTTCAAAACAAACATTCAGTGATGTGTGTAAACAAACATTCTAAAAAGCCTTGGGTCAACAATAATCTTGTCATACTATAATATCATAGCCCTGCTGTCCCTGTGTAACAGGCCCTGTATTGTGCATACATCCACTCAGTAACTAACAATTATCCTAAATATAATCATAATATTGTCATATCTTACAGGTGAAAGGTGATCCCACTGGTTCTCATTTTGAGACAATGGTGATCAGAGGACCAGTAGGCTGCACAAACGCCTGGCAGCCTACTGCTGGTTGCAGTTGCATCCTCAGCCCACATGGAGGCACAACAGGAGGCTCAATGACTCTCCACAAGAGGAGGTTATTGCTTGATGTTGCCGAGATTTTTTTAATATTATTATTTTGCAGCAGGGATCAGTACCAAAAATGGTCAACAGAAGTTGCTCAGGTAGTGCAGCTCATCCAGGATGGCACAGCAATGTGTGCTGTGGCAAGAAAGTTTGCTGTGTCTCCCAGCACAGTGTTGAGAGCATGGAGGAGATAGGGGACGAAGAGGGGGCCGTAAGAGGACAACAACGAAGTAGAAGGAACACTATCTGCTCCTTTGTGCAAGGAGGAACAGGAGGAGCGGTGCTAGAAGCCTACAAAATTTCCTCCATGCAGGCCACTTATGTGCATGTTTCTACTCAAACTATCAGAAACAGACTCAACACTGTGATTCCTGACTGGCATTTGCCAGAAAACACTAGGATTGGCAGATTGTTCATTGGTGCTCTGTGTTCTTCACGGATGAGAGCAGGTTCACATTGAGCACATGTGACAGATGTGAGAAAGTCGAGATGCCGTGGAGAATGTTCTGCTGACTAAAATTTCCTCCAGCGTGACCGGTTTGGCAGTGGGTCAGTGAAGGTCTGGGGAGGCATATCCTTTGAGGGCTGCACAGACCTCCATGTGCTAGCCAGAGGTCCCCTGACTCCCACTAGGTAACGGGATGAAATCCTCAAGACCATGCTGCTTCAGTGGGACCTGGGTTCCTTTTGATGCAGGATAATGCTCAGTCTCATGTGGCTGGAGTGTCAGCAGTTCCTGCATGACGAAGGCATTGATGCTATGGACTAACCTGCCCGTTCACCAGACCTGAATCCAATCAAGCACCTCTAGGACATTATGTCTCGTTACATCCACCGCCACCACGTCGCACCATAGACTGTCCAGGGGTTGACTGATGCCCTGATCCAGGTCTGGGAAGAGATCTGGGAGAACATCTGTTGTCTCATCAGGAGCATGCCCAGATGTAGGAAATGCATGCAGACATGTGGAGGCTACACACACTACCGAGCCTTATTTTGAAATGTCTTGAGGACTTTCCGCAGAAGTTGGGTCAGCCTGTGATCTCATATTTCCCCTTTTATTTTAAGTATGATTCTTAATCCAGACCTCCAGGAGTTTATGATTTGGTTTTCCACTGATCATTTTTGTTATTTAGTTCTCAACACATCCCACTGTGTAATGAATAAATTTTTTTACCTGGAATATTACATTCATCAAGTTCTAAGATGTGTTGTTGAAGTGCTCCCTTTATTTATCTTTAGCAGTGTACATTCAGTCAAAATGATTTAACAGTGATGTTGGTACAAGAGCCTCTTGGCAAGAAGATACCTGGTTCTAATCTTGGCTCATGTCTTTCAGTGTGGAGTTCTCCTCATGCATGCATTCTCTCCAGTTGCCTCCCTCCCTCCATCTAAAAGCATGCACGTTTAGGTTAATAGGTGAATGCATGGTTGTTTCTGAAGGACTGTGACTGTCCAATGATTATCCTATCTCACCTGCCGGCATTTGGGATGGACCCTAGCCAAGCAATACCTGACCTTGAATTGGATCAACTGAATATAGAAAATCAATGAAATATCAACTGGATAGGTGATGGTGATCCTCTATCAATGCAAGAAAACACAATTTATGCTCATAAGTCCTGTATAAAACTGCAATAAAGGACCAGACTTCATTTGTTTAAACACTTAATAATGAAATAATACATCTTTTTTGGCTACTTCAGGAACATGATGGACTGCAAGAGGACCTGCACAGTCAAGAGATGGAAATATCTAGTATAAGCTACCAAAGGCAGTTATGTTGGTGCACTTCTGCCAGTAGATATACTGACACTAAAATAGATTAATGCTAAGGCATTATATTATTTTTAAAAAAGGACAAACACCATTAATAAAATAGTCCACAAACAATTTTATATTCAATGTAAATAGTTTATTATATTTATTGAAAATCTCATATCACCTAATTTCAAAAAGCTTGTTATTTTTGATCTGAGAACCAACTCTCTAAAACACAAATTTGGTGAGAAAAAAAAAAAAAAACATGCCAGTATGATTCAGTTTGAAACATTATGTAATGACAGACGGTGACATTGAGAGAAAAGAAGCTGAACTGCATCACGTGTGAGACCTAACAGCTAACAGTTTTAATGGTTAGTGTGGTCAAAAAGTTAGCAAGTCAAAACATTTCGCTGACAGTGATGGTCCTGTGACACCCCCCACATACGCACAGGGACCCTCTGCCTACTGCACCACAGTGAGACATTACGATTAAATGCACTACTGTCATTTTCTGGCTGCATTTGGCTTCATTAAATATTTTTTTAAAAATGGAAACAAGAACTATAAGTTAAACATTCAAGTTGTATAGCACAAGGCAATGAAAACTTGTTTAAACAATATGTACATTATTAACCATCTGGTAAATGTGTTAACAAAACAAAAAAAGGGACAAAAACATGGTTTGTAGCAAAATATCTGTACAAAGAAACCCTTTGTTATGTACTTTTGACATGTTTTCTTTATGACTATGGACATACGTAAGATGAAAACACAAGCTTCAATGAATCTTTTCAGTGGTTAAATACTATACATTATAGTTACAGTAAAGTAAGGAAACACAGTAGCCCGGATTATTACCAACCTGGAAAAAACTAAAGAGATACAAAGTTAAGTTATGTCCAGTTTTAATGTGATCCAGTATTGCTGTTGCATCTCTCATGCAGTTTCACAAATGTCGCAGAAAATTCCTCTTCTCTTCACAGGCTTGTTTACTCGGCATCATTTGTTCCCAAAACCACATACACGACTGTGCAGCTACAAATAAAAGCACGTTTTTTAAATTTGGTTTTAAATACGTTCAGGCTTGACTCCCTATTTGTAGCACATGATACGAAGGTTCAGCGGGAAGATGTTTGCAATAAAAGCAGTTCACATTAGCATGGTGTATTTTGAGTGCATTTTCCCCATTTCTTCTTTTTCTACCTAAATATAGTTTTAATTATTTATTGACTTTTCTCTTGCCTGATCACCAGCCCTTTTAATGGGAAACCTCATGAGATGATTAAAAAAGAAAGTGTAGCTTGTGCATATGTATGTAAAAATGAATGGACAAGCTAACCGGAATGTAACAGAATACTACAGAGTGTCAAACTTATCACTAAGAATATCTGTAACAGCTAAAGGGAACGTCTCCCATACATTCTACATTATCGCTCCAGGGTCCCATCTTTTCACATGGCTCATAAGGCCGCTGCATGTCCAGTTTTATACATCTTAACATTAAAGCCAGGTCAAGTTGTATTGCTTTAAGTGGGGTTATAACAAACAGTCATCAGACAAACAGAATACAACGAGATCAAAAAAATAACTTCAGGCACTTAGCTCGTCTAAAAGTCTTTGATTCAACCTTTCAGACACTTTAAATCCAGTTCCATACACGTCCCAGTCCTTCATGGTGGAATGCTGCTACTATAGCAAAGACATTGTGTATTCTTATGTAACATATATATAGATATACAAAGTCATTTCACTTGTTGCTACAAACACTTGTCATCCTTTACTCTGCATCAGACTTTCCGTCACTCCATCTTTTGCCGTCTCTCGCCACCTCTCCCACAAACCCCCCCCCTTGCACATGCAATGTTCTCTTGTCACATGACTACTTCGCCGTTGTTCAGCGGCCGCAGGTTCTGATCATCGTAGCGTCTCCTGACGCTCCTCCGCACGGCATCTGCTCGCCTGTAAGGCTGATTCCTTAAATCTGGAGAGGAAGAAGGGATTGGATGGGAACAGGGACGGTATGGAGGATAAAAGAGCTGTCAGTCATCTTGTCAGTGTATTTTGATGAGCCCACATGTTCAGGAGTGCTGGCAGCCTATCTTTCAAAGCAGTATATGGTCTACACACATACAAAAAAACCTAAAGGTCTGCAGGTCAACCACCTGTTGGTATGACTGAAGCAGGCCACGGGTTTTCAGTTCTAAGCCACTGCATGAAATCTAGAAGCCTTCCATGCATCTTGTGGAAACAAGATGCATCGTCTTCATTAAAAGATTGAAGAAGCTTGAGAAGAGAGTTGTTCATTCATAATTTACTGCTATGGAGGAACAGTAATAAAAAAAGAGAGAAGGGTAGGTAAGTGAAGAGAGGACCCTAAACGAAAGAGTAAAACAGGAAGGGAGGTAATAAAGAGATGCTTGCCAGGTTTGGGACACATCCATCACTACTGGGGTGCTACTGGAGGACTTCCTTACCCTCAAGTAGACATTGGGGAATTTAGTAATATTATTCTTCTTTAGGGCTGGATGAAGAGAAGACAAAATGAAGGTCAAAAATGGAGGAAGTGGCTGACTAGTGCATGTCAGCCCAACATGTTCACATTGGCTTTGCTGAGGGAGTGCTGCGAGAGCAAAGCAGAGTGGCAGTAGGCTGCATGTGGAAAGGCCAGAGGAGGGCAGGAGAGGGGACAGAGCTAGAGGATGTTAAACTTGTTCAACCCGCAGAGAGAACCAAAGCTTTTTCTTTTTTTTTTGTTGTTGTTACTGAACCAAAACTGCTTTGCAAAGTGGCTACCAGCATAACAAGAGACGAGCCCATTTCAAACCTCCAGTTTCACAGCAACTGTAAACACACAAAAATAACTTCATACACACAGCACGGTTGTTACGTTTAATCATGCTATCACCCGGAACCAACCGAAGCATGCATGCAGCCAGGGAAGCACTGTCTACCAATGAGTTAATAAGCACAAAGCTGATGAAAAGCAAGACCTGGTAGAATCTTATTAGTAACGCGCACACACAAACTGCTGTAATGTAATCGAGTACTTAAGCGTACGGACCATGCAGAATATGAGAGAGTCTGTTAGAGCGCAGAAGGTAATCTGACAGAGGTGACCTGTCAGCAGGCGGGAGGAGCAAACACATCCTAAGGGCTAACAGGGAAAAGAGAGGTGCATTGTGGGAAAGTAACAAGGGTGAAGCAATCAGCGTGCGAGACATTGTATCAACAGTGGCAAAGACATGATAATGAACAAATAAACACACTTTGTTTTAAATGTAAACACAGACAAACACACAAAGAAGCAAGGTATAATGCCACAGGCACTTACACATCACAGTATTAGTCATACCTGAGTTGTAGATGTTGACTGAAGCTTGTATATACTGTATTTTCTACTGTATATTACAAGATGGACCACATCATGCTGACCAAATGAGTCAAAGCAGACGTTTGTTTTCAAATTATGGCCACTAGATGGCAGCATCCAGTCTGACTTGTGTTAGATAAGCGAAGTTCCCTCCCAAGAGACTGCACTCTCTGTGACATTATGATTTGCTAAGGTTGATATGAAAATAAATAAATATATATGTGAGTGTCACACATCATGCAAATGGGCAAAAAACAAAAAACAAAACTGTCATTCCAACACCTTGTCATGCTTGTAAAGGGAGAAAACACACAAATTAATGCACTCAGGAACGAGTGCGTGTCCCCAGGAAATACGGTACACATGCACATGTCCACAGTGGAAGACTTGACGGTTAAAAGAGGAGGAGTGTGAAAAGGCATGCAAGGAGGGAGAAGACGTAAAGAAGAGAACGGGTTTTTCCAGCAACCTTTGAGAAGAGAGACAGTTCTATAAGCTTAGTAATGGTACTCCTCATTGAGAGCGGATTCACAGAAGAACCGAGAGCCGCGTTTGGCTGTGCGGGCGGTAAAGGGCACGGTCTTCAGCACTGCATTGAGAACGACAGGGACAACAGCCAGGACAAAACATGACAAACACAATATAAGAAAAGCAGACTTCTACAGGGTTTAGCACTGGTTAGCACTAAGCAAAAACCCAACAACAGCATCAGGAACCTGGGGGGGGGGGGACGGAGTATTTGAAAGCAAATTCTAAAACCCCATTTCCAAAATTGGCATAAAGAAAAACAGAAAGTGACCATTTAAACTTTTACTGACACTGAAACCAAACAAAGGCAACATAGTATAATTAAACTGAGAAATCTGAGGGATTTTCCAAACCTAACTACTTGAGTTTTGGAAGTGAAATATTTTCCACTTGTGCTTCATGTGGAATTTTAATAGCTCAACTGTTCAACACCTCCTTTTTTGTTTTATATTTAAAATGTTTTCATGGTGACAGGTCTGGCCTGCAGGCTGGCCAGTTCAGCAGCTGGACTCTTTTTACTACTGAGCCAAGCAGAAGGGTCTTCCCCCAGTAAGACATCATTTGAACAACAGCATATGTTCCTTTAAAACCTGAAAGCATCGTTCAGCATAAATAATGCCTGCACATTTGTGGAAGCCACCCATGTCCTGTGCACTAATACACCCTCATTCCATTATATAAGCTGGCTTTTGAAGTATGTGCTATTAACATACTGGATGATCCCTCTCCTGTTTAGCCCTGAGGGCTTCTTGGACTGAACAGACTACTGGTCCGTTTTCCACTTGGTGTACTTTTGTACTTTAAAATTAACTCAGATTCTGGGAAGGTGACTGCATTTCTACACATTTCTACATTTTTCTTTCTTAGTAATATTTAACTTAGACTTCTGAATGATATTGCGAACCGTGCTGACTGACAAAAGTTTACAGAAATATTCTTGACCTGATCAGGGATTTTTAGAGTTGTTTGTTTTGACAGAGAGCTGCTTGAGGACCTAAAGCTCATCACCATCCAATACTGGTTTTCAGTCACATGTGCTCTAAAAGATGAAATCCCCAAATTCTTTGTAATTTTATGTTGAGAATCAATATTCTTGAAATCATTGAACTAGGCACATGTGCAGTACTCTCCCTATTTATTTATTTCTTTGTCTGGTATACTCATTTATCAACATTTTCAGTCTACTCACTTTTGCTCATATAAATTCAAACAAAAAACATACATTTTTAAAAAAGTTTTTTTTTTTTAAAGAAATAAAAATCTCAACATTTGATATGTTGCCTTTGTTTCATTTTCCAAATCATCACATTCTATTTTTTATTCTGCCTTTTATAAAAACGGGGACGTCCCAGTTAATGCTCCACTGAAGGGTTGACAAAAACTTCCTTGTTCTGAGTTGAACTCTTTCTAATATTGGTTGTTAAATTATAATCATCAGATTATCATGATTTTCTTGCGTTACTCAGTACATAACAGTTAACTGTTACAGCTGACAACTGTGCATAATATTAAAAATAGCAGTCCAATTAGCGGTGGCAAGAAATACAGATAAGTACGACCTAGCAAGTGACATACTTTAAAACTGCACTTCAGTTTATTTAAGCACTGAATTTGAGGAAACCACCACCCCTCACAGGAAGTTTCATCTCCCCTCAGTAAAGAAAAGTTTTATTTAATCCCTTTTTTTGATAGACTGCCATGCTGCGACACAGTCATATCCCAGCCCTATGTACAGATGGTGTTAAAGAGCACAGATAAAGCGGATAAGATAAGTAATGATCATCAGACACATTTGAGTTGAAGGGCACTGATCAGCTGTCAGCGTCTGTTTGCATTCATTTGGTAAAAAACTTTGAGAATTCAGCTTTGAGAACCACAAAGTCAAAGAGACAATGTATTAGTTGGTTTAGAGTTCCTTTTGTTAACGGCTGAATTTCCAGCAAGAGAGAACCTTCATGCAGAGAGCAAAGTGTGTGACTGTGAGTGTGTGGCCACAGACTGCAGCCAGCTCCAGGTTTTGTTACCCGTGATGATGTCCTCAATCGCTCCGTCTTTGCCTTCGTAGACGTGCCGGCTGTCTTTCACTTGTTTCCTCCTGAGCTCCTGGATCAGCTCCTGCTGCTGCCGCTTACTCTTATGGGAGGGAGACTGTGGAGGGGCACAGACACGCAAAAACCAGGACATGACAACAATATACATCAGTAAAAATTTGCCATTGTTTCTAAGATCCCTTCATACCAGCATTTGTAATTATGACTTAATTGAATAATCACTGATCCTGAGCTGATGTGGCTCAGCAGGGTGTCCGACAATAAGAACTACATACTAGTGCGCCCAGCAGGTAGCCGGTGCTCAACTAATCCTGCAATCAAGTCTGGAAGAAGAGAGGATGAAGAGGATGGGGAGGAAGTGGAGCTGCTTACCTTCTGATCATTGTGATCCTCGGGAAAAGCAGTGGGAGGGGGTGAGGAAGTAAAAAAAAAAAAAAGGGGGAGCTGAAGAGTTGAAAGGAAAGGTTTGCTTACCTTCTGGTCTTCCTCCATCAATGCTTCTTGTTCTAGAAGCTTCTCCATCATAATCTGCTCCTGTCTCTTCCTCTGCTCATTGTCCTCTTGTGCATGCTGAAGAGATTGCACAATTATTATGCACAATAACATGAGGTCAGGATATTAAGAAGAAAAACTTTTATACGAGGTGACAAGCTGAGATTTTACTGCAGAATCCTAGAATGATAAAAATGAACTGACACTTTGAAGTCAAATAGAAAAGTACTGACACTGAGCTCCTGTGTGAGGATAACAACTTAGACTGGATCCAGGTTTAATTGCTTTCAGCAAATCTGATCAAACTGGATTTTAAGTTAAATATTTCACAGAGAGCCAAGTCCATCCTTTACCAGTGCAAAGAGAAGCTGATGCATTAGAATTTACCTCTGGGATTAAGCAGGTTTTTCTCACTTCATTTATAATTGTTAATCCAAATATCAGAGTTATTATTTAGATTTATTTTCAAGCTTTTCTGTTTGAAGTTATTCTGGGGTATAAAAATGTGTCACAAGGTTTCTCGAGTACAATCCAGGTCCTTCAGACATAAGCAATCAATACCTGATCATGCGACATCATGACCTACTCACCCTGTAGGCCTTAACAAATCGCACAAACACAGGAAAGAAAACAGATGGCGGTGTGGTTTTGGAATTCTCTCCAAAGAACTTCACCACTTCGTCAAAGGCATCCTATTCAAGAGAAATAAATAAATAAGTGAGAAATAAACAAACAGGAATTTTACTTCTAAGAACAAAGTGAGCTGTGTTCATCCAGGGGTTACCTGTGCAATCTTGGCATCATCCTGCAGCTTTTTCAGCTTGTTCTCATTGTATGTGATGAAGTCTTTGAGCATAGTGTTGTGGCCGTGCATGCTGTACTCTCTTCTGGTCAGCTCCATGCCTCTCTGCAGCTCTTTAACATCTAGCAGGACGTTATCCAGCGACACTGTGAACATGAGGAGACGTTCAGGGGAGTAACATCACACACATTAAATACATTAAATAAAATGTCAAACTAAAACAAATAAAAAAGGTTGTGTGATGCATCTTCTGTATGCTGCACTCACCTGCTGCAGCTTTTTCAACGTAGTGCAGCTCATTGTAGAAAAGAGAAACTTGTGAGTATTTCTCCTTCACAATGTTGGCAATGTAGTGCAACAACGTTAGCTTACGATCTGTTGACTTGGTGTCAAGTAGCTGTGAAGACATTAAGAGAAAACAGATGTGAAGAAACAGTTTAAAGAAAAATCTTTACGCACTGTCGAGCTTAGCTTTAAAAGGTTAGAGAAACCGTCTCACCAAGTCTAAACTTTGCAGCTTGAATCCATACACTGCTCCTCTTTTGCTGCTGTTCATGTAGTTTCCAAGCGCCAAGATAATCTGAAGAACACGTAAGGGGAAGTTGAAAAAGGAAATTGTGCATGCATTTAACATTATGTCAAGTTCAGGCACAAATGGTTCCGTTACCTCTAAAATCTTCTTGAGCTTCTGCGATGATTTGATGGACACAGACGCTGCGATGACAGCATGCAGTTGCTGCAGGACAGCAGAGTGTGACACCCGTTTTAGTAAAACATTGTTGCTTTCTGCAGCCACAACGCCGAGACGCATTAAGAAGCAATACACGATTATCTGAACTCACCGGCGTGAGCATTTGCACGCTTTCAGTGAAGTTGCCAATGAAGGCCATGATGGTCATCTTCTGCATGAGCCGCTCGATCTTGCTGAACTGCATCATGAAACGATCTTCGTCCGTCAAGCTTTCAAGAGGCTTGCGCTCCTTCTCAAACTGCCGCATGACTTTGACTTCATTCTCTGTGGGCTGGAAGCGCATCAAACACTCCACAAAGTCAACTGGCAGAGTCCGGAGGTCAAATCTGGAAGACGAGCGGACATGGAACAGGTTACATACTGAGCTGTGATACCCACTAAGTTGTAAAAGCAAACAATCTAGAATGGCCACATTACATCTGAATGGCCTTGCAGATCTCCTCAGACGTCTTCCCCACTTTCCTCAGTGTGATGGCCAAGTTCTTTGCCCTGTTGGAGTCCAGTAGGGTCACCTTATTGGGTCCCTTCTGGATGATCTTCTGTTTGCTCATGGTGAGGTCAATCGTTGGGCCCTGAGCTTTAGTTTTAAACATCTCCTCGAACTCATCAACATTTAAATCCTTAAAAAGACAGCAGTGGTGCATTGTTACCATGGGAATAAAGAAATGAATTGATTCTGCTGATTCTGAGAGGGAGGAAGTTTTTACCTCGAGTATCCTCTCATCATCAATCTCATTGAAGACAGTCCCGTTGATCTGGTTAGGCTTCAGGGCCACCCAGTTGAAGACAGGCATACGAAACTTTGTCTTAATAGGTTTCTTGATCTTAACAGCTATAGGGGACAGAGATAAGTCAGCACAGTATCTTGATGTACAATCAGGACGTATACATACACACATACATTCACACACATGCAGGAGAAGAGACAGATGAATATTTGACTGGAAATATATGGATCTAATCTCTAAAACCTACAATCCCACTTCATTTTAACGCTTTAAATCTAATTTATCCGCTTAAACAGCTGGTTTAAGTGGACAAGTATAAGTCTCTCAAACAAAACAGAGAGAACACTCTTCCAAGCAGAGTGAAACCTTTCAGCCTCCTGGCAGGAGTACAAGGCCAAAGGTTATACCAGTTTAGTAAACAGTGCAGATGGTGAGGATTACCTGCCAGGCCTGGGGACAAACTATTTATTGGACAGATTAAAGCTATTTGTAGCCGCCAGAGCTGCTTCATTGAAGCTGAACGTGGAGGTGGCGCTCTGCTTTGGCGCACAGACGGGGTGTCAGCAGGAACAGTAAGATAAAGCTGTCATGGGAAAGGTAAACGGAATTCCAGCTCTGAACAATTCCTATCGCTTTAATTATCTGCGTGCCACAGCAGGTCACTGTCTCTACATGCAACTGATGCTTTGAAATGTGACAAAGCTTGATTCATACTCAAATACACACAGTCACAGCACTACAGTAAGGTGTGATGGTAGAGCATGCAAAGGTTTGAAATGTGGTATTTTCTTTGTTGTTTGAAAAAAATAAAATCAGCAAAGAGGGAAAACTGCAAAAAAGGAGGAAAAAAATGTATTTTGCTGAAATGCACAAAGGTGTACTGGCAAGCTCACGGGAAGCGTGAGATTCTTACTAGAGATAAACATCTCTGAAAAGAAGCTAAATGAAAAAAAATATTTTCATTGAATATTTTTTTGTTGTATCATAACGGAAACTTGACACTGGTTTTTAATAGAAGTATGTGTGGATAATGTGACAGAGTCAAGGAGATAAACATAGATGTAAACTTCCCATATATGCATAGTATGATGAACATTGATTTTAGGGTGGGAGAAAAAAAAATCGATTTTATATAAATATCGTTATTTTTTTGTTTCACAATTTAAAAAAAACGTTTTTTTCAAAAAACTTTTGCAAAAAAAACAAAACTTTTTTCTGTTTTGCCTTTTTTTTTATTGTCTTTTAAGGCATTATAGCAAGCGAAATATGATGGTCTGGCTACTGTTTTGTGTTTTCCTAATTCAAATTTTAAAAATAATTTTTTTTAAAACTTTTTTTGTCAGGCATCATAGCAAGATGAATGATAGTATTATTTTCTCCAAATTTTCACCTGGTTCAAATATATTCCTGCTGAATAAATCTTAACTGACTTACAGGTGATGTGCAATTTTTGGGGAAAATATGGTTCATGATTCAATGTTTTCACATGCTCTGGGGTTAAAAAAGCAAACAAAAATCCCAAAAATTGGCAAGAATCGCAATTTAAATCAAAACGGCACCCAAAAAAATTGTAAAAGAATCGAATCGGGAGGAGAACATATCGTCCCAGCCCAAATCGATTTTCATACCCCATTTATTGTTTTGACCGCTGAGAAATGTCAAAAAGTAACAGAAAAGGGAAAATCGTCTGTAGTTACAAAGCAGCTTTGATTCAACATGTTGCCTGTCCTGATTCAAACTGAAAATACCCATTTCAAAACTAATGGGAAAGTAGGGGCACAAAGGGTGGGGTGGGGGGTTGGGGGACAAAACATCAATCATGGCAGGCAGAACCTACAGAAAAGTTTGATGGGTCCCTCTGGTTGGCAAAGAAAGGAAACAATTCAAAAGACAAATCATTAAGAGTTTGGCTGAAAAAGCGAGAATAATTGCACATCCATGTCTCATACACACCAAAAATTAAAACTACAGAGTGGTTAAGCCAACGTTATTCAACTATTACTGCTGAGTTCAGTGATTTTTTTTTCAGGTTTCTATTTCTCAAAGCAGCATTCTTAGTTGAAGAATCTTACACATCCAAATATACATTGATTAATACACTCATGTCAATTCATAGTAGAGGTGGATCTGGTTAAAGAGCTTCTTTGTGCACTTGGTCACCTCACCTGCTAAACCAGAATTCATGATCACAGTGGGCGTCCCACAGCCAGGCAGTGGGGGGGCCACGGGCGGAGGCGGAGGAGGCAGAGGGACTGACATCTCTGAGGCCATTCCTGGTGGTAGAGGGGGAGGTGGAGGTGGAGGTGGTGGCGGCGGGGGAGGTGCTGCTGGAACCGACGATGATCCGTTTGGTACTGGGAGAGAAGTGGCAGTGTTAAGGTGAAAAAAAAAACTGAAAGCTAACAGCTAAGTATTATTATCTGTAATATTATCCAATATTAAACCTACGTGTGCCATTCACTGGCAATGGAGGCGGAGGAGGAGGCGGTGGAGGGGAAGCGGATGTGCCTCCTGCAACTCCTACATGGTTCAGACCGGTAGCAGTACCATTTCCTCCCATCATGGCAGCTGACACACCTTCTACCCCTGAGGGTGGGGTAGGAAAGATTGAGATGTCTCCGTCTCCTTTCTTGTGAATCTTGATGGTGCCCTGCTTCTCCAGCTCATGGATCTTCTTCTCCAGGTTACTCTGTCTCTGGATGGCCTCATCCTTCTCTTTAAGCATCTGTCGCAGTGAGTTAACCTGCGAGCTGGTATCTTTGTAGACTTCCTGTGTGTGGAGGGGGGGAAAGGGCAGAAAAAGAAAAGGCAAAGTTGAACAGAAAACTTGAACCAACAAAACAACAAAGCAAATAAAATGTACATTTTAATAATAATAATAATAATAATAATAATAAGTGAGCTAGCAAGTTTAGCAAAACAATGGAATGGGATTAAACATGTGCATCTATAAAAAGTGGACAGAGCAGGTCTGACCCTGATGGAATCAAGGTCCTTGTTCCTTTGCATCAGCTGCTTCTCCAGCTCTACAATCTTGGCCATGGCTTCATTCTCCGTGTCCTGCAGCTTCTCTGTCATCTATGAGAACGACATCCGGGAGAAAAGGTCACAGAGTGATGTGAACTTATTGCTGTGACAACATCCAACTCAAAATGTCGAGATTCAGTGGGGCAGTAATGTAAAGCTTTTAACATGTTCATGCTTCTGCCTTAATGAGTTAAAGACACAACATTCAAGACTTAAATGTTATACATGTTTAGAAGGCATGAGTGTATGTGTCTCCTGTCTGATGACAGTGAATGCTTGAGAACACAGCTGCTAATTTCCCATTTAATCTGCAATAACATCAGCTTCTTGATGTTAATATGTAGCCTTTTGTGAAAGAGGGGAAATTTGACTATGCAATCAGTTTAGTCAAGTCATCTCTTCAGGGGCTCTCACATGTGACATGTTCTCCTCCAGCTCCTCCACCCGCTCCAGGGCAGCGTTTTTGGTCTCTGCATCCTCCAGCAAGGCACCCACGTCAAACACATTATCCAAGTAGGCCTGGATCTGGACCTGCAGCTTATCGCTTTCTGTGTGCTTAAGTTTCTGGGAAAACAACACAAAAATTGAGTTAAGGAGTGCTTTTTTTTCCCAGTTCACCACACAAGGCCAGGATAGATCTCACCCCTGCAGAGAAGCAGGAGATGAGGACGTACAAAGCTGACATCCCTCTGAAGTAATGGAAAAGTCATTATTGACTGCCTTTCTGTGGTTTCTGTCTCAAGGGGGCTGTGCTGACTACCTAAAATCTTGGAAAAAAGCTGAATTTCACCAAGAGCATTCAGTTTGATGTATGTCTGCTCATTTTTGTAGCAGTGTTATGGCTCAACTCACGTCTAAGTAGTCATCCAAACACAGTTTGGTGAAGTCGTACTGTAGATGGACTCTGAAGTTCATATCCTCCACTGAATGCACAACAATGTTGATGAACTGCATACATGCCACCTGGGGAATGAAAAAAAAAGAAATAGTCAGTGGAAAAAGATGCACAGTGTGTACTTTCACTTTTAGATTTGGAAAAGTTTGTGGATTCTGTCTGCTGCCACAATTAGTTTTTATGCTCACTATCCTATTTGGTACCATTTAATATCACCTCCCTAAAATTGTGTCTATAAATCCTCATTATTTAGTTAGCAGAGTAACGTATCTAAGATTAAAATGATCCAAAGTACCAATTAACAATATCAGCAAGTTCAAGAGAAATGGCTGCCTCATGGTAGCGTGAATTAACATATGAAGGGGGATCTCCTCACAGCCTCCATGATCACTCTGACAATGTTTTAATCAAGTTCCCAGAGGAAAATCCGTTGTCTCCATTCAAAGGGGCGACTTGACAAAGTCTGTTTGCTTTACCGTTCCTGCAAGGTGAAAGCCTACTGAGCAACAGTGAGTAAAACTTGTGTCAAAACCCCTTCTTCAAACATAGCATTCATTGGTTTTCACTTTAGAAAATAGACCGGATGGGTAAGGTATACGGTGAATGAAATAATTCAAAAGTCAAGATCTGCTTTACTGGAAGAGTGCTCCCTTAAAACTGGAAAGAAAGTTAGTCTTTTATTTTGATCCTTATTTCATTTTACCAAAGATTAAAATAGGAAACTTGCAGGCCTTTTTTTTATAAAATGTGTTGAATATTTGTCTGTCCAACTGCTAACCTTTTGGAATCATTCTTTTTATTTCATCCCTACTGGTTTTCTGTTGCTCCCTTTGCACCCGTCTAACCCACCAATCACAGCTCATATTGCTTTCTCTAAAATCCCGACAGCAATGAATCATTAACAGGGAGCACAGTCTGGTCCTCTTGAGTTTAGAAAGCTTCATATGCCATCTCCGGTCTGCTGCCTAATGAGGGTTTTTCTTAGGGACTGCTGCACAATCAATAGTCATTAGGAGTGTGTATGGGCTTACCATAAAGTCAATGTTGTTGTCTTCATTCTTGAAGTACTCCATTAGCTTCTCAAATCGCTGCGTCTCCATACAGACCTGCAAAACAAACCACATATTCAGATGTAGAAAGGATTGATGGATGGAATCAGAAATTTGCACTAATGGTATTTAACCTACATCTTAGAATTAGAGCTAAATCATAAAAACAATGAGCAAAATAATTCCTGATTTAGCCTAAACCATGTGTCATCATCAGTACTGCATGAAACAGTTAATCCTGTTCGGTGACAATTATTCTACAGCCTCCCACAATTTCAGAGAAGTTTTGGAGTGATTATAGAATAATACATTTTTCATACACTGCTACTTTCATCTTATTTACAGCCTTTGTGTTCCATAATATTTGTTGTAAAACTTTACCAGAAATATAGCATTTGTTTTGTCTACAAAAAAAACCAAAACCTTTTGCACCAGATTTTAGGAAACAAAGATGAAAAGAGGGGAGAGAGAAATGCTCTGCAGTTCAGACGGGTCACAGTGAGGGCAGCGATACCGAGAGCATATAATAAAGAATTTAGAGGAAGTGGAGGCATGTTTTTCCCAAAAACTAAACCTCTCTGCATTTCCTTCCTTCAGCAACATATCAAGACTCAGCAAAAAAAATCACAAAAAAAGAGCGAGTTAATAGCATTACCTTTTAATGATGTAAAAAAGGAGGGGGAAAAAAAATAAAAAATCTGCCTCCACACTAAAAAAAAAAAAGGCCCAAAGCTAAAACTATCGGAACCATTTCTCAGTCTTCATCTCATTAGAGGAGTTACAGTCTCCCTAAGCTCTGTTCTCCCACTAATGCCACTGTCGCTGAGAGCAATACTCAATATTTCATTCACCAGTGTAAATATTACATTAACTGCAGTTGGCCCATGTTTGTGGGTTGTACGCTACAAAATGGGAATGCCATTAGCGCCCGCTCCATCAAACCTCCCAGCCCACTTTACAGCAGCCAGAATACCTCTTCCAGACGGGCAAAGGTCAGGAAAGGCTATCTGTTACATCTGTCTCCACTTTCCTTTTTTTTTCTTTAAAGCTTTGATGCGCTTGCCAAATCCTGTTAACACGCGCATAACTGTTTTCTCTAAAGGCTGTGAGGGTCATCCTGTGTTATGCAGCTCAACCGGTGTCAGTAATCTGTTGACAAAAGGACTAATTCCTAGATGCTATCCCTTTGATGAGCAGCAAGGAATCTGCTGGAGGAGCATTCCTCCTTGGCTGAGTCACCATTTGAAACTGCACGTTTGGAATGTAAATAGATATTGGTTTGCCTCTGCACAGAGATCATACCTCCTTAAAGTTGTCGAATGCAGAGAGAATAATTTCATGGCCACCTCTCACAAGACAAACTGCCGCCAGGAGCTCCAAAACCAGAGCTTTAGTTCTGTAAAACAGGGAGAAAGTAACATCAGGGATGGTTAGTAAATGACAAGTGTCAGCGCAGCAGCAGCAGCAAACCTGTACTTAAATACAGAGCAAAAAAAGTGGAAGTTGGTGTAATTTAAGATCATGTCACCACTAAGCTGATATACATGGTAATTACAGTGTTTATTGCAGTTAATTACTTCATAAGTTAATTATACCTCATGAGATGCATCAACTTCAACTAAAACCAACCAGGATCTGAATTCTGGTTAGTGTGTGTGTGCGCGCACGTGTGTGTCTGTAAAAGCATATCCTGTTTCCACTTCATTCACACAGGATGAGAAGAAATCTGACAGGTGATGCAAAGTGGTTCCACATCCACTTTTGGGGAAATTTTTTAACCCTTGGGCATGAAGTGAAAAAAAAAAAAAAAAAAGGACACACACACATGCACATACAACAGAGTCCATCTGGTAACGGTCTCAGTCAGCAGCTTCCAGTGTAGTGAAGTGTGCTTTGACCCGCCTGTCAGGACAACCAGGTCTCTAAGCAACAAAGACACTCGCAGCAGATCGGACTGCAGGTACACCGAGACTAATGTGCCATTATGGATGTGGATCCAAGTTATACCCGTGTGCACTTTTCCTTCAAGCATTTTCGGGTGGTTTGAACTTACCTTGGGTTTTTATTGTTGAGACTTAGTGCAATTTCATTCACAGCATGTGGGTGGGACATGACCATGTTGAAACCATACTGGATGAGGAAAAATAAATAAAAAGGGAGAAAGACAGAGACAAATAAGCTAATTAACAGAGAAGTGGAGCCACTGAATAACCATGAGGGTATTCCTCTGCATAATAAATGAAACATGAAGGAGCCAGCGGTGGAGCAAATTCGACTTGGCTTCAGTTCGATGACTGCACTTCAGCCCGGAAGGGCATGCAGTCAGTGTGGATGCCCCCCCCCCATTGTTTGCAGAAAGCTGACCTGGTAGTTCATGATGGCGCGCAGGCACATGATGCAGACGTGGACGTCGTCTTTCTTGCAGATCAGTCTGGAGTTTTTCAGCGTTCTCCTGCTTGGCAGTGTGCTGCAGCTGAAAAATAATGACAGTAAAAGACTAAATGAATGTCTTTGAAAAAGGGAAATATGGTCAGTTTTACTGAATGTCTGTGTGTCCAAACAGAAGAGTTCAAAAGGACCAGATAAACAATAAAAACAGATGCCATTTGTAAATAGTCCTCGTAACACACCATCATTCACATGGGGAGGTTGTAAAACTGCCACACCACTTTACACTGACACACACACAAAGGCTCTATATGTAATGTGCAGCCAGATTTGAGGCCACCGGATGGCATCTTTCAATTGTTCTAATTTAATGTCTTTTGCAAAGTTATCACTCACAGCTAACACAATAGCAGCCAGTCTTTTGCATGCAGCACAGTGATTGTGGAGCTTTATGTGGAGAAAAAAAAAACAAGACCTCTTCTGCCTCTGCTGGAGCAGCAGAAGGGCTGAAGATTATACAGAGCCAGGCAGAGCAAAACAGTTTATTTTAACACTTTTGTCACGAGGTTCAATTACGAGCCTGAGTTGTAGGCAGAAAAAAAAAGTGTCTTGAGGCTACTGTTAGACATGCTGATTCCCGTCGGCTCGCATGCCTGTGGGCGTGAATCCTCTGTGAGTCACAACACAGCTTGTGAACGTACATGTGTAGATGTCTTAAAGAAAAAGACAGCAGTCTTAGGACAAAGAAAGTTAAGAGTTCATGTTAACATGTTGTGATAAAGCTTTCATTTGTGACAAATTTAAAAAAAAAAACTTTGCTGGTTGATTATATTTAAGTTCCCTGAAACAAATACATGGGATTCACAAACTCCCTTTGACAGAACTGGAGCGCTGGCTTACAGTGTAGTAAAAATAACCTGAAATGACTTCTATCCAGGGGTTTTCCTCTACAGATTAATCAACATCCAAACTGAGGTGCAGCAGAATTAAGAGGAAATGAGTAAGCAATGTTTCTTAATCCTTAACCAAGGGAATGCTTCAATGATTACATAAGAGATATGCCAGGCCTTGGCCTGCTTTGACATGTCTGACATGGTTCAGCTAAACTTCAAATCACAGATTAAACACAACCCAGCAGATCCAAATTGATTTTTCAGGACACAGAAGAGAAAAAAGAAAAAGAAAAGCCTGGAAAGTGTGGTACAGGTTCAGCTGCTGTGAACAAAGTAGAAAACAAGATTTTAACCCATCGCTTTAGCTGTGAAATAGGTAATGACCCAGGTAGGAGATAAATGGAATATCAATGTGAGGATTTATTCTTAAGATAAATGTGCCACAATCATTAAATAATCTATAATAACTGAATATAGTGCTGAAAAGCTGGTCAAACATTGAGAAAAACACCAAAACTACTGCACCACAGAACAACAAGAAACACTACAACTACAACTACAATGTATAAATACAGGTCTAACATCTACAGGTTACAAGCTAATGCCCAACTCTAACTCCACAGACATACCGTCCCGTTTGAGAACACTTTGGACAGTTCACTGCGCCCGGTGTCCTTCAAGATGGCAGTTAGGAGAAAATACAGATAAGACTTTATTTGGCATCCAGGAGTTGGCAGTAACTGAGCTTTCATTAATTCAAAGCCTACCTAAAGAGCATGAGAGGGAAAAAAAAGATTCTGCAAGATGAATATTAATTATAAAGCTTGAAATAAATCCTTCATTAAAGGTAATGCATCCAAAATACACAAAATTTCAAGAAGCTACCTAATCCATCTGTAATGGTTGCAACGTAGCGTTTAGCTCTTACAAGGCTGCTGGAAAAACTAGGCAGATTTCTGCACATTCAGGGATCCACACAGGCAGCACACAGACACAGAGGCAGGAACAATGAGTGCAGAAAACCCATTTGCTCCAAGGAAAGGGGAATTCAGTCTCAAGCGCAGGGGGTGGGAGGGTCACGGGCTGGCAGTGCAAATAATTCACATCCCCTGACACAGACAGCGGGACAAATAAACTGGGCAGTTCTAGCAGGGAGGTATAAAGTACAAGAGGCAAAAGGGGGGGTGTACTGTGTATGGGAATGCATGTGTGAGTGCCTGCCCATGGCATTATGTTTGGGTTATGTTTCTTGGGGGGGGGGGGGACAGGGATGCAGAAAGCTGACTGTGAGCCAGCAGGGTGAATATGAGACCTGCCTGCTGTTGAAGAGTGGCAGACAAAAGAGCAGATGACTACGGATGAAGACCGGGACAAAAACAGAAAAGACAGTCAACCTGGCTGTGGACACACTGACCATTTACACATGTTAATGTTACACACGCAATGACACAACTGCATCATCATTACACATTGGACAGGTTTCAGTCTCTAGAAATAAAGCAAAAAGAAATTAGTCTGGGTAACTGCTGGAAGCACTAACCCTAGTCCAATGATTTTATGGTTGTTCCCCTGGCAAGCTTCCAGTCAAATGCAGCATGTCTTTGTACAGGTATGCTGCACCTTTTAGATGTGCCTCAGCAATATGTGATTAGCATCTAAATATCTGTTTAAGAAATGTGTAAAAGTTTGAAAACATCCAGTTTTTCTTTCTTTTGTATTGTACTGTATTTTACACGATTAACTAGAAAACTTACTTTTTTTAAAAACACAAACAATACACAACAACGTAATGACAAAAAATGGCTGACGTGATCATAATACAAAGGTCTCACATTAAGACACCATGTGCTTCATTGACTCAATAATGTTCTTTGTGCACAATGTGTTCAGGTTAAACTCTTCTAACTAAAGGATTAGAGGCGACAGAAGTCAGCGCGAGTGCTGTACCGAAACAATAATGGAATGACAGGGTGGATTAGAGAAATAATGCATGGCTGAAAAGGATTTTTGCTTCAGAGTATAAATCAGCATGGGCTTATGAATAAACTGGTGTGAAATCCTGCACACACTGGGTTTGGAGTTACGAGGGTCTGTGTGGGGTTTATAAATAATGTGAGAAAAAAAACAAAACAAGAAAGATTTGTTCCATAGAAAGATCCTTCGCCTGTCACATGATAAGATGTCAGTCATGTGTCATAATCATGAGTCCAACAAGCCCAAAAAATCCAGACAAAAAGCATCCCCCCCCACATGTGTTTTAAGCCATTTAAGTCTTACAGACCGCATGACTACACAAAGGGGCAGCTGAGGCATCATATGAAATGTGTGACTTCTCAAAATAATCGCACTGCCTCTACCAAACACTGAGAAGAGGAAATGCTGAAAGTTAACTGTTAGGAGGAGCAACTGTTAGAAGCTGGTAATTAACAAATAAACATGGTCAACAGTTAGGTTATGAAGGAGTGTGGTAGTTTGTGTGTGCGCTTATCGTACCGTAACGTGGAATGTCGCCCAACTCGGCTGATGCTGTTCCCAGTGATGGGAGACGGCAGGGTGCTTCCTCCATGCAGGTCTTCTATAGAGCGACTCCAGGCCTTAGACTTATCCATTGCAGCCTCTGTGTTGTTTTCCACACACTCACCGTCATATCTGCAGTACAATGAAAATATGTTTTTTTTAAATCCACTTTTTTCCTTCTTCTTCCCTCTTTTTCTTCCAAAGTCTGGTGGAAAGGGGAAGGGATGGAGAAAAAGTTGGGGAAAAAGAAGATTGACTTCAGGGGGAGAAACTGGATCACTCTGCTGGTGCCAAAATCTGCTCCCTTGTAGATTAGACTCAGACACAATATCCGAGCCCCATTTCTTGACTCGTGTATCAAATCAAACAAATTATAATACTTATAAATACGCGCAGCAGTGTGCTCATTTTATGGTGTCTTTATAACACTACAGTGGTTATAAGGATCTGTTTTAAACTTGAAACTTCCATTTTTCAACTTGTAGTATATGTTTTGCTTATTTGGAGTAGAAATGGAGGCCAATCCTAAAACATATTTTTTTTAAAACACCATCCTATAATGAGAATTCAGAGTCCATGCATGCAATAGACAGTCTCGGAGCTAACAAGGATACAGTATGGCTGCTAAGCAAACCAAAGTACAATATGGTATCAACTTCAAAATTCTTAATTGTACACAGTGACCTGACGAAGCAGATATTAGGCTTCAAACAAAGGTATAATTAAGTCATTACCGAGTTTAATTGACATGCTTTGAGTCGATTCATATAGCAGGTGATGTAAATTAAGGATGCACATATCAGAGTGAGCAAGCTAGAGTAAAATTAATGCCAACATTAGCTTGGTGTTCCTCCCATTATCCAGATACGGTCAGCTCTTTTTCCAAAAAAACAAGCAAATGTTAAACTTGAGGCTTCAGAACAGTAGTCTACAAGCTAATAGCTGATGGCACAGTGGTTCCATCCACTTCTTTTACACAGCCTACATTTCTGACAGGAAGAGTGAGAAAGAAAGCTCATGCTTTGTTGTACTTGGCAGCTCTAAGGCATAGCTGCTAGGATCCATTTCAGCTTTTAGATGGGTCTTTTCCATGACTTTTATGTGCTGCTACAGGACTGGATAAATACAATTTTACAGCTAACCCTTCATAATGTAGACAGACTATAATAACATAACTGGAGGGCTCAATTAAGAATTCAACGATGAAGTTGTCTAAGTCCTGAACAGGGACCATGTTGGTGACTAATAATCACAGTCACTTCATGAATAGAAACATATGGTTGGGATAATAAACAGTAGTAGTGTGTCAGCAACGGGCCTTGAGAGACTCAGTGTTTCTGACAAGCAATCAGCAGTGATGGCGGTGCTGGCGCTGTGTAGAGATGCATCATCAGCTGTAAAGAATAGTGCTGTTGTGTTAGTTATCAATTCTGTATATGACATAGTGACTCAGAGATAAAGAGCATGTAGCGACTTACGTGACAGCATATTGTGCAAAAGAAAGGTACTCCACCAGCACGTCCAGGCCCTTGTTCTCTTCATTTAGGAATTCCCTCACCCACCTGAGTAAAGAAGAAAACAAGTTTATCAGGAGACTTATTTTCAGACACATTTGGTTAAAAGTTTCCATCGTTTATGAGGAAATGAGACTTTTCCAAAGCAGAAATGTGTATCGGAAAAGTATCTCCTTTCAGATATCACAGCTGAAAGGCCAATTGATATTTGTGCTACAAAAATTTTAAAAAGGTTTTTTGATTTGTTTAACACACATTATTCAATTTCCTTTCTTTTTTTTTCTTTATGGGCCTTCGTCATATCTGGTCTAACAGATGTTTTCAGAGTATTCACATCGCTCCTTCTCATTTCAAAGAATTTAACGGTCCTGTTTCAGAGGAGCAAGCACATCACACATACATGTATTTGAAAAAGCAGAAGCATCAACACAAGCTTAAATAGCATCACATTATTATGTCTTCTTATCTTTTATTCTTCTTCTCTACCACAGAGACAAATCATTCTGAACTCTGTCCAGGACAATTCCAAAGAGTGATAAAGATGTTTTGTTTTTTGTACTTTCCATAGAGGCAGTGAAGTGGATTGCATGCTTTTGTGTGATTTCTTTTTTCCTTTCTTTCCACAGAAAAGCAGATCTCTATACTGGAAAGCTCTTGCAACCTTTGGTATGAGCTGCTATCAGCACTATGAACCATTCTTTGTATGTCGTTTTTATTGCAGCCACAAGTGCTGCAACGGGCCTGATTGATCTGTGATTAAGGCATAAAGATAGCCACTATGTTTTAAGACATAAAGATAGTGGCTATTGAGCGCTACAGCAATCATGAGGATGTTAAAGCTTAACTGCTTAAACATCCCCCTAGCTGCTTCTTCATTGTCTCCCCTGTGGTGAAACTAGATGGTCCCGAATCAGAGTAACAGGAGAGCCTAATAAAGCGGTGCCTGGCAGGGCGTGTTGCATTTTAAAAGGGCTTGGAGGTTGGCTCTCATTGGATCACATGGTAATCATTACCACAGGACACCAACTGACAATCCACCCATTCACCACATGTCTGTGACCGCGGTGCAACATGTCAGACGGAGGCAGGCGGGCGGGGAGCCAAGGTTAGCATCAGAGCACCAGCAACGCTTGCACAGAGACAATCTGCTTATTATAGAACAGCCTTCATGATTGATAAAATTCTTTGCTTCACCTCTGAAAAGAAAGAGTAATTATTCACTGCCTGAGTGGGTAACATTGTGCTCTTTGCCATCAACAGCCCAGGCCCTCTCGATATCCCTCTGCCCTTATGGTAATGCGTCATTGTCTAATATAGATTGGTTAGATTATTCATGTAATCTAGTTTACCAGCATGAGGTCTTTTTTAAAAGAGTTAATCCTTGTAAACAACATTTCAACTGATCTGCCAGACGGACTCTGACTGGAGAATGTTTAGGTTAAAAGCACAGAATCTGATCAGTGTGTAAGCAGTGCGTAGGTGTCCGAGAGACGCTGTCAGACGCAGGAGATAGTTTGTGTGACTGCAGGGCAAATTAAAGTTATATTTGTGGAAGAAAAAGCGAAAACAAAACAACATCAAGAGACATAGCTCAAATCGTATAGTTTTGCTTTTTTTTTTTCTGTTGTTTGTGACCAGAAAATGCTCTCATGGTTGCCTTGATCTCCTGACCATCCATCTGCAACTAGCTCTAAACTGTTAGTTTTAATTACAGTTCATGGTTTCTCTCCACTTATTTCAATTTCCAACTGATACCCTTCAGCCTCTACCAATGTAAGATATTTCATTAGCCCTCCCTCTCCATATGCAAAGGCTTCTGGACCACTCCCACATATAAAATTTTATGTGTGAAGAGGTTCCACCATATAATGTGGATTAACTAGGGGTGTGCTAATTGATCGGCTAGTTATCAAAATCCCCAGTCAGTCAGGCCTTTAAGTCACCATGCCCATAGCAGCACAGACATGTGCCCATAAGTATATGTTCAGTCTGGTAGTTTGGGCTGGAAATGTGGTCAATTTAAAAAAGATAAGAAAAGAAAAAATAACTATTTGATGATAGGGCAGAGATGCTTAAGTTTGTACAGAAAAACTTACAACTGATGTTTCAGTAACTGAACTGCTGCCACATTTATTAACAGTTAGGTTTTGAACAACAACCTCTACTAAGAACCTGGAAAGGCCTGTGGCCTAATGCCGGTTTAGAATTTATATATCAGTTAATTATAGTAAATGCTCAATTAGACTATATATGATATACTTTTTAAAGGTTTTCTGTATGATAGTTGTTTACAACACTATTTTTGGCTCACTTAATTGAAATGTCAGGGGTCTGGTAGAGCAACCACCTCACTTACAGAAAAGAGATGTCTCAAAGATCTCATCGACTTGGTTTTGGTAGCATTGTAGTTGAGTTTCCAAGTAAGCTGAGCTGATACTAAAAGTTGATGTGAAAACTCTGCAGAGCAGTGACAGGTCAGAGAAAACACTCCTTAGAAACACCTCTGCAGCAGCACTGAAATAAATACTACTTTTCATCTAAAAAGATGTCCAACACTTCTGTCATCAAAAGATCCACATTGTGATGGTCACTTTTCTTTAGAGGCACACACAAAAAGAATTTTGTGCAGTTGATCTCAAAGCAGTTTCATGCACCTCTCAATTGACAATCAGCCAGGAATCCTGTCTATTTGGAGGGGAAATTGTTTTCCCTTGAACTAAATCAATGAATAACTAATTTATTTCTCCAGTTAAGCTAGGTATATTTTCTTTTCCACAAAAACTGCAGAATTACATGAACACTGTATTAGGCTCGGTATTTATTTTGTGTGCTCTTCTTTATTTGGCATTCTTCCAAGAAAAGAAAAGAAAAGAAAAGAAAAGAAAAGAAAAGAAAAGAAAAACAGTTTCTTAAATACTACAAATCCCATGATACAATAATTCTCATAAGTAATTGAGCAACCCATCACAGTCTGTAGTGACACAGTTACTATGGACTATGGCAAAGCAAAACACTTTGATTTTCTGAAACTCTCAAAGAGATATTGATCTTTCCTTGAAGCAGACTGTAAAGCATTGCCTCAGTATCAGCTGCTACAGGTTTAGACTTGTTATACTAGAATACCTGACATTGCAGATGAATATACCAGTGCTTCATCTGTTGTGAAAACAAGATCTCTTTAGCAATAATCCATATTATATCTCCTTAGGATGGCAGACTGAGAGACGGAAGTTGTGCAGCCCAACTACAGCAAGAAAAATGTGTTTTCTTTCCAGAGGCTGTTCATGTGTCAGCTGCTCCGAACAATCCATTGATTCATCTTTTCCTCATCGCCACATGGCTTCTGGTGTAATATTAGGTCAGAGTACATATTCGGAAGGGGGATGGCGGTGTTTAGTGTGACCGTTTGTCGCTCAGAGTGTCTGGAATGCCAGACTTTTCCTCTTAAATCTAATATAATAAGGTCCAAGACACGCAACACTACACAAACTTCACGCAGTCTTACAATGACTCACCCTATATGATTGGTCCGTAACGAAATCTCCAGTTCTCTCAGGACTTGGGTGGATTCCTGTACCCTCCGTCTGAATTTCTGTGGAAAGGGAAAAAAAAATAAAAGAGGGGTTCAATTTCATCATACTCCTGTAAATCACGATGTGGTAATACAAAGATGAGAGAGGTTTTGGCTGGAGAAAACTTTCTCTGACAGAAATGTCAGACAAACAGACACACAGGCAACCACAGTGACATTTAAAAGTAAAAGTGAGCCGGCTGTTCAGTACACACCGACTGTAAAAACAGGAAAAAAAGATCGGATTGAGTTGTACTCCAAGGATTTTTTAGATGGGCCTTTTACAGGAGAGTAACCATTAACTAACAGAAAACTAGCTGACTCACTGGAAACCATGAAAATAGCTGCTTTTTTAACTGCATGTTTATACTTCTGTGGCTTCCAAATAATGACCCTAAAGCTGGTTATTAAATGGCCAAACTCTGAGTACTGATTCAAATTTCTCCTGGAAGCAACATGGCAATAATTGAGCAATCTAACCGGCCATCTGACAACCTCCATCGGCAGCTCTGTATTGACACACGTTCTCTGATGCGTTTCTGTGGAGACAGCTGCAAGAATAAACTGTATGATAAGCATGTTGCATATGAAAGATGCCAATTAACAATTAATGAGACAGAAAATAACTGAAAAGGTGAGCCTGTTATTCTAACTTTCATCCTGATGGGGGGTTATCTGCAAAACCAAAACCAAAAAGGCCCTTCACACTGTTATACAACTGCAAGAACAGAAGAAGTCAGGTAAATGACCAGTGGTGATCAAACAGGCTCACGGTAAGACAGATGGGGGAAATCCCTGACAGAGCAAGGGAAACTGTTACATCAGCAAAGAGGAAAGAAAGGAGAAAACTGAAATCATAAACACACCACATGTCCATTAACATGTCATGAAATTCCCTTCTGTTGTTCTTGAAATACACTTTCTTAGAACAAAGAAATGTTTGCTGCTGGCTGCTTTACTTTTCTTTTAAAAATGCTGGTCTTGCATATATCTCCTGTGACGATCCTCAATTCAGTTAGTGGTCTGTTGTGTCTTTACACCTCTGTTTGAAATCTGTTCTGCCTGCTTGAAACCTCCACCCAAAAAGAAAGTATCAGTTGCTTGCTACTACATACCGTGTGATGGAAAAACCGCAGTAAATACATTTTCATAGAGGTAAAAAAAAAAAAAAAAAACAGCTAACACCCACAAACATCTGGCTTTTGGGTTAAATGGGAAGGTGTTACATTGCCATTCAGTCAGGTGTCAAATAGCAGGACTAAACGGGGGTATTTACTTGCTTACAATACCGTGGCGCAAAGTCCCTTTCAAATAGGGTGCTGCACACGAGGCTGCAAATGTTGGCCCTGCTCACTTTTTTTTTTTTTTCACAGAATATCACTTAAATTATAGCAAATTTGTTGTAAGGATCAACAGCAGGACAACAATTACTCACTGATTTGCTGCTTTAAATATTAAAGGAGAATTGCAAACAATTCCTGAATTTCAGCTTCTCAGATTAAAACATTTTCTGCTTTTCTTGTTCAGCATTTTGTAAACATTAGATTCTACACTACTTATAACCTGCTCATCTGGATGCACATTAGACAATGAACTACTGTACATCATTTCATAAATGTTTTCAATGCCAGTTAATCAGAAGAGTAAATAAAACACTTTAAAAAGAAGCATTGGGGGTTTTTTTCAGATTTTTTTCCAGATGTTTCAGGGTTCCAGTTGAAAAGTACAACAGCAACACATGGGTGAAAAAAAAAAGCAAACAAAAATCACTGTTCGAAGGGAGGACTTTCCATGGTGTGTCTGTATCAGGGAGGAAACAGAGCTCAGCCTATTATTAACATCCACAGAGAGGAGAGCAGTTCCCATAGCTTGTTCTCTCTGGTGTATGTCTTTGGGCTTGGGCGGTGTGTGTTTGGAACACGAGG
This sequence comes from Atherinosoma microstoma, assembly GCA_037177055.1. Lineage (NCBI taxonomy): Eukaryota > Metazoa > Chordata > Actinopteri > Atheriniformes > Atherinidae > Atherinosoma > Atherinosoma microstoma. The sequence continues at coordinate 17,593,897 of JBBBVU010000013.1, forward strand.
AGATGAGAAACAGAGTGTTTTTATTAGGGAGGAGTCATTTGTGTGCATGTGTGGAAAGCAGAGCATATTTTTGGGGGTACTGCGCAGGCTCCCAGAGCCCCCACCAAAAAGCCCCACACTCCACACTTTAAGTGCAACCAGCTGCATCACGGCGAGAGCAGGAAGAGAGAAGTCGACAGTGGGGAGAGAGAGTGAAGACTGCGTGAAGAGAGAGGAGGAAAAGAGGAGACGAGGAGGGAGCAGTGAAAGGGGAAAGTGAGAGCGAGGAGACAGCACTGAGAATGTAGAGGAGGGGGGGGGGGTTTAGGGAGGTGTGAGCTCAGGAGGGGTCATCCTGGAAACAAATCAACGGCTGATACATTCTTAGGGACTAGTTGGACTGAAGCTCTTCCTCCTTGGCTGCCTATTGGCTGGGAGCTGCTCCGAGGAATGCACCGGAGCCTGCCTATGGAAAGCAGAGGCAATGACCTCCAGCTCTCTCACAGTGGCACAAAGTGGCAATTGTTTGAGTTTGAAGAAAAGGGGGATGGAGCAGGAATGCAGAAAGAAGCCCATAACTCTCTCTTTTCCTCCGTGCTCCCTTGTGCTTCTTTTTGTCTTTCTGTCCATCTCTTTCTCCCCCCTCTACTCACTCTTTATTATTCACAATCTCTCCTTCCCTCCCTCTTCATTGCCCTCTTCACTTTACTCTTTTCATGCCAATCCTGTGTACCTTCCTGTTTTCAATCAAGCCTAAAAAGAAGGCTGCTTGCTGATTGTACAAAAACATAAGGCCTGTGATAGGAGATAAATTAAGGGAGGTTTTAGCAAGTCTCACCTTAACCAGTTGATACGGAACAAAACAGGTTTTTTTTTTTATCAAACATGACACATAAAATAAAAGAGGGGGTGGGAGAGGTGATCAGCTCTACTGGGCACACATCAGGATAAGTTCTAGAGGCCATGTTCAGTGTTTACACCAAGAATGCATTTAACATGATCAGCAATGAAGTTGGTAATAAAGCTCAAACCAAGAGGTCAAACATTTAGCTTAGCTTGCAATTCTAGCTAACTTTTTCACATTCAGCTTTCGTAAAGATACAAAATATCAATTAGTGAGTTTTTAACAAGGTTGTTGTTTTTGTGTGTGTTTTTTTTTCATTTCTTATCTTTGAACTGAGCCTGGCTGGTCATTAAATACTGCTTTGTTTTTTTTTGCTAAGCTAACTTCCAAAGCTACAGTCAGCATGATGTTTCAATCACCTGTCTCAGAGAGAGAATATCACAGTCCCAAAGACAGACCAGATGAAGTCTAGCACTTTATCACACCATCTGCCATGTTGGAAATATGGCTGCAGAGGTTTTGAAAACGTAACTTTTTTTAGCATCATTAATTATTGGTTGACAAACCAAAATTGTGTACATTTCAATGACTTATCCACTACCTTTAGCTCCCATTGAACCTCTCTACTTACTGACACCAACACCAGGGATTCTGCAGTAAAAACATATAGAAATCTAATCTTTAAAACATTAGTAAAGCTTCTCTACTATTCCTCTTGGCAAAATTGCACAATTTCTCACCAAGGGTTGCTCCTAGACCTCGTAACACAGGTCACACAACATACTACTACTGTGTGGGACATTTTGCATCATAAAAACATTGCTGTTCTTTAACCCACAGTCAGCATAACTTTCAATTTGTTCATGCTGCTCTAGCTGGCTCATTGCAGTTTAAATTTTAAGCCCAGTCAGTACAAATTGAATCATTCAGCGATTTGTTGCAATTCTGGCAGAGTCTGTTGGTTAATTTGTTTATCACAGAGGCCGGTCTCCCAGCATTCCCCCCCCCAGTTTTCACATCCAGGCCAAAAGACTTCATTTTGGCAAAAGCTTGAGCGCTGGTTAAAACTTGTTTTCATGGAGCCCCTCCTCCTACTCTGTTCTGCTCCATTCCAAACAGCCCAAAAAAAAAAAAAAAAAAAGCCACATTTGGCTGCAGAGAGGCCATTTTTATCATATAGCTAAGACACTCCTGATCATTTCCTGCTATCCTGCAAGTAGATTTCAATACAGCAAACAGTCGTTGGACCATTATTCTTTTCACATAACTCTTTTTTTGCACTTTCATCCCACAGCTCTTTCCCAGCCACAACCAGGAATTCCCCGACTAAAATCAAAATGATGATGTGTTTGGGAGTTATATTATTCATGCGTGTACGTACAATCAGGCACAAACTGGCCGGGTGCACTACACATGCACCACAGTTCCGGTTGTGGTCTTTAACACAACAACTGACAAACAGAAGAAGCTGCCAACAACAGAGAATAACCACAAAGGATAGCGTGAATATCAGTTGTAGAAAAACCACTTAATTTGGTACGATTTTGCAGCCAGCTAAGTTTGTTTGTCATTCATTTTGGTCCATTTGGTGACATAATAGGTCAACCGTAAAAACCCCAATGCTTATGACCTGAGAGGGGACATCCATCTCCCATATCCCAAATTATCAAATTGAAGGAGGTCATGCTTTGGGTCAATAAAGATTCCCGTCTCGTGCTTGTATACTAGATGGTAGTCCGATTAAAAAGTCTAAGTGAGCTATAACTGTAGCTCGGCTTAACGATGCTTGGAAGCACACTGCCCGTTTTGTAACTAAAGTTCCTGAGCTTTCTCCTCCAGAACCCCTGCCTTCTCCCTTCCCTCAGCTGTGGGAATATCCTGGATAAGAGACAGAAGGTCAGAAGGGAAGGAAAAAAACTTCCAAACTCCAGCAGCTGGGCCACTGGAACAGGATAGCCTGTAAAAGACAGGGCACTCACCTTTCTTGTGACTGCTGGGTCTAGATAACTCCTCAGCTTTTGGAGGTACGTGTGTGGCGGGTTTTTCACTTGGAATCGTTCCTGTCAACAAAAAAAAAAAAAAAGAGAGAAAGAAAAAGCTGTGAAATGAGCTGAACAAAAGGAAATGGGAAAAAGGAAAAGAAGAGAATGAAACATAAAGGAAACTTCTCTGGTATCAAAAACAACAGTTGTGACTGCACTAAATGCAAAAAACTTTACAAATCCCACCCTGTCACATAACCAGCACACTGTAAACTAACTACTGAGATAAGCCATCAGGCTGAATCAGAATAGGCTTTGAGTAAATTTAACTTTTCATCAATAACCTTGAATTTGACAGAAATCAGACCACGTTCCACTTTAAGAAGGAAATAGTGATCATTTCTACATTCAGAAAATGCTTTTGGCATGACAAACCTTTGGTTTTTTCTGGGAGCTTTTCTAGTACCATCAGCATTACATAATGCATTTGTTAGAGGAAAAAGTTGTCAGATGACCACAGCAACAATATATCATAAAGATAGCGCGGGGTCTGTGATCCATCTTTTCTGGATATGCATGTATGTGAGCAAAGTTCAACCAGCAACAGGTTCAGGTCATGTCACTGTGATTTAAATATAGATACAAGAGATTAGTGCTGGATTTGGATCAGTGTGTTGAGCGGGAAACCGTATTTGGATCAGGTTGCCCAGCACAACACAGCAACATGGTATATAGTAACTAGCATGTACGAGTGCATCTTCAATATTTAACCAATGAGGAAAAATACAATAAAGACCTGTTCTTTATTCAACCAGAGTGAAGAGGGACAGAAGCACTGTTCAAAAGACATGCTGCAGACTAGGGAAGGGCAATTTATCAAGACTTTCACACGCGATATAGAATGAGAAAATATAGTTTATATCCAGATAGCTTGTTTTGAGTTAAAAGCATCATTACAGTTATGGTCATTGAAAAGTATTTTTCATTCATTTGGTTTTAGGAGCATTTAATTTAATATACAGCTACTTTAAGTCTACTGTTTTTAAGCACATATGCTGCTGATCCTTAATAAAAGTGCATTTAGCACTGAAGGCTGTAAATTAGAACCACCTCTTTGGTTACTTGACAAAAATATATTGAGATATATATTGTTGTTCATGATTCAGGTAAAAAATATTGAGACATGAATTTTGGTTTACATTGCCCAGCCCTACTGCAGACGGGTATAAACAAAGCAGTAAATCTTATTTTACTAAGGGGTATTGTATTTGAATACATTATGCAAAGTCCAACTCTTATACCGGTTGTCCAAAGGGCTGGCAACTTTGTTAAATTACTTGTTCAATGGCTTATGAACACTTGTTTGAAGTTGACTATAACTTCCTGCATCAATACATTGTCCATTTTAACCGACAGAGACATTGATGCCCAAATATTAGGTTTTTTTTTTTGTAAATTGGGGTTGTTGATATTTTTTCACAGAACTTGCAAAAATAATAAGCTTTTGGTTGTTTGCAGTTACTTGATAAAAACACAAAAGAATATATTCACACATCCACCAAACTTTTTATAAAAGGTGCTGCATGGCTGGATTTGATATAATTTCTGCCCTTGCAGCCTGCATGCACACAAAACAGAGAACAAGTCGGCCAGTAAACACTAAAAAGATGCAGTCCAGAAACAAACACACCTAATTAAAAGGAAGCAGTAGAAAGGTGTCTTGACAAGGATCTTCAACACCTCCTGGGAACTGGTTACTGTCCCAGCCTGCCTTAAACCCACTACAGTCATTCCCATACCACAGAAGGCATCCATAACGGCCTTAATGACTTCAGACTAGTGGCACTAACCGAAATCATGAAGTGCTTTGACCGTCTGGTCCTCCACCCCCTCAAGTCCTTCCTCCCTCATAACTTTGACCTGCACCAGTTTGCTTATCGGGCAAACATCGGTCAACAGCTAATGCCATTACTACTGCCTTGCACACCACCCAGAGCCACCTTGGTGGTGGGAAGCCTGGGACAGACGTCAGAATGCTTTTAGCCAAAAAAAATGACAGATCTGGACTTCCCCTTCTCTACCTGCAGCTGGGTAGACTTCCTCACCGACCGTCCACAAACAGTGAAGGTGGGACCCCTCAGTTTTTCCACTCTGATACTCAGCACAGGCTCCCCCCAGGGCTGCATGCTACATTGTTGTCAATTTTGCTGATGACACAACAATGGTGGGCCAGATCACAAGAGGTGATGAAAAGGCATACAGGCAGGAGGTCCAGAAGCTTGAGGCATGATGTTCTACAAAACAACCTCATGTTGAACACCATCAAAACAAAGGAGATTGTCATAGACTTCAGGAGGGAGGGAGGAAACCATGCCCCACTTCAAATCAGCGGCTCCTGCATAAAGAGAGTCTCCTCCTTCAGGTTCCTAGGGATGCACCTCTCTGACGACCTGACAGTCCACCAACATGTCAGCAGTGGTCCAAAAAACCCAGCAGCAGCTGCACTTTTTAAGATTGCTGAGGAAGTGCCACCTGGATGCTGGCCTGCTAAGGACCTTCTACCGGACTTCAGTTGAAAGCATCTTGACGTACTGCATCACAGTGTGGTTTGCTAGCTGCTCAGCCGGAAACAGGAGAGCGTTGCAGCGAGTGATCAAAGCAGCCCAGAACATCATCGGCTGCCCTCTGCCTTCCCTGGAAGACATTGCCATCTCCTGCGACCTTAGCAGAGCACAGAAAATCTGCTCTGATCACTCACATCCGGGCCATGGTCTCTTCTGCCTCCTTCCCTCTGGCAAAAGATACATAAGCCACAGGTGCTGGACAAACAGTCTCAAAAACAGTTTTTATCCATGGCCGATCAGACTCCTAAATGCACATGTATGAGGCCCAATGGGTTCTAAATCCAAGGACAATGATTGTACCCAAGTACAGCAGCCTTTACTGCTTTGACTGCTTCCCTGCTGCAATATTTCTACACACCACTGTATTTCTGTATGTATATTTTGTTGCAATTTGCCAAGTGCAATATGTTTTTACCAGACATGTTTTCATATTTCATTTTTTTCATTCTATTTTATTCTATTAATTTTATTCTGTAAGTGTTTTCATTCTCATTATACATCACATAAGCTGAGATGTATAATGACAATAAATGTCTATTCTATTCTAAATGCAGGCAAAGGGGTTTCTGCAGGAAATACATGATTTAATTGGGTTAGAAGACATGATTGAGATGGACGACTTCTGTATGTATGTATGTAAAAAAAAAAATGTATCTAAATTTTTTTCTTATACATTTCAATTTAACTTACAAGTCACCAAGCACAAGTGATTAACTTGACCCCAAATAAAAATCATGACCACTCTCACTTGTCTTTCAGCTTTGATGTTCAGGACGTCCCAAACACATTTTTTATTCCTCATACAAAATATGTCTTCTTCTGGCCGGGGCCTCCCTCTGTTGCTTCCTGGGCAGACACTTGGTCGTCTCCGTGGTGGGGTGGCTGGGGTCTGTGCTCTGGGGTGGCTGCCAATCGCCCAGGTCTCTGGGTACCTCTGGCCTGCCTCTGACTCTTGTGCAGGCGAGGTGGAATCTGTATGATCACTCCTCTTTGAACCATCTTCACTCTGTATATTCTGCATGCTGACACAGTCACTGTGTAGTCCTGTAGCTTTATTTACTAATAGATACTTTCAGTTAGTTTTCTGTGTGTGTGTGTGTGTGTGTGTGTGTGTGTGTGTGTGTGTGTGTTTCTGGTACTCTGGTTTTAGTTAAGATGCATGGTTTGTCTCCGCAAGATCATCTGTCATTGGTGCTCCTGACAGTTGTCGGCTTTGTCTTCCTGCAGGGAATGTGAGATATTCTGTTGTGTGTCCATCCAAGTATAGCAGGTTGTCGAGATTCTGGTAAGATTGCATTGTTTTCTATATTGTGCTTTTTGTCTCTTTTTTTTCTCTTTATTCCTTTCTTTTATTTATTCATTTTATTTTACACTATTTTTTCTATTTTCCCGTTCTCTTTATATCCTCTTTCTGTCCCCTCCAGCCAGGTCCAGCAATATTGTGTAAATTTAGTAATAAACAAGCAAAAATAAAGAAAAAGAAAAAAAAGTGCAGAGCAAAGTAAATTTGCTCGGCACAACACTGCAGCCAGACCATCATTCTGCTTGCTACAATGCTGGACAAGACAAGTTTAGAAGAAAACAAAAAGCCAAACACAGCATCACTGCAGATACCTTTCCTTTCAATCCAACCAAAACGATAATGTCAATAATGTTTTTGTTGGATTTTATGCAAAAATTTGGCACTTAAAAAGGTGTAAACATCACTAATCTAAACCTATAACATCATGACTGTCTACCATTAGGTTGGAGTCACCATAACTCACTTTTTAACCTTTCCACAGATTTTGTTAGCAGGTAGTTTTGTAATTTCAATAATATCTGTTAATTTCCAATAGCTGCGGAAAAAAATGATCATTTTACAAATCCAGGGTGTTAGATATTATTTATGTGTATTTGTCTGCCTTTAAACAACTTGGAACTTTCTAGAAATCTATAATGTTATGGCTTTCCAAGCTTCTGAGTGACATGCTTGCCAACAATTAGTCTCATGTAGTTTGTCTTTGTTCACTCTATCTAAAGGTCACAGACAACACTTTGAAACATCTCATGCTTCCAACTTCTTCCTCACTTGACAGCTGAACAAGGTTCTCTATCCTTTTAATTTGAACCCCATAGTTTCCAAGCAGGTAGCAGGAGCTGACAGCACAGTGACAAGGACATGATGCCTCAACGGCTTCCCATCAGCGAACAGTCAGGTCTCCAAAGGATCACAAAAGTTTCACAACTATCGTCTAAGCCTCTGTTTTCCTGAGGTGGATGACGTTGACATTTTAAGGGATGACATACTTAAGTTAACCTTACATTCCTAACTCAACTTATGAATGTCCAGAAAGCTTACATCCCATTCTTATATGCCAACAAGTTGAAGTTATCAGCATCACAAAGGAAGCTATTGCAGTGGATCACATACTTCAGACTAAGGATCGACCGATATCGTTTTTTAGGGCCAATATCGATACCGATTATTAGTAATTAAGGAAACCGATAACCGATATTTAGAAGAAATATTCATTTGCAGCAAAAATGTACATTTTGGTTTCAAAATTGAGACCGTAAACTGTCGGATAATAACACAAAATCTGATTAGTTTCTAGTCTTATGATATATGAATAACAGTTAATGATCTCTCAGGTACATCTAACCCGATTAAGTGCAAACCAATAAAGAGTGTCAGGAAAAGGAACTTTGGATCACTTCATTTATTGGTAGCTTTTGTGATTATTTTTCATAAATATAGTATGAAATAGTCAAATAGTATTATGAGTTTATAAATAAAAATTAAACTTTCACTGATTACAAGACGTGTTTTTTATTAAAATAATTTGTAATTACATTAATTTATTAGTCATATTCATCCATCCATCCATTTTCTGTACCGCTTAATCCACGCAGGGTCGCGGGTGGGCTGGAGTCTATCCCAGCAATTATCAGGCGAGAGGCAGGGTACACCCTGGACAGGTCGCCA
>JBBBVU010000013.1:17630251-17651777 GCA_037177055.1 Atherinosoma microstoma
TATTGAACAAGCAAGCATTACTGAAAAAAAAAATATTTAGGCTTTCAGACATGTCCTGAAATCTTGCTTGTTGTTTCTATAAGTAATGTGTCTATCAGGATCACTGACAGACAAGAAACAGACAAGCTCACAAGAAAAACGTTTTTTAAAACATGCTTTATTTCCAGTTTTATTTGGCAGATTTAGGAAAGTGTGCTTCTTATGAAATGGTGTTATTTGTTATTTGTTTTTATAGTTATATATTTTTCTGATAAATTTCTCTGCTTGATGCCGTGGAAACACAACGAACAAAGGAGAAAGCTGTGAATTTTGAAATGGAGTTATAAGATTATGCAATTTTTTATTCAAATAAAATATAATTTATTAAATCACAATTTAAAAAAAAACCCATGTGTATTTAATGATCAAATTTAAGATCACAGCTACTTTTTAATGGCTGACAATTCAGGTTTACTAAAACAATATTCATATATTTTACTCAATCAAGTTTGTTAATTAACTAAACAAAAAAGAAGATCATTTAAAGAAAACAAAAGTCAAAACTTTTGACATGAGTTGTAAAAGTAATGCCAACATAGACCAAAAGTGAAACTGTACTAATACTACAAGACTATGTGCTTATCTTCGGTGCTGACATGCCTTAATAGGTTTTTCCTTACATCTCATTTCCACCGTTTTAAGAAAACCATGTTAGCTTTACGATAATTTCAATCCAGTCAAAGTATTAGCATAATTACTATTTTATCAACAAAGCAAGCACCATTTACTTATGAAATTAAAAAAATGTGGTTAATAAAGTGTTTTTCAAATAGTGTCAAACTGAAATCAATCAAGAACATCACAGTTGATCATAAGATACTTGTGTGCTGTATGTCGTTACTGGCACCAATAAGATCATCTTAAGGAGTCGTCACTAAGATTCTTCTTAATGATCATCCATACGAGAGTATGGATTCTCCTTTGCCACACCTGAAAAGAGCAATTAGGAAAAATTGTTAGCAAGAATAACAACTAGGAAGCTGAATTATTCAGATGAGTGTGTTTTGATGGTTAAATACCTTCAAATGTGGGTTAAAAGCAAGTAAATGTTTTAATCCAGTCTTGTTTATCGTGTTTTTAGCATTTATCCAGTAGATGGCACCACCTGATCAGTTATAGGATTTTTATTTTAAATTTGTTTCTTCTTTCTTTTGCTTTATAAATTTCTTTTACATTGTTAGTTGTTCTGCTGTTTTACCTGTTTATATTTCATTCTCTTTACCTCATCTATCATGTCTTTGTCCTACATGATTTTTCATTTTGTTTCTGTTTGACCACTGCATGAGTGAAAGAAACATAATCAAAATGACCCACTGATAATATCAGATGTATATTTATTCATTTGCTCATTCACAAACCCCCTACAAGAGACAGATCTTACCATATTTCTGTCTGATTTCATCATGCCTTAGCTGCATCTCTGTTTTCCTGAGAGGAAGAAACAAAGACAAATTGTTTGATGATAGACAACACTGGCAACACACACGCCTACTGTGGTTAAATTATAGCTATAGAATCAACACAAAGGGCTCCTTTGATGTGTTCCTCTATCCATGAAATGACAATTTCACATTTTAATAAAAAAAAGAAAGGATTTGTACTCTGTATGTTGGAATATTGTTAATCCAAACCAACATGATCAGTGAAAATTCTATGCTGCAGAACATCCCCCCTCTTTCCATCATGTCTAATGATAGTTGTTGTTATAATTACAGGAACAAGCTAAAAGAACAAATTTAGTCCTTGGCAGACACCTACTCAATAGCCATTCACCTCGCTTTCTGACGAGCCTTCCTCGCTTTGGTTTGTCGTTCCACTTGTGCATCTTCTCTCTTGTTCCTATGATATAAAATTGTGTATTTATATCCACATTAATCACACCTATATTTTTACACATAAACACGTATGTATAAATAAACAAGCTGGGCATTGCTTCCATAGTAACCCATTTAGACCAGATGCAGCAAATGCATAGTAGTGTTTTGTATGTTTTCAAGACCCCAATGATTTTTTGTAATAAGTTGATGAACATTAGGGTCTCCAGTGGTTATGATACGACATTATCTACATCAAACATTGAGAAATAGGTTAAAACACTTAGCTTAATAAAAAGTGACAATGAAATAAACACAAAAAAGCAGCACATATATGAGAAGGTTCTTGTCAAAGCAAAACACTGGCGGGCCTTGGGGATAGCGGTATCAGGCTAGCTCAACAGAATAACAACCCATTGTGCCCCCACTCCTCGTCCTCCATCTCCTCCTCCTGCCTCCATGTTAAACCAGATTTCACTTTCAGTACTTCAGTTGACTCAAAGCTTACCCAATTCGTTCACACTTGCAGCAGCAGATGCAGCAAACAAGAACAGCAATGAGGATGATACCAGCTACAACTGACATGGTGATGATCAATACCTGGAAGTTGACTGTATATCAAAAAGAGAAATGATTAAAATCTACTACATCGTGAGCAGCTTGTAAAAATAAATAACAAAAAACAAAAAAAACCAACAACAACATAAAAATCACGACAGTGATGGTTTGAATCCTGGTTGACTGCTGGTCTCATTTCAGCATGATTAATGACTTAATTATTTTTCAGTCTTATGACAACTGCCTAACCAATATCTTCTTCTCTATAACATCTGCCAATGTACACATCATTTTCATTAATCCACATTACTAATTCTACAGATTGTTTGACCTTTGAAATCTGTTTTGTTTGGTATTTGTTTTGCTGTTTTACAGATATTCCTGTCATATACTCTGGCCAAAACATCCCCACATACCAACCCTTTAATATCAGAAAACACTTACAAGGTATACCCTGGTTTGGAATCAATGATTATACTTTGTCATTCTTACCCCAACATACCCCCCAGCGGGCATCATTCAGGGGACAAACACTGCTGGGGGGCAGGATGTTCTTCATTGGGTAGTCAATGCATTGTTTTGTCGGGATGCACCACAAACACTGAAACAAATAGAGCAACAAAGACTCAACTATGATACTTATGGCAACACATCAGCAGCTGGTAACAACATCTGGCTGAATTGCTGGACACTTACAGCAACATTCTGCAAGCAGTCAGCACAACTAGTGTTGGATTTCAGGTCACATGGAACTGAAACGCATAGAAAACAAGATCAGAAAAACATAAAATTTTAACTTTATGAAAAATTACAAAACGTAGTCTACTTTAGGTGCACTATTAGATGGATGTGTGTGGACAAAGATGAAGTTGGTCTACTGTGGAATATGACAAATCTAAGACACAAAAATTAATCTCCAAATCGAGATGGATTTTCTTGGCTACTTTGGTTGCTGCTGATGTCATGTGACAGCCTCCTGACCCGACTGTGGCCGCAAGAAACAAAGCAGAACAGCAGAGAAAACTTACCCGGAGGTGGAGAAGGGGTCGCAGTCTGCGCTTGGGTTGCGGTAATGAGAGCAAAGTAAGAAATTAATGCAAAAACGGAGGTGTAAAACCTGAACATGATGGTGCGAATGACAAGCCTCAACTGCTGAAGAAAAGATTTGCGAGGAGTCAAACTGAAGGCTGGGCCTCTGGTTGACGGGGGGTGACGTCATTAACTCCTGACGCTGGTGTCAGGAAACAGCTGCGGTGTGACACATCTTACTGATAATAAAGCTATGTGGTGGTTAAAAAAAATGCCTCCGCTCACAGGTCGATTGTAATAAAACCAAAACAACTTTATTCATCACAAAGTCCTTTACAAAAAGCATAAAATTATGATAACTCGCAAATTAATTTATTGCACTAAAGGCAGAAATAGAAATATGAATGAATAAATAAAAACACATAAACATGAGAATTAAACCAGGGCAAAACGAATAGTGAAGTCAATACAAGCAAGAAGTATGTTTTAAGATTTGTCGTAAAAATTTAGGGCCCAAGTTCATTCCACAGGAGAGGAGCCTCAGGCTTTAAAGCTCTACCTCCTGTTCTTTATTTACGAATACTTGGTACCACTGAAGTCTTTTCAACACTACTCGGCTCTGCTGAACTTGGCTCTATTCAGTTGAGGTAATTTAGGTCCGACAATTGATCATAATGTATAAATGCACAAAGGAAATGTAACTGGCAATGAAATTGGAGATGAATAACACTGCAATAACAGAAGTATTTCAAGAATCTGTAAAAGGGCATTTGGTGTTATTAACAGAGCACTTTCATGGTAACCAGGTTGGGATAAAAACTAGATTTACATGCTGCCCTGTTTATTTACTTTTAATCCAGATTCCTCTAAACAAACCCCTGAGCTTTGTGCTCATCTGGGAAACAGGGGAGGAAAAGTTTGGGCCAAAATGAACTCATCAATTTTTATGGTCAATGTAGTTCAGTAAAAGCCTCTATTGTTGGTTTAATGCTACTTACTTTTGCACAAGGGATTTCCTAAATCGAACAGTAAGCATACCATCAGATAAAGTTTGTAACAAAGAAACCACATTCACTTTCCCTGTTTGCATAAGTTAGCTAAATTATTAGATGCTCTGTTGACTGTATTCTTAGATTAAATTTATCCAGACTCTAAAATGATGTTATTTATTAGGTTTTGACTGTAGGGAAAACCGTCAAATGTCCACAGAACTAAGGTATGAGCGCTTCAACCACATTACAAAGTAGTTTGTTACATAACAAGTTAGTAGTTAGTTCTGATAACTAATAAATATTTTCCTTCATTCAGTGAGCCTCCTTTGAAACCCACCGCTCACAAATCAAACCTCTGTTCTGGCAGATATTTTGGGAAAACAGGAAAAAAAAAAAGACTTTTGTCATGCTTTCCCTAATTACTAATGATTATAGTTAATCAGCACTGGGAACAACACTGGATGTGCTACTTGATTTTTAGGACCCATAACCAGTAGTGTAGTGAAGAAGTGGGTAAATCCATTATTTAGCAATGAATGCTTCCCGACAGACTATAAAAGATTACACAAAAAAAAGAGAAGAGACTATACCCTGCACCCATTAGTACTCTGTCACTACAGCATATGGTAAATGGAGTGTACTTATATAGTGGTTTTCTAGTCACATGGTCACTCAAAGTGCTTTGACACTACACATCTCATTCACACAGCACTTAAATTATAACATGCTGAGTGCTACACATTCATACCCCTGATAGGCACATCCTGAGGCAAGGTGGGGTTCAGTGCCTTGCCCAAGGACACTTTGACAGGTATTCAGGGGGCTGGGAATTGAACTGCTGACTTTCCGGTTGGCAGACAACTGCTCTTCCCTCCTGAGCAATTAAGCCCTCTTTAAGCATTATGTAAGCTGTGTGAAAGCATAGAAATTCATTTAATCAATTCCTTACATTTTTACCAGAATTTAATTTAATTTTTTTACATATACACACTTAAATTCCAGCTGGAGTGTTTCTGGTATTATTGTTTTAGGATACATTTTGTAGAAATGTGCCCATGTTTGACTTCCCAACTGTCCTCAAACTGTTTTGCTAACAGTAGATATAATAATATCTTTGCACATGATTTAAAAAAAAGAGAGATTGGAAAAAACAAACAGTAGATATAAAAAAATATGAGATCACAACAAGGAGCTTTTGAAATACAATAATTTATTAAAGCATTTTTAAATTCTTATATAAAACATTTTCTGATTTTTCTTCTTCAAAACAATCAGAAATCTCAGAAACACAGTCATCATCAGTGGCAAGATCAGTCTCTGGTGTGGCCGCCGGCAGCTGACCAGAGTGCCTAAATGTGAATGATTGGAGAGCGATGGAAGACAGTGTAGTAATATGAGGTAAATACTAAGCTCATTATGTTGAGATCATATCATTCTAATCATGAACTATACTGGAAGATGATTGGCATAGGCTCCATATCTTTGTGTTTGTACTGACGTTAGAGGAGGGAAACATCCTCCAGTCAGTGAGACATGAACAGGAACTAAGGGCAACACACTTCAGTTGTTTTGTAACAGTCACAGAAGCACGGCACAAAATGGAGATAATCAAAAGCAAATTATGGACAGCCTGTCAATCTCTGAACCATGTTACTTTCTGTGTCACTAAATGCACAAACGAGTGAAAAACTAACAAAACTGCATCAATGCATTTTGAGCACAGCATTCATTTCTCTGCAGTTACCCTCTAAAATCCATTGAGCTATTTTATAAATAAATACCCCACCTGGCTGCTCACATCACTATAAAAACAACATACACACACACACATACATACACTTACACAAACTAATGTTACAGACGCAGTGAGATGTTGTTGACATGCTTGCATTTTAAAACACATCCTTTAACGTCAGTTTTGGCTATTTCAAAAGACACTCAGCTCAAACAAAGTATTAGTTCTGGGACAGAAGCACAAATATTTTAACCAATTTTAATAACTAATATCTTGATGAAAGTTTAAAGATGTAGTGGATTATCAAATCAATTCTGCTTATTTGTTGACTTATAAGAAATACCTAGTTTATGTTTGAGATGTGCTTTTGCAGCACACATGAAAATAATCACACATTAGTTGTATTCTACTCCTGCAAGGCCACAATTACTCTCCAAGCAACAATGTTTAAATAAGGCAAGATAAGGGACATTTTTTTATCCAATAAACCTGAGGGAATCTCCATTCAGGAGAACATTCATTATACTGGGCCACAATTTTCTGCAGACAAAAAAATTAAAAGAATTAAATAAAGGTGCCAACTCAGTCAGTGTACATTTTCCACTGCAAAACATTCATAAAAGTTGTGAGATTTGGGGGAATTTCTAAACTTTGGAAATTTAAGTGTATCTTATTTTGAATTGTGGTCAACAAAAAACATGTGCAAGTTATCTCAGCTTTCTGCGGACATTAAAAGGAAGCGATACCTGAATTTCTTTTCAAGTAACATGTTAGAAGCGACCACTGTAAGTGGGGCGAGCGAGGAACATGTCTGGATACTGCAGGGAGGGAAGCAAAACTCAGGAGATCCAGATGCTTAAATACTCCCACATTTTCCAAAAGCAGTGAGGAATACACAATTCTGTCTTTGCAGAAAGTTTTCTTTCTGGATGGAGGTTGTCTGTGTTGCCACATAGCTTGAGTCAAACTTTCTGTCTCACAGTCTCTGTTGAAGGAGTTTGTTCCTTATCTTTTCTGTCCGTGCGAGTTATGGGTCAGGTGCAGAGTAGACATTGTTTCCTCTCACGAAAATCACCTGATCCAGTTGGTTCCGTAACTGGAGACAGACTTCACACTGCAGCGCTTCTTCACAATCATGTTTATGTAGGCTTTCATAATCTTCGTGATCTCTCCAACCTGCCAATATATAGATAAAAAATGCATTCAGCCGAGTTGCAGGAGTAAAAAAAAGAAGTCTGGTTCTCCTTTAAAAGAAACATTTACTCCTGTCTTATGTGCTATGATGGTTCACAACAAATTGTGTAGGCAGTGTTATTCCTCTGCATGAAGTGACTATTTCAACGTTTTGTTTTGTTTTTGTTTGTTTGTTTTTACCTTCTGAGTGATGCTGGGGAAACAATTTTTCCTTATCCCCCAACTAAAATATTCCTAAATATATCTTAAAAAAGATCAAATAAAAGTACCTGTGGTGTCTCAAAGAACATTTCTCGCTCATCCACAGTTATCTTGTAGGTGCAGGGCTGTGGAGCACCAAAGAAGATGATGTGCTCATAAGGGAAGGTCTCCAAAGGCTTTGGCTCTCCTCTTTTGTAGACAGACACATTCTCAGCACTCACACTCAACCAGAGATCATGTGGGAATCCCCCCTCTTTGCTCTGTATAGACACACACATGAGACTTATCACAGGGTGATTCTGAACTTATTAATTTGACTGTGTATAGAGACGAGTTGATCAATAATATGAAAGCTGGGGTAGCCTGTAATTGTTGGCTTCACTAGAAGAAAAAAAATCCATAATAACCTTTCTGTAAATCACCATTATCTTTAAGGTAGTTTGAGACACTACTGTTCTTCCAGCTGTGTTTTCTTGGCTCTAAATTCCATACTTTTAAGACTTGATCAGGTGAAGTGGTATAAACAGTAATCACATTTTCTATTTAGTTCATATATAATAGGGATCGCCAACTCTGGTCCTCAAGGGCCACTGTCCTGCAGGTTTTTAGACATTTCCTGCTGCAGCTCAGCTTTCATCTCATGTTCAAGCTATAGCAACAAGTTTTCCAAAGTCAAATACATGAATTCAACAGACAGAAACAAAGACATGACTAGTACTGGATAAGTGCTGGGATAAAAGAACCAGTAACAGTAACAGTAAAAAAAACAAAAAAGCAACAAGTTATACGTACCTCAACATCAAACAATGTGGATCCATATCCATGCCATTCCTTGATGATGGTCATGTATTTGAGCATGGCCTGGTGCTGGTCCAGACTTTTGAGGCGGGACCACTTCTCCACAATGCTTGCCCGGGTGGCAGACATCTCCTCCTTTATCCACATCTCCAGCATCTGCTCCTCCTCCATACGCTGCTTCTTCATAGAGCCCGTCTTCAGCCCCCGGCGCAGTGTGCCATCCAAGAAGCTGGTTCTCCGACGCTCAAGAGTTTGACCTGATCCCGAGGCCCCACCCACCTTGGTAAACTGTAAGATGCGACTGCGCAAGCGCCCCACGGGGTAAACACTTTCTAGGCTCCACGTGATGCGCACTTTGTCTCCATACAAGAACTGCAGGCGCAGAGCTGCAAGGTGCTGCAGGGTCTCTTCACGTGCAGGGAAGTGGCCTCGGGTCAAACTTTCATGGGCCTGATGAAGAACAAGAAAAAAACAAAACATTGAAGCCAACTGTATATGTGATTACAGG
The DNA here is from genome assembly GCA_037177055.1 of Atherinosoma microstoma. Classification (NCBI taxonomy): domain Eukaryota; kingdom Metazoa; phylum Chordata; class Actinopteri; order Atheriniformes; family Atherinidae; genus Atherinosoma; species Atherinosoma microstoma. The sequence continues at coordinate 17,639,120 of JBBBVU010000013.1, forward strand.
CTCAATAAAACGGAACATAATCATGTAAATATACCTGCTCAAACATGAATGCGAACTCCACTCCTTCCTTAGGCATGCTTTCCACATCCAAGAAACAGTAGAGTTTAAAATACAGTTTCCATTGGCCTTCATCCCGAGCTTCCTCACTGCCAGCCAGTCTGGTAAGGAAAGCCATAAGTCCGTCACTCACACATCTGTTTTTGTCTAATTTTATGAAATCTCGTCATTATCATTTCCAGGACACAAATTTTTATGTCCCTCTTTAGGTGTTTCAATCATAACAAAGCTCAGAGTTAAGAAAAAAAAAAACAGATTGAAAAGTACAAGATCCCGATAAGTACTGTTCAAACATACCTTTCAAACTTGGCTAGAACATCAGCTACAAGTACCCTGCTTTCCACAGCTTTGTCAACAGTATTGTTGTGCTCGAAGAGCGCAAACATGTTCCTGCTGTCCTCCATAGCCAAACCTCTGATCAGTTTCTCGACCACCTGAGGAAAAAGGGACAATATTCAAACCAAATATTTCTTACTTATATAAATGACTTTTTGTCTTACTAGACAAAGACAAAAACATAACATACATGAGAAAACTGCTTACTTACCTCTCCGGCAGTGGTGTGAGAGTTAATGGAGATCTTGCAGGAGCCCCCTCCGTGGCAGTAGACTGTGGTGGTCATTTCCTGTCTGGTAAACAGTGCCATGATTTCTTCTTGGGAAGGAACAAACTCCCTGGTTTTGGTCTTCTTAAGAGACTCTCCAATGAAATGAGCAAACATTTCAATTTCTGTTCCAGGAAATAGCTCCTTAATCCTGAGAGAAACCCACAGACACAACAACAGGAGTTTCAACTAACTGTAAGTCTTTCAACACTCCATTGCCGCGATGTGTTGTTTCAAAACACGTCCGTACCGTTTCAGGTGAAACTTGAGGTAGCGCAGGATGCCTCGGCTGGGCAGGAAGGTGCAGCTCATGCAGGTCAGGAGATGCCAGTGGGCACGATTGGCAGGACTATTCGGATGTGGCACGTGATTACTTTGTTTGATCAGCTGACAGTAAACTTCATCTCTTAATGGCCTCAAGTCTTGACATGTCTGCAGGATTCCCTGGATGATTGGCATGGGGTCTGACACAGCCTCCATCTCCTGCAGTGAGTTGAAAATCTTAACGGCCTCATCCTGCAGGCTGGTGTAACCCTTTTCCTTTTGCACTGAGAGACAGAGAGGGCTAAAATCAATATCAAAATTTGATACTCACTTGCCCCAAGAAAGTAGTCGAACTACACTGAAGCACTGTTCACTGTTTTTGAAACTCATCATGAATACATCATGATAGAACCACACAGCTTGTAATCAGATACACCTGGAAAACAAGTATCCAGGATGGTAATGATGTGCATTAATGCAGATGGCAGTGACACATCTGCACATCTGTGAAGGCAGCATGAATGCTGAATGATACATCGAGGTTTTAGAGCAACATATGCAGCCATTCAGACAATGATGTTCTTCAGGGAAGACTTTTTTAAGAGTCCAGATGCTAAATTAGACTGCCTGCAACCCAGACCTGTCATGCATTCTTAAACACAAAATAAGACAAATAAGTTCCCCGAGTATATTTTTCAAGACAACAAAAGACATTTTTAGCTTTGACACCTGACGTGTGAAATTGGACAAACATTTGATTTTACAATTTGGTGCCCACAATGAGCAAATTTATCATCAGCAATGTTGAAAAAGGTAGATGTAGGCCAGAGTACTCACAAGGAACGCTGACATCTCCATAAGGCAGAGGTAGAAGAGGAGAGTGCAAAGGATGCTGGGTATATCGCAGGATGGGGTTCCTCCAGTACGTCTGCTCCACAGCCTCCACATTTAAACTGCTTTCCTGAACACACACACACACACACACAAAAGACAGAATTAGTATTAGACTCTTTGTTCACTGATTGTTTCTTAAGCAAGACATATCTGGAAAGCAGATGTAGCACAATCATTTGATAAATATTGCAGTAAATCCAAAGAAATGGCTGGATGCCCAGTGAGAGAAAAGAAGTAAACCAAACCTAAAAGATCACAGCACACAGTACAAGTACCTCACTTCACTACTGTGTGTGCCCCTGCCAAAGGTTTGCATGACTGAAAAGATTTAGGTTACAATAAAAATCAATGCTCATATGTTAATAAAATGTGTAATTATTTATGAGACACATGCTTTGTTTAGTATTACAATGATATTATGGCACAAAGGGTTAAAAATAATCATCAATCACCTTGATGTCTCTGATGAGTTGCTGTGTTGGTGTTTCAATGGGAACTTTGCTGTCTATTGCTCCCTGTATGGCATTGGCCCACCGCATGGCTTCATTCAGCATTTTGGTATAAAGCCGGTAGGAATGTTTACGCCCATGCACAATGATATTCCAGTAACCTGGGCAAAAAAAAGCAAAAGAGGCACAAGATGAAGAGCTTAAGACTCCTTGAGAAATATTTCTCCCTGCAAAGGTTACAGTGAATATGGCCAAATATGACACATTCACACATTAACAAGCATTTTTAGATCAAGTTCACTGTGAATATTGTTTAACTGACCAGTGTCCTTGAAGATTTTCTCATCAGGCTGCACCACAGAGCAGAGGCTGTTGAGGACCAGTGTTCCCAATTTAGTAGCGCTCCGCTCTGATGACTTATAATAGTCGAGGGAGTTGGTGGTGAGAACAAACCAGCGTTTCTTCAGCTTTAGAGAAGTGCTCTTGGATCCCGACTTCATCTCTTTATGCAGCCAACCTGTGGATAAAAAGCTTGTATCAATCAATTCATATTTTCTATAAATTTTCTTCAATGTTTGGCTGTGAAAATGATACACAAGTAAGTACACCAATTAATTCCAAATCCCCTACACAAAGCTGAGATTGTGTCTGACCTCTGACCAGAAACTCCTGTCCATCAACCCTTGTGTCTCCTTTGGATTTTTGCAGCAGGCCTATCCAGTGGTGCATCTCCTCAGGTGTGTCCGTGTTGCAGTGGATCACTCTGTTGGCCGTGATGATCACGAATGAGTTTGGCCTGAAAACAGAAAACATAACTTTGATTTTTGCTTTATTCCTCCCATGTACACTACCAGTTAAAAGTTTGGACACACTTATCCATTAAATTTGATGGGAGAGTGTGTCAAAACTTTTGACTGGTATTGTACATCCTGTTGGACAACACAATATATGTAACAAACCGTGTTTGGGTTTAAAAGGCATTCCTTACCTGTCTGGGTTGTCTGATGCACAAACAGAATCAATCAAACCAACATCTAGCGTGCCCTAAGCAGAGAAGAAGAAAAAAAGAAGTTATGAATAGCTGCAAAATGTGTTTAGTAGCTGGTTGATGCAATTATGTACGTTTTCTATTATGAGCACAGAGAGTGGACCGTAAAGGAAAAGTTGCATAAAAGTCTGCACAGTGAAAAGAAGCTGGAAATTCTTAAGGTTGAATTACTTGAATTACTATAACATCCAAAACTGGATCACTTCTACTTCACTATTGCTGTAAAATGGAGCCGGGGCTGGGGCCAAGGCAGCAGAGAGGTAGAACCGCACTAACCACTGCATTCTTTGGGTTGGCCTGTTCGTGGTGCATCTCCATGAGCTGCTCCGGGCTGGCGCTGTGGACCCGACTCAGCACATTGAACCAACCACTGAATGGGTCAGAGGGAGTTCAGAAAGTCCAAGTCAGCAAACATATAATTGAAAAATACACCATGAACTTCCTCTGGAAACCACAAGGGGGAACTTCATTCCTACACATCACTTTTTCGGTGAGACGATGATAAAGTAAAACTCTACTTGCAGGAAAGCTGCAGTCAGTTGGACAGAATATGTGGGTATAATGTACCTGGCATCTTCAGGGGACTCGGCATAGATGTGGTAGGTCCTCTCGTCTGTTACAATGTTCAGTGCATTTTCCTTCTCATGATTGTCCACAATCTCCCTGCAAGAAAATCCACCATAACACTATAAATTCACCATTCAATTAAAACTCGGTTCAGTGAAAATGAACAGAAACTACGGGTCTTACTTGGCGGTGCAGACATCGATGGTTCCTTTCAGCTTCTCTTCACTATCATTCTCAAAGTACATGAGCTTTGACTCACGCAGAACGAACCAGCGCATCTTCCAGTTGCGCCGAGACAAAGTGGACATTCCTCCTCCTTTCTTATAAAGCCAGCCAGATTTCAGGGAATCCTGCTTTGCCCGGAACCACATAAAGGTTTCATCTTTGAGCACACACCAGCGGCGACGCCACGGGATCATCAGGCCACCTGAGAGAAGTAGAGGGGCGCAGAAAGGGGGGGGAGGGGAAAAAAATGAATTGACTTTCTTTTTAAGGGAATCGTCATAACGGGATGAGATATTAAAAAATGCCACATTGTTAAAACCTTTAACCAACATTACAAAATCACACATCCTCTGGTAAGAAAACAAAGTATAACATAAAAACCACACAATACAAGCACAAGAACAGCAACATAGTCTAAAACAAGCTGAACGTACAAGCTGTGTTCAGCTGTGCATTAATCATTTGCATGCCTGCTGGGCAGGGATTTAGTACAGCAACTCACTCTTCATGTAAAGGTAGCCATGGAAATATGGAGGCCCATTCCCATTGAGCATATTCACTCTGCCATTAGAAATCTCCTCATCTGTGTCCACATAGCAGTCATTCTCCTCGTCACTGTCAATGAACTAAAACCAAAACAACAGCGTTATGATGATCCTCTAATGGACATTTGGTGGTCACCTTTGATGTGGAAGTAATAAAATAATGAAAAGCAGGTCATTTTAGAAGCACTTCATGTGAGCAACCAGTATAACATGCCCTACTAAAATCTGTGCTATTTTGCATTTACAGTGCCCAAATTCTGTCTGATCTCATGCCAATTAACTTTAAAAGTAGTCCATGCACAACAAAACTGACACATTTGCACATGCCAACATGTGCACTCTCTTTCTTTCCTTCTGACATTTTGTTGACCTGACCGTGTTGGATCGAAACTCTCTGCCTGATTTGCAGCATCAGGGTTTAGAAGCTCATATGCAGAGCCCAATCAAATAATTCCTACTCAGTTTCATTGTTACTCTTACATGAGCTGAGCCTTGTGATAATGCTTATTGTAACTGACAATGCAGTTGACCACGTTCTCTAGGCAATGTGTGAGAAGGTGAGAGAGAATGTAGAGAAAATCTAGGTGTGTGAATTTGTGTTAGAACAGTAGATACTTCCGTTTTCTAATGTATAATGTTTGTTGAATTTTATGATTTCAGTTTTTTAAAATTCTGTAAACTTCACAAAAAGTTCTTAGTAAACATGAGTACAATTCTTCAGAGGGGATTTCTTCTTCTTCTTCACTGGTCCTGCTTCTCCTGGACATCAGATGTTACTCTAAATAAGTGTTTCCCAAACTGTGGGGCGGGCCCAGAATTATGACAAGGGGGCCACAGCAAGGCTAAATAAAACTTATAGTTTTTACACTGCTAGCAAAACATGAACACATTTTTGAAAGTATTAATGAGCAAACAATGATGAATCAACAAAAGAGATTTCAACTACCAAAAAAAGACAAGAAAATATGATGAGGCATATGTTGCCCTAGGATTGACCGGGTAATGGTCAAGTAATGGTGATGGTCAATGGTGGGTAGTGAAGAGAGACCACAGTCTCAAAATATCATCATCTGACAGAATGAAGTCAAACAAGTTATAACGCAGAGTTGTTTTACCATAGCAGCATTGATGAAGCCCTCACACTATAGCAGAGGGATTGATAAATCCCTGCCACTGACATGGTTTTAACTATAGTTAACGAAGTAGCAGCCAATAAACTAAAGACCATTTCTTGGCACATTTCTTTGTAAGAATCAGAGTGCAAGTAGTAGAGGGATCCGGGACTGTATTATAAGATCAGCACAATAGAATTGCAGCATTGCTTGTTATTTCTTACCGAGTCTGAGCTCCCTCTGAAGGAGTCCAGGCTGTTCTGGGTGCAGGAGGATCTTCCCAGCACCTCTTCATCTGTGATATGGCCATCATTTGTACTAGCACCCGAGCTCCCATGAACCTCCTCAAATTCTTCCTGGTCATAGTCCGATTCTGCGTCTGGCAGGTTTACGTGGGACGACTCCTCTGTCACAGGCTCAAAGTCTGACGCTCTGCTGGTTCTCTGACATGGCTGCCTTTCTCCATTAGTTACTACAGTATGAGGAGGATGGCGAGTTTGGGAGTCTTTAAGAACCGGGGCATGATTGAGTCCATTAGTGGTAACTGGAGTGAGCTTTGCCGGTGTAGGACAAGCACCTGAGGATGAAGAGACCAAAAGTCCCTCTGCAAAAGGAGGTGGAGGAGGGGGAATACTTTGAAATACTTCCTTGTCTAGAGGATCTTTTGCCGGGGGAGGCAAGTCGGGTAAAGGAATGCTCTCATCATCAGCGTGGAAGCCCTCATCCACCTCCTCCTCAGCCAGAGGAGCTGTAGAATCATTTGGATCATGGAGGTTCTCCTCACTAGAGAGTGATGGCTCTAAACCGCCAAAGTCCAGCAGCTCCAGGAACTCGGTAGCCACGCGGGAAGCTTCCTTCTCCAGTCTGTAGATCTCAGCATCCCTCATCTGTCGGAGCTCCTCATGGGAGAAGTCACCGAGGAGAGACACACCGTCTTCCTGCTGCTTCTGCAGACGTTCAATCTCCCTCTCGAGACGCAAGATCTCCTCCATCTGACGGCTCTCCTCCTCTGAGGTGTGGCTGTTTGACAGAGTCTGGGTCAGCGCCTTCTGTTGACAAGAGGAAAAGCAAAACTTAAAGCTGCTATAGTCACAGCTTATGTTTTATTTAATGTCAATTACTGATTATAGACGGCAAAAGAGGCCGTTGGGTTACCTTTTGACAAGCGCCATTCACCAGTGAGTTCCTAAAGAAAAAAATATTGACACAATAGTCATGAAAGAAAGTGAAAAAGGTGATGTGACCTGTAGCAAATCCCCAAAAATATCAGCATACCTTGTTTTGTCCCCTTCAGCTAACAGTTTCTTCTCTTCCTCTCTGATCAGTCTCTGCTCCTCTTCTTTTGCTCTCCTTTTCAACTCCTCATCCATTAATCTCCGTTTCTCCTCCTCCTCTTCCTCCTTTCTCCTCTCCTCCATCCTCCTCCTCTCCTCCTCTACTCGCCTCCTTTCCTCCTCCTCTCTCCTTTTCCTCTCCTCCTCTTGTTTCTGCTTCTCCTCCCTGAGCTGGTGGTAGAGGGATCGGGCGAGCTGGCCTCTGCGATGTTTCTGCAGGATGATGGTGGCCGAGCGCAGACGCAGGAAGATGCGTCTCCAAAAGCGAGCACGGTAGTTCTTCTGGATGGTGACGACGCTGGACAAAACCCTCTTGTATTGCTTCCTAACGGGGCAAGAATCGAACACCAACATTTAGTATTGGAACATTTGGTGACATTGCAAACGTGTTGAGTAGTGCAGCTCTACGTGGGCTCCTCATTAAGACATTAAGCTGGAATCCTGTTTAACTTCACACTGGTTAAAAAAAAAAAAAGTGTACACTGTGAACTGTGCGGTGTTTAGAGTTTCATTGTGGCGGTGTGGGCTGCTGTGTTTAGCCTTGTGACTAAGCCCCAACACCCACACGCAGCACATGCATTGAATACACACACATATAAACATGCACAGGCACAAACACACGTGACTTTCAAGGGACCACACACATTGCTTCGACTCTCTGACCCTTAGCCCGACCTAGTCTCCACAATAATCACCGCATGGGCTTTGATTGGTCTCAGGACAGACTCTGAGCAGAGATAATGTTACATGTAAGAATACAAAGGCTTTACTTGTGTCTTCAGGGAACTTCCCAAGCCTCTGTCTTCAGTATGAACGACTAGGAGGGGAAGGACACCCACAACCTGAACACTGTCATCAGGTCCATTATGGTATCCCAATGGAGCTTTTCAGAGAGCTGTATGTAACCTTACATATGGCTGCATGCAGGTGGAGTACAGTTATTTTAAATGCCTGTGGGTGTCTGCATGCGCAGATGCTTAAGGCACTGCTGTGATAAATACTCTGTCTGGCAGGCAGAGGGGAGAGACAGAAAACTTGTTGCTCGGGCTGAAAAGACAGATTTATTCACAGAAGAAGTCAGTTTCAACTGTACGGCTGAATGTAGCAATAAATTAAAACCTTGGTAAAGATCTCAGATAACTGTCTCTAACAGTACAGTAACAAATAGAATCTTAACTGCTTTTTAAGCCCAAGATATTTTGAACTTGTATGAATAAAAACCTGAAGAAATTCCAACAAGAGGGTCTGAAGATTGAAAAGTCATCAATAAATCGGTCATCAGTGATTTAGCGTGGGATTTTTTTTTTTTGTATTCTGCTGCAGTGTTTTGGATTGATCACACTTGTCTGTGATATTCTAATGTACAAGAACTTTACAGTGTGGTTGAAATATTTTATGAAAGATCTTTTGTTCCCCAACTGAAATTAAAAAAGCATATGATTCGAGAAATATTTGGCTCCACAGTGTAAAGACTGACCCACGTGCAACTTTTCAAGTCTAATACAGACGCAGACAAAAAGATCAACAAATGTGCAAAGGCATGCATGAATGCAGATAATCCAGCCCTCCTGTATACACACAAGCTGTACACCTCTTCCACAAAACAAACACTGACAACTGTCGCTGCCACTCAACCAATCCACCCCTCCTCCACACTCCCCCACTCACCTTGCCACATAGCTGAGGATGTGGGCGCGGATCACCATGCCGGCCCTGCGCCGCACCTCTTCCCTCTCTTTCTCCAGCCTTTGCTCCAGGGCCTCCTTCAAGAACACCTGCGGGTCGGGCAGCGCCACGGCCGACAAGGAGTGACAGAGAAACACAGAGAAGGAGGTTGGGGAGGTAGGTGTGGGGTGTGACAGACAGGATGGGTTAGTTCCTCTTCTTGGTAAGGCTGTAAAAAAAAAAAGGGTGCACAGAGATGTGAAGGATCCCTGTTGTCTGTTGGCAGCACCCTGTGCCCACTGCAGAGGAAGCTGTGGTGCAGCTGAGGCTAGCAGGCTAGCTGCTCTCCCTGACTGTAGAGCAGAAGTGAGGGGAAAAGTGGCACCGAGACTGCAGTGTTGCTGCTAATGCTACCGCTGCAGAGCCTCATTGTGTCCGGGTGTCCTTCCTGAGCCTTTCCCTTCTGCTACTACCGCTGGGTTGATAGCTCAAGTAACATGCACAGTCAGAAAGGCACAGAGAGAGTGGAGGGGAAAGGCAGGGAGAGGAGTGATGAAGGGGTGAGGGGGAGGGATGGTGGCTGGTGTCCAGATAGAAAGCCACACCCCTCCTTGCTTTTATGAAGGAAAGAGAAAGAGTTTAGTTAACCCTTCCCTCACTCCTGGAGACTTCTTTCAATACTGGCACTGTTTAGGTAGGAAATGTGACAGCCTGCAACTTCTCCTAGACCGAAATGCCTATTAACAATAAATATAAAAACAAAATCAAAATTTAGCTTGACAACCAGATTTGAATGTGTGTCATTATAATACGACAAAATCTGTTGCCGGTCTGGAGGATCAAAAGCTCTTATGAGGGGGAAGACCCTTGAGTAGAAGAAGTGTGTGTGTTTGTGTCCCAGATGTTCCACTAATCAAAGGATCCCACAGCTGCAGCTCTGCCTGCCCTCTGTAAAGTTTGTGAGAGGAGGAAGCCTCCTCTTCATCCACATCCTTCCCTGGTCTGTAAAACAAATGGCTCGCAAACACACACACAATCCATGAAACATTGCCCAAGCCCATAATTCTAGGCACACACTTCCCCTGCACACAATCAGCGCGTATATAATTACACACAGATTGTTTCACCAAAGGAAATGTATCCCCTCTCCGAGTCTCAGCCCCCTTCCCACAACCCACACTACATTACCCAAAACCCAAAAAGTCTGTGCACAGAACAGCACATATTCGGACTTGATGTGTGTGAAAAATGAGCCCCTTTCTCCTTCTCTTTCAGTGTACACACCAAGTCAGCCAAGGGTTAGGGTGCTGATCCTGGAGGCAGGTTTTACCCAACCTGTGATTCCAGATTTGTGTACATATGTGAGAAATTTAATATCCCAAGGCATGTGCACGTTAGTGGTTTTGCACCAGTTAAATATTCAAAGGGAACTGTAAATGTGGCTCACATCAAACATTTTTGACTTGATATACATGTCAGCATACTATGTGTGCAGCTGACAGTGTTCACAACGTGCCAGCCAAATATATTACAAAAAAAGTGTCCAAAAGGGAACCAGCAAGTCTGAATAGTCTCAGCCACACAGGAACCACAACTAAGAGCAGGAAGGAACAGGAGGTCAAATGTGGATTAAGCAGATTTCAAAAGAACTCCATAAAACTTCTTTTATTTATATCCTTTACCCTGGCTTCACAGAGATGTTTGATTTTTACCGAGAAACTAAAAAAAAGAAGTTTAACAATCCAGAGTGATAAAATTATTAAAAGTTTATCATGCAGTTTGAGGGGGACTAATGATTGTAGATCATAATGACCTTGTACCTTTCCATTTTCTCACAAGAGATGCGAGTCTTCGCTAACTTTTGCTCAGCTGCAACATGTCATCACTGCAGTCTGCCTCTGCGCCGCTCTTCGGGTGTGCAGTTTGTTAAATGAACAGCTTAGTTAGTGTGAAGAGGCCAACACTCTTCCACCTCCGATAAGGCTGCCTCAGGATTATTATTAAACTCCCCACACTTTGTCACAGTTACAGTAACAGAGTCAGGGTTTTTAGAAGCCAGGCAGTTGTCAACAACAGAGCCATAATTTGACCACAACCAGCCAGGCAATACTTTGGGACATGACTCACTGCAACCGTGGGACACATTAACAGTTTGAGAATGATGGCAGCTCAGCTTCTTGAGAAAGTTTACCTGCCATTCTTTGGTCTCAGAAGATTTACTTCCATCTTTTTATGGACCTTATTTGTGGAACTCTATGTAATGATCTTTTGTATTATTATTATCATTATCATAATAACAATAATAATAATTATTATTCTTTAAATCTTAACATGAGTGCTGTCCTGTTTGTAGAGATTGTTGTCAAGAACATGATGGTGACTAACTGCTTTGCTGCAGTGTCAGTTTAATTCCTGAGCATACCCACCTATAGCCTTCAATTCTTTCCTGCCCAAGTGTGTGCGCTGTTCATACCACCACATTATGGGTACTCAGCTCCTATTCATGGCCCCTAAAAGGCCAAAAATTTTGAGGTTTAGATTTATTTTCTTTGCTAAAGTAAGGTCAAGATTAAACATTTAGTCAAGAGTCAGTGCTGTGCTGGGGCTGTGTTTATGGTTACTGAAAGTACCCAGGGCATGAATCCACTGCAAGTCACTCCAAAGTGACAAAAACAAGTCTGGGCATGTGCATGAGAGACTTTATGTTTGTGTGGGTGTGAGTGTGCGTGTGTGTATACGTGTTGCACCTTTGTCTTCCCCAGCTGCCACTCTGTCTTGGCTTTGTCGTGAAGCGTGAGAAGCTCTAAACAATACTGTTTCTCATCATCCAAGCAGATTTTGTTTTTCAGGATCATCTGGTACCTGTGGACACATGGCACAAACTGTCAGAAACTGCCTCATCTTTTCAGCTCTTTTATAGCCAAATGGTTTATTTAGATTTCTACAACAAAACCCAGCCACTCCTTGCAGTAAAGGGGTGTTTATCATGGCCACTCAAATATAGAAAAAAAAGCTGAATCATGGTTATTTTAGTCGATATAAAGATCAGACTTATTCAACTAGATCACTCGCTGACAATGATAAAAGCCTTTTTTTTTTTAACTTTAACTGTCTTGAAATAGTTGGGAATTTTTTCGTTGGAGTTCTTTGGAACTTTGAACATAATTTGATTGAAAAACAAGGAACTGATTTAAATCTGCCACCACCTCACAGAGGATTATTTTGTCCTTTAAGAGAGGGATAAAAGACACCACTACTTAGGGACAAGGTGCCCTGGATTTATAACACAAGTCAAATGAGAGCGTCATTACAAAATGGAATGCAGCAAAATAATCAGTTTATGTTGATTATCTTGTTTTCATTACAAATGGAGGCCACAACAGTAATTGCTAGCACAATCTGATTTATCCATTAGGTTTTAGGCCTTTCTTTTTTCCCTCCTAAGCGTCTACCTGAAAAATCCTGAAATTCAGTTAGCAAAGGCTCTGTAACTATAGGACCAAACAAGAAAACCTCGGGCTCTTTATAGCTGGTGTCATCATTCTATTGCCTGCGAGATGTTAAAATCTCCCTGAAAATCTTAACCTCCATCCAACTAATAAGTTAAATAAAACTGATCAAACCAACTAAACATTCTCAGCTTTTTGCCACAGAAACAAAACAAAACAAAACAACACTACCAATACTTGAGTCACAGCCTGGGTACCCTCTGCAGCCTATTCAGTGAATGTAACATGCTTGGAAACCTTCAAAAACCAGCATTGTTTGAATTTTAAATTCAACAGGACATAAATGGCTCCAGAGAGGAAGATGTTATTGTATGTATGTATGTGTGTATGTGTGTGTGTGTGTGTGTGTGTGTGTGTGTGTGTGTGTGTGTGTGTGTGTGTGTGT
>JBBBVU010000013.1:17651877-17676120 GCA_037177055.1 Atherinosoma microstoma
TGTGTGTGTGTGTGTGTGTGTGTGTGTGTGTGTGTGTGTGTGTGTGTGTGTGTGTGTGTGTGTGTGTGTGTGTATATTTTCTGACCGGTCGTAGAAGTCCTTGAAGGTTCTGCGTACAGGGAATCCAGCCTTGCGAATCTTCACAGTTTCCAGCATCCCAGAATATCTCAGCTGGTTCAGGACGACATCAGGATCAAACTGATTGGCCTTCTGTCATTGACAAATAAAAAAACAAGCAATTATTTTCATTCCTCCCAAATAATAGCAACAGTAAAAGCTTAGCTTTCCTAACACCTAATAATGTCATTGTTTTTGCAGCAACTGTACACTAAAGGAGCACAACTGGTGTTTCCAATGTGAAAGTATGCAGTACTGCACTTAGTGGAAGATATAAGACAGTTAAGTACTGCAGGCACACCTACTCAAACAGCCCCACTGCTGAGTCAAGTTAACTTGAACAAAAAGTAAATTACTATAGTGAGCTCTATCATTTTACTTTAATAATCAGTTTACTAAAAAGAAAGCAAACACCATCAGTGAAACCTGAACAGTGTTAAGCAAGGCCTTGCCAGCCTGGTGGCCTTTATTCCAGGAATACTCAGCTGCATTGTTCAAAGCTCTGTGTTACAAATAATCCTCAGGCCTTCTTATTGGAGATGATTTGTGTGTCTGTACGCTACAGGCTGCCTCACGCAGGTCCATATGAAAGCCATTTGTCACACAGAGGGCACACAGAGCTGGATAAGCTTTGCACAAGACCACTGCATTCCTCTATGTGTCAATCTAATTACAGGCTAATGCTACTATGCATGGAAACTTGCACACTTGCATGTGTTCATGTTCATGATTAAACACACACACACATAAACGTGCAGCCCTCTGAGCTCTGAACTCTGCTCTTTAGCAGAGGATTTTGGCAGCTGAAAGAGGAATGACATGCTGATTTGTTTGAGGGAAAAACAGCCTGACCCTTCCCTCAGCGACATCCATTCCAAGAAAAGTAGGCGCATGTAAATCACACAGAATCGCTGTTTGTGTGTGTGATTGTCTGTGTGTTTTTAAATGCTTGTCAGAGGATTGTGCATGCCATCCTGTCATACTGCAGGATTAACAGATGAACGGCCTGTTCCGTCTTGACAAGCTGAAGCCAGGTGAGCAAATTTGAAACTGGCCAATAAGAGCAAGAGGACAGCAGGGAAAACCAGCAGGTAAGGTGCAAGGTGTGGAATAATGCATACAGAGTGGGAGGAAAAAAGGTAGTTACTACACTGTGTAGGATAAATACATGCACAATGGAAATGCTGCTGCAGACATTCAAACAGAAAATAAACTAACCCTCAAACTATCACACCCTTAATTGTTGCTGTTTCTTTTGTAATGATTTGTTATGTGGTAAACAGCTGTGAAGATTCTGTAAATAAATGTCCTGCTAGATGCACCACAGCCAAACCATGGTGGTCTCAGCATTCCACTGATGCAGCATAATCAGTGGAGCATCAGCTGAGCCGCCGCAGCTGGAGAAGCGAGCAGTGACCTTTGGCTTCTGGTAAAGCAGCTAAAGTGGTAGGAATGTGCTGGTACGCAACCCTTTCATTTGAGAAATTACAATGACAGTCACTGCACCAAAGTAGGAGGGGGACATGAGTTTATTAGAGATGAATGTCCACATTAAAAACAAACAATATTTACTTTTCAGTGTGGGTCATTTATATGACATTGTGTTAATGAATGTCACTCCACTGTAACTTCCTAGGTGCAGTCATAAGAGCATGGAAACGGTACATCTAAATATTAGCTCTGAGCAATGAGAGCCGTGAATAGCACTAAGGAGGCTTAACTTTGCAGGCGCTGACCTTGACAAGACCTGGCAGGGTTTCAGACTTTTGTATGCGTGTGTGTGTGTGCACTGAAATTTGCATGACTTACCTTGTCCATGTTTGGTTTGATGCAGCGTACGAAAAAGGGGTTGGAGGCACTTAGTGTGGCCATCAGAGAATGGAGAGAATCCTAAAACACATTATCCACAAGAGGGTAAAGAACCAGGCACCAGAGAAGCCAAATACATTTATTTATATCCATTCTTTTTTTTTTCCCTGTTTAGTTTACTAAAAGGTTGTTTTTTTTTAAGGGGGAGTTTTCTATACATTGTATTTCAGATTCATCTTGAAGGGTTTTTCCTACATTAATCTACACACAGTGCTTCATAATTGCAAAGTAAAAAGACATTTCTTGAAGTATTTATAAATTTGCTAAAAATCAAAGACTGAAATATGTCATTTACATAATCACTCAGACCCTTCGTGATATACCTAAAGCCCTTTTGACAGCAGAGTCAGCCTCAGCTCTTTTTGGGAAAGATCCATGCTTGGCACACCTTTCGTTGGAACTGTCTCTCATTCTTCTTGGCAGAAAGAGCAAAGCTCAACCAGATTGATGAGGATTATCAGCATACGGCCATTTTTAGGTCTCCGGAATGACTTTCTGGGTTCTGCATGGGTTTGGTTTAAGTCTCTGGATTTTTTTTTTTAAACAAAGCTACTACCCCCAATGTTTTTCTGGATGGTATGCTTCAGATCTTGTTTAAATTTAACCCTTCACTCAAACCTGATATACTGAGCGCCCTGAAAGGTTTTCATCCAGAATTCCTTTACATTGCTCTGCATCCGTCTATCCCGCTATTTGGCTTCCAGCTCCTGTAACTAAAAAACACCCACAGGATGATGTTGCAATCACCAATTTTGACAACAGTGATGGTAAAAAAGGGATTTCTCAGTGCCTGCTTTGCCAACATGCATCTTTGAGAGTGGGTCAATCTTTCCTTTAGGTGCCTTTTTGAAAAACTCACAGCAGGCTGCCATGTGCCTTCTGCTGAGGAATAGCTTTTGTTTGGAGACTCTAGCTTAAAGACCCAATTGGTGGTGAGTCGCACCAATGGTTGTCCTCTGTAAGCTTCTGCACTCTCTGTAAAGAAACTTCACCTCTCATGTATGGCCATGGTTATCAGTTTGCCAAAGGCCCTTAGTGCCCAATTAAATATTTTTCCTGTACAGTCAGATCTAACAGGTCTGTCGGTGGTTCCAAATCTTATTTTAATTAAGAATGGTGATGGGTGCTGTATTTTTGGTCCCTTAAATGGCAAAAGAAACTTTCTTCTATGAGATCTGTGCATCTGTGCAAAATTCCATGGCTTGTTTTCTCTCCAGTAAACACCTTCAGCTTTCGGCTATGAATCCGTGTAGAGGCACGCTTTTAATTATGTTCAATAAATTGAAAGAATTAACCAATTGGGCGTAATTAGGTAGACTGCAGTGAAGTTATAGAGGCATTACAAGGACCACCAAAAGAAGTAGGATGCACCACTGCTCCAAAAACTGTTATTGTTTTCTCATTATATTAATTGTGTGTAGATTATTGAAGAAAAAAACTTTTAAAAAAGGAGTCTAAAATACAAAATGCATTTAAGTGTCATCTTCACAGTATGTGATTTCACATTTTCAATAATAATTAAAAAGCTTGAGTTAAACAAGAAAGCTTGCCAATCCTCACTTTTTATTTGTTCAGCATTTTGTCCGTGTATCTAAAATGAATAAATATTTGTATTTTGTTCACTTTCCATCTCTTACAGGATTATTTAGCCCATATTTACCTTATGAGATCCACATGAACACATTCCGAGGACCCTGAACTTCCCAGACTTTTTCAGCCTTTCTTTCTTTCCTGTTTCAGACAGACTGTCTCCAGCGAGGCCAGGCCTGGCAGAGCTAAGCGTGATTGGCCCCTGGTTGGCCCCTCTCTGCCCAGCCATCAACCCTAATCCCCTGGCTTTTTGGAACTGTAGGCCAGGGCAGCCTGCCAAATCCTCCCCTGCTCCTTCTTTCCACACTGCAGTTAGGACATGCTAAGTCCTCCACTGCACCCCCACCTCCACCCACAGCTGAGCTTAAAACCACATATCATAATGCACAGCCCATCACCCATCATTGGTTGCAGAACTAAAAGACAGAAAGCACTATCCTTTCCCTCTGTGTCTCCATGATATCTATCCACTAGTTCTTATTTGTGCTTCTGGCTCTTACACTCATTAAACCGGGATAACAAGATGTAAAACTAAGTGATCCTTCTACACTGATGCACATGGGAACAATTAGCTCGTTGTCAGTGCGGTGACACAATCACACAGTCCTGAGTCTAGAGGCAAAAATTATATTTAGGGTAATAGATGCTTCAGTCTTACCCTGAACTGAGAACTGACAGTGGGCTTGCGCCGTGCCGTGCCCATCTTTAAAGTCTCATCTCCATTTCTGCTGCCAACACGCTCAAAGAGGTCGTAGATGAAGTCAAGCCTGCAGACAACCAATGAAGAGGAGGGCGGATGATTGAAGAGACTGTGCATAAAAGCTCAATCATAAGGTATGCAGGTGTACAACATAAAGAGGACAAGCACTCACCTGCTGTCTTTGAGAATAAACAAGATGTCATCTCTGAAGGTGTCTCTATTCTTCTCCAGGATTCCACGTACATCATATAGCACCTGAGCAGGTCAAGACATAAAGGACTAGTGAGAACAGAGGTTACACAGACCCAGTCATGCAAGTCGTCCACAAGATAAATGAAAGAAGATGGATTTTGAATATGTTTACACGCTCTATTAAGTGCATATGATTGTATTTATTTAAATGCAAAGGTCCATGCAGTGCACACATATATGTTTTTAAATGAGGAATGATTTTACAGTATACAGAGCTAATTTGTGCATATACAGTGCATCAATCTTACAAACATCTGCTCAGAGTGTGTTGTGTAACTTAGAGTAAGTGTGAATGCTTGTTTGACGTTTTGATTGAACGAAACACTTCAGGGGCCTCATCAGGCAAAACTGAGTTAACAAGTGACCGTGTTAAAGCAGTCACGTGTTGATTTCTGTTCGGCCTTCATTTTAGCAACCCTGATCCATGCTAACGCATGTTTGGTTTGTGTGTTTACTAATATGCGTCTGTGCTGAAAACACAGAATACTTTATTTCTTGTAAGAAAAAAATACTGCAACCTGATTTTGTGCAAACGCAAGCAGATTTGTGTGCTCATCTACCCCCCTTCCCTAGCCTCAAGGCTTCATCGGATCCAAACATGACGACACGTGTAGGCCTATCTATAAATCACAGAATCAGTACTTTCACTCCACTGCACTTTAGATGGAATACACTAATAAAAGGCTCCGCTCTGTCCATAAATAGGTTTGAAGATGAATTAGACAGTTGAATGTAGTAACTATACATGCAGCAGCTGATGGATCTTATGAAACAATAAGTTATGTGTATCACTGTAATTACTCTGAGACTTCTATGTCACACACAAGTTATTAAGCTGAACTGATTTTGATTTCTGTTCATGTCTGACAAACGACATGCTTATCTTGAACTAAGTGCTCTCTGACATCACACTGTTAATCAAATCTATGGAAAAGGTTCTACAATTTTCCCCAATTAAAGGACAATTTCAAGTAACAGAAAGAGCTTTCAGAGAAAACTACATACACCAATAGAGCAGTGGTTTTCAAACTTTTTGAGCCTTGAACCCCAAGATAACATACATTAGTTTTCGCCTGAGTGATTGATTGTATGATATATAATGGGTCATCCTGCAGCATCCTCTAAATGAATGGCTGGAAAACTGCCAGAAACTTCATAAATAAGGAGGATAAAGTGGTTTTTGGTTCACCGCTGTAACAAAGCATCTACATACCCAAAATCAGCTTCTCTCATAGAAATAATACCAAATTCAGATTTTATTATACGTGTACAAACTTTGTTGTTTATGCGCTAATTTCACAGATTTATGAAATGAAAATTACATGAAAAATGTAAATGAAATGAAAAGTACTTTAATTATCCCAGAGGGAAAATTCAATGTTATATTAGGTTTTTATTTCATTCATTTATTTCATATTTTATCTCTGCATCAATGGTTTAATTTTTACAGTCTTAATGCAAATCCCAATGTTATTTGATAAATGTAGAGATTTTTTGGAGATTTTTTAAAATTATCTGGCGTCCCCTGAAATCATCTTGCAACCCCCATGGGGTCGACCCCCAGTTTGAGAACCACTGCCATAGAGGCATGCTAGAGATAAAGGGAACAACTGTCTGGCCTGCCTGTCCTCTCTGAACCAGGTCATTACCATAACTGTCCATGCCAGGCTTGTAACAAAGCTGCCGCATTCACTGAGGAGACCTTGTCAGGGAGGAATCATGAAGCCATTCTTTATCAAGGCAAATCCTGCTAGTCTTGCCCCACATACCCCTCCCCTTGTCTCTAAACAGTCTCTATATTTGCCCCCCCCCCCCCCATCCTCCTTCCTGCCCTCAGAGTCTTTTTGACCTTTCATTAACCTCCACCAGGAATAATCCCTGTCAACACGTGAGCAAAAGAAGGAGGGGATGACTAAAAGTTTTTCCTGACTCAGGGAAAAAGGTGAAGTAAGAGCGGTGAGACATCAACATCCTGTAGAAGATTCTGGCAAAGAAGATCCCTCAACTCAACTAGCAACTACCTCACTTCCCCCAAGCTATTCATTCAAGAAGCAAAAGGAGCTGGTGTCTATGTTTGTGTAAAAGTGTTGTTAATCACCTCTCCAGCGTAGTGCTTGATGCCAAACTGGTGGTCAGTCACTCTCGGCTTCACATAGTATGGGTTAGTCTGCAGAGAAAGGACAAAGAGACCACAGATTTTTTTTAGGTTTCTTTTTTTTTTTTAAACAAGATGTCCTCGTCTACCTAATTATTTGATCCACGCAGACAGTGCTCTGAGGTCTTCAAGAGTTCAGCAGACACATTAATAACATTTAGTGCTGCTGCAAATAATTACTTACAATAACTTAATCAGTTTTCCCCGTATGAACTGATTCAGAATCAAAATGACGTCTTGAAAAGTCAGTTTGACTTCTGAAAAATTAATCAACATTTTATAATAGCAGCAATATCAAAGATTTGATTACAGAAACTGGTTTGTGCAATACATTTATCTGTAGCTTCTTTCTTTCTTCTTCTTTCTTTTTTCCTTCTTTGCAATTTATTATATGTAAAAAACAGTATTTTTCCATTTATATTTGCACAAGTTTCAATAAATTGCTGTATTTATTTTTCATTTATCTTCATTTGACTTCACAACATTAGGTTAATCACTGGCCTCACTCTCCCCTCACTCTGGAACCTCAATGGAGTAGGTACCGTCAAAATACCTACTCGGCCCCGCTCGGCCCAGGAAACCGCTAGTGGAAACACCCTGAAACCTTGTAAAGTAGAGTAGGGACAAGTGGAAAGGGGGCTAAAGAGGAGTACCTTAAGACTTTTACAAAGCACTAAAATACAGATAGAAAAATCAAATCAACATCATTCCTCTAAAAACCCATCCTGTATTGAAATAGGTTTTTTTTGTTTTTTCTTATTTTACATCAGTCATCTAACTACTTCAGCCCACTTGCATGATGTGAGACAAATGATCTCTAATCCTTTCAGAACAACCTTTACATAAAACACAGATCAGCAGGGCAGGCCTGGGAGAGGTCAGGCAGTTCTTACTGTACAGTAGATCTCTCTTTTTTTTTTTTTTTTTTTTTTTTTAAGTCAGCCACAGAAAACCTTCTGAGAACCCTCTTTTCTGCTGCACACAAAGCCGATCAGGCTGGGAAAATAGCTGATCACATTTCAGCATTGTTGTGTGCTTGGAGGGTGTGTACAAGGTGCCGCAAATACATTCAATGCGGCAGGCGATTCAGCCGCCAGGACAGAGGTTTAACTTTTTGAGGCTGTCTGAGCTGCTGGTTGATGAAAGTATATCCTTGGCTGGGTTTAAGTTACTTTGGTGGATAGATACAGGTCATTTTTATTGCTTTGCAAGTGTCTTTTTGTCTGGGAGGGTTATGTGCTCATATATGTGTGAGAGTTACTGAGGTTTTCATGTTTGGACTCACAGCATGTCGGCTGTGCAGTTTCTCCAAAAGGGTGTAGTCGGTGCCTTTGGGGAAGCGACTCTCTTCGTTGATAAGAGCCAACATGCCCAGTTTCTAAAGGGGAGACAGAAGAGCAGAGAGGGTGAACCACACTACAGTCATGATGGAACTAGTTATAATCCCACATGGACACATCTGGCAGCTTATATTATGAAAATACAACCAGGAAACTGCAAAGTTATTCATTCAATTTTTTCTGTATTTAAAAAGAGAGAGTTTCAGGGAGAGGCACATGGCTTTGAGATGGTTTGATTCACATTCCTACAGCTATACACTGCCACAATAACACAGCAGTAATAATATAATAATGAGGCAAAACACGGGGATGTGTAAGAATAAAACACAGCCACTGGAAATCTTTCAGACACAAGCCCACCTTTGTGACAACTCGGCTTTAAAGTCATTTATAACTATGGTGGTAAAATAACAAATTGTCATCATGCTTTATTTCAACCATACCTCTAACCACTGAGTGGTGTACATTACTGTAAAAACAACATGTAAACTGAGACTATATAATGATAGACTGGGAGATGGGAGTCAGTGTAAGCACAGTGTGGCGTCTGGGTCAGCCTGCTCTGGCTGGTGGTTAGCGGCTGATCCTGGTGACGACTTCGCTCTCTCAAGGTCTGACTGTCTGTTACCTTCTCTATGAGATCCAGACACTCTGCATTATCCATCCAGTCTATGGCTTCCCACTGGATCCCCTCCCTATGAGGACACACAAAGATAGACATGCCATGTATATATACAAATATAAACAAACAGGAAGAAATAATGGCTGTATTATCCAGCATGACATGTGATGAGATGAACCATGTGCAGGCTGCTGGTCTATTATACTAGAAAACAACTGGCTGCAGAAAAATCTGAACCAGATCAAAACGCCTGTGTTGTCTTGAGGAGGCCCCTCCACCCACATCCATATGTGTCTGTGGGACAGTCTCCATGCAAAGTCTTGCTTTAGTTTTAATGGAGATGCATCTGTGTTTACCTGTTGTACTCCAACTGCTCCAGTGAGAAGATGTGCTTGTTGAAATACTCCTGGAGTTTCTCATTAGCATAGTTGATATTGAACTGCTCAAACCGGTTCACCTACAGAATGGAAAACATCTCAAAGTCATATGTTCAGCAACTTAAAGATACCTCCCAGAGACATATAAAAAACAGTTCAGCTATGGATAATAATGTTTTTTTTTTTGTTTTTTTGTTTTTTAAATTTGGTAAAAGGTTATTTTTCTTCCACATTTGGTACAGACAG
Source organism: Atherinosoma microstoma (assembly GCA_037177055.1). Lineage (NCBI taxonomy): Eukaryota > Metazoa > Chordata > Actinopteri > Atheriniformes > Atherinidae > Atherinosoma > Atherinosoma microstoma. The sequence goes on from JBBBVU010000013.1 coordinate 17,661,146, forward strand.
CAGTTACATAAACACTGCATGTAATCTCTCCACTAAACAAAATATTCCTCTCCATTTGTGACATCCAAGACCATTTTGGACACTGGGTAATGAAGTCTAATGCATCTCCATCAATGTTTCTCTCTTAAGCTTTGGCAAACCGATCAATGCTGGTTGACACAGCTGCACCTGTGTGGCAATATCACAAGGGAACATAGATTTAAAGCCACGATACCCTGCAAAATATAAATATACAAATATTTACCTGTCACTAATGGGCTTAATCAGGTTCAACCTCATCGGTACATGTGCATTTAAACACATGGTAGTGTAATGTTAAAATTTATGAAAACTTGACCAAATTCTAAATGCCAGTGTCAAAATCAGGTTCAATTGTTATATATATATAGGATTTTTGTATCACATATTCAAAACACTCCCAAACAATCCAAATCTCATCTTCAAGTTCTGAACCAAATGTTGGAATATTCAATTTATCAAATCCAAATTAGCACACAGGATCATGGGATATCAAGAGCTGAGATGAAGAAAATAAATGTAAAAATCAAATCAAAAATGAAAAGGAAAGGAGATTTTTACAATGATGACCCCTTTATTCTCAGTAAGATGCTTTTGGTATCAAAAAGAAAAAAAAAAGAGGAAGGATCATGAGGCTGCTTTCACCTCAAAGTTCTCAAAGCCAAAAATGTCCAGGATGCCAATGGACTTGAAGTTGTCCTTTCCTTTGATCTTCTGGTTGATTCTCATTATGATCCAGGAAAAACACTGTGAATATAGCGCCATTGCGACAGAATCTCGCGAGTCAACCGCCTGCAGATGACAGAGAGATACAGGTTATGGTGGATACAATGTGATGCACAATCAAAGAAAACTCTGCAAACTGTATCCTAAACAACATATATGAGCCTGGTTCTGTGTGTGTGTGTGAGATGTCAGCGGTGCGTCCATAAAACAAAAAGTGGTTTGGAGACAGAGGAGTGTTATGTCACCGTCTGTCTGCTGGCTGTTGCCATAACAGACAGCGTTTTGCATCATCTACATATCTTAAGGGTGATGTACTGAAGGCAGTATTTGTATTTCATAAAAAAAACAAACAGAGAAAACAAAGTCAAATCACAGCAATGTATAAAATGCTTTTATGATTGCTTGTGGCTTTATTGCCTGTATTTTTGACACTATAGTTGTAATTATCTTACCTTCTTCTTAAAATTTTGACCCTCTTGTATTTTGAGAACAAGAAAAAAAGGAAAGAAAAAAAGAGGTTCCATTGACCTGCACCACCCTTTTCCCGGTCTGTGCCCCTGCCTGGCCACCCATCAAAAATCTTCTAGACCTGCCCCTGACTGTCTGCATTTGGGTATCAGCAAATTTCTTTTGTTCCATCTACAGCTGGCTCAGAATTTTGCAATCAAATTTGTAAATGGTGATAGAAAAGTCAACACTACTCCTGATGTAGCATCCTTTGATAGACTTTCCATCAAATGCAGAATTGATTTCAAAATTCTTTGGATTTTTTAAAAACTTGACACTGTTGGCACATTTCTGAACTTCTCTGATCCTCTAACTACTCCTCCTACCTTTACTGATTGAGATAAGTTGGGAAGGAAAATTAAGGCCCTAAACCTGCGAAAGTGTGTGTAGCCTTCAAAACACAGCTAAAGACAAATTTCTTCCACTAATCTTTTAACTGCATTTAATACTCTCAGCATTAATGTTTGCTTTTTTTAAAACACCATTTATGCTTTGATGAACTGATTAAATGACTAGGTTTGATTTGATTCATGTTCCCTCTTTTCACAAGTACTTGTTTTTAATCTCACCCTGCTTTTTTGTTTTGCTTTGTTATTGTAATCACATGTTAATGTTGTGTGCAGCCCTTTGGTCAACAGTCTTTTCCTCTGATCTGCTCTATAGATAAACTTGATCGGCTGATCTCCAAATAGCATGAAATTAAAGAAACATTCCCCTTAACATTTTAAGCACAGCAGCTCCAGAGTCTGATAAATCTCACCAGAGAACTTTTACAGTCAAACCAAGAATTGTCTTGGCTTTCTACTATTGTAGCAGTTCTCTCAAAATGTTTTCTTGATTTTCTAAAAGTGGGTCGTCGAATGATCGGAAGGTTAGCAGTTCGAATCCTGCTCCCCAGTCAATCTGTCGTTGTGTCCTTGGGCAAGACACTTCACCCTCCCTGCCCCCTGTGTTGGCATCGCTGGTGTATGAATGTGGATGAATGTTCGTGGTGGTCGGAGAGGATGTTGGCCCAAATTGGCTGCCACGTTTCCGACAGTCTGATCCAGGGCAGCTGTGGCTACATATGTAGCTTACCATCACCAAGAATGAATGAGGAGGGATTGAATACAATATAACTACGGATACAAAGTAAAGTGCTTTGAGTGCCTTGAAAAGTGCTATGTAAATCTTATCCATTATTACTATAAAAATTTTAAAAAACACCTCAGTCTAACAGCTTTCTCCTGCTGTGAGGATATCTGTTATTTTAACTCTCAGATTGATGGGCAGCTGGTTAGATGAGCTCATAGCTGCTGATTGCTGACATGATCTGATGAGTCAGAGTGTTCACAAAGTTTCAAAATCTGGATCACTTTACTCTTACTAACAGTAACAGTGAACAAGCCATAATATAGAAGTATATTATGGTCTTAGATCTTTATAAACTTCATCAGAGAACTCCAAGCTTTAGAGTTATCCAAGTGGTCCACTACACCTAATAGAGACCTGCTGAATTTGTCACTACAGAACATTTACAATACAGTAATAGAATTAGTAATAGTCGTATATATTAGAAAGCCAAACATTTTGCAAGATAAAGCAGAAAGAAATGCTGAGATCTGATGACAATAATGGTAAAAAATGCAAGACTGAGTAACGCACTGAAGATAAGTACTGAAGGCCTTTCTAACAACAGCTCCAGGGCATCTGATTGAAACCAGTTGGCTGAGGAAAACTAGGTAAAACAAAAGTTTAAAAGCAAGGTTACAACAACATGATAGGGCTGATGTTAGCAAAAGAAAATAAACTGAATTCAAGACATTATGGAGCCAGCAGGATGAAGATAAACACAGTGAAACCTCTGAAAAAGAGGAAAGTTTCTGAGGTTTTTCTTGCAAATTTGCCCCCATTTGAATCAAATCTAATTTATAAGTAGCCTTAAAGTCACCCTTTCATAACCAGACATCCTCCATACAGAAATATAAAAAAGCTTGAGCTCGCCAGCTTCACTTCCTCCACAGGTATTGTGCTTGAATTGAAATCAAAACAAAAGTGCGGCAGTATGTACTGTACTTAGGGCAACAATGCTCTCGGACTTTTGAGTAATCCATCAAGCCTCTTGCAGCCAGCGGGTGTGAACGAAGTGCTGGTGGCTCCAGGATCTTCGTCACAGTGTTGAGAAGAATGGCTGTTTGTCCAGGATAGTGGAGGGGGGGTTGGCTAAAGAGGGGGACTGCTGCAGGCGATGGTGAGGGGGAGTGACCCCTGGTCGTTGTGAGAAGAAGGCATTCTTGTAGACTCCAGGACTGGAATAATGAACTCTTTTAAGAGACAAGCTGCTTCAAAGGCCATACGCAACAAGCAGCAGCAGCGTGACAGTACAAGTTCTTTGTCTGATGGTGAAAAGCTTTCTTGTGAATTTTGTGTCCCTGTGATAATAGTAAAGGTCCATGCTGCATATTCGCTGACATTTATGAGTATGAGTTGGCTAAAGAGACTGAGCTCAGCCAAAAGAGAGAGTGTCATGAGTCAGAATGTTCTTGTGGCATATGGTGAAAAGGATAACACTCGCACATGAAGACTTGAAATATTCACATTCATTACAGATGACAGCATGGACATTTGACGTACAAATGAATTGTTATGCCAGTGTCTTGGTGCCTGGCTGCACTGCCTTCAGAGGAGAAGACTCACTTCACCCCCCCAGTCATTGGTTCTATTGTGCTTTTGACTCAGATCCCTATCACGATGGCTTTATTGTGCCTGGAATCTGGCAGACAAAAAGCAGGAAATGGCTGGGAGTCACGCAAGGGATCTGGAGAGGCATGTTATGCAGGGCAGCGAGGAAAGGCCGTGTGTGAGTGTGTGTCACCAGGACAGGAGAGGAAGGAGGGGAGTGAGAAAAGCAAATATGTAAATTCCCCTATCAGCCACATGGAGTGATGGGAAGACAAATGTGAAAGGACTGTTATCGCATAGCTGCGGGTGAGGAAGTTGGGTTGGATGTGTTATTACCTGCTCCACAGTGAGGGGGGAGCAGATCTCCTCTCCTCTGAGGATCATGGAGCGCTGGGTCAACACTTCTGACAACTGGAAGGAGTCCAAACCGAGCAGCTCGCTGACATTACTGACCACTGAAACACATACACAGATGGATTGCATTGTAGTGTATGTATAAGTAATGAAAAATGCACACAGTTGACTTCTACTGATGTCAAACAACAGATGTGATGCATAGACTGTGATCCTATACAGTACATGGGAAACTTTACTCTGTTGTTTGAGCTACAGAGCTCTGCAGCCACTGTGGTTTACAGGTTCTTGGGAAAAAGAGGTCAGACACAGCGAACAAAGGAGCCTTAAGCTCATGTTACAGCCTGTTCAGGGCCCTGTCTGCATGTGCAATGTCAATCAAGCTCACAGGAATACTGGAAGGAAGACTATAAAGTGGTCCAACATCTCTAGATGCAGGAACTTAACCACTGAAAGATTTTAAGTAACACTTTTCCTCTTTAATAAAATGCTTTTTTCACATAAATACAACACAGTTGTATTGAGCAAAATCTTCTCATTCACAAGTTCTCCTCCAGGCTTCCTTGGTCATCTATCTGATCAACTCATTTCAAATGAACTCTGCTATTGTAAGTGAAAATAGTTTTGCAAAAGAGTAAATAATTTCAGTGACAATTTGGTCCAAGGATCTGTAATTTGCCAAACATTTCCAGATGATATTCTAGGAAATAACACTGCAAATTAGTACTTGATATACAGCACATTGGAATTTTTCTTGAAAAAACAGCTTTGTTCTTTCAAGGAACATCAATTATCTTTACATCTTTCACATAAATATAAGAAGTCTGCTTGTGGACAAGTTTCAGTCTAGGAAAGAAGTCAGAAATTACAAATTGACAGCTCCATGCTGTTTCTTATCTCATTAAAAATGTGAGTAATTACTCCACCATTGTCAGTCTGACACTAAATGTAAATCAGTTGTACATTTCTGACTCAGTCCTTTCCTCTACCTCCTTTTGAAGTGATCTGAGCTCCGCCAGCCGTCATGAATTCAATGTTGCCCATCTGGAGGACGGCAGATAGCAACTTGAATACATCCCTGATCTCTTCCTCACTGAATTCCATCACTTTTAGTGCTTCCTGTTGAAAAACACAAAGTTACACATAATGTCACAGTTAGTAATCTTGAGAGACACTAGATTTGTTCAAGTCAAGAAATCAATAGAGCATGATATTGTTTTTCTTTACAGCTGTAAAATGCATCCTAGAAAATGTTCTCTAGAAGTGAAATCTAGGCCAAGTAGATTTTTTTTTATTGGTCATTTTTGAAGGTTATGGTGCCCTCTGGGGGTAAAGCCAACAAAGTACAGTAAAAAAAAAAAAAAAAAACTGGTCTCCTCACCATCACACTGTTAAAGAGCTGCTTATCATCAAGACTACTGTCCTGCACACAACCTGATTGACTCAGGTAGTGATACGACTCAGGACCCTCAGACAGGAGGTACATGTCTGCAACACAGAGAAGGGAAGAAATACAATGTAAGAATAAGAAATTGCAACAGTTAAAAAAGTACTACTAAGTAAGTACTACTAAGACTTCTTGTTTTTTGTTGTTGGTTTTTTATGGCTAAATTGGTGGCAATATGACAAACAATGATTTAAAAAGGGTCTAAAGTTGCTTAAAGTGTTGAGATAAATTTAAAAAAAAAAACTCCAGCTGAACATTTGGTTATTAACTAAAGTCTGGCAGAACAAACCTCTGTGACTTTTGCCTGCTCCTGCTAGCAGTGCATAGAAGATGTGGTAGTTTCTCTCACCAGGGTTCTGACGAACCACTCGGTTCTTTGAAAGAGAAGATGGTTAGAAAGCAGTTTCATATCTGAATGGGTTGTGCTGATTGTTCCCTTAAAATAACAAACTTTGTCAACACTGAATGCTTCAAAATTACCTTTTCCAGCAAATCTGTTGATTGAAAGTCAAGGAAAACACAGAAAAATCTGTTTAAACTAAACAATAAACACTTCCAACATGTCAATTCTTCACAGAATGTATGAGTAGCTTTATGAAGGATACAGTCAATGATGCAGCCTCCCTGAATGTTTCCATTCTGTGAAAAGTGGAGCTGTATGAACTTCCCAAAGCGACTGGAGTTATTGTTGTATACAGTCTTTGCATTCCCAAAAGCTTCCATGATGGGACTGCAAATAGAAGAACAGATTTAACATAAATAAATATCTTCTTCAGCCTTGATGGAAAATACACCCTGTTTCATGCTAACTTAGGTAGTAATTGGAATATTTTTTTACATTAAAAAGGATTCATTCAAGCAGCGCTTCCTTACCACTGATCAGTAGTGTGGGATGCCACAAAGACCCCCCAAAAAATCACATCATTCATTCCTTGAATTCAGTGGTTTTGACAGAAGGATTGAGTGGTTTAAAGAACTATTTAGAAAATGTTATCCCTCACCAAAAATTCAATGTCAGTGGCGACAGTTAATAATTGCAAAGACATCTATTTCAATTCAAATATATGAAATAAGATGCCGAGTTGGGAGCTTGATTTGTAGGAGACATTCAGAAATCAAAACAACATTCTCATTATACGCTCACACTGTAATGACCACCATGAAATAAATACGAAATGTAGGCTGAGGACAAAATATCTAAAGGAGGTCAAAGATTTATGACAAGAATCAAATAACTTTAACATAAAAAGTTGGCAGGTGTCAAATATTTTAAACAACCTTCCCATCATTTGCTCTGGCCATCTGTTTTCTTCTAGGTTCAGTTTCTGTTCATACGTAGAAAAATCCAAGACACTCTAAATGCATCACTACAAGCCACAAAAGAATGTTCAAAGTGTTTATAACTCTGATGTGTCTGAGCTGAGAGGAAGAAAGTCTTCTTCTGTTGGAGACTAGTGCATGTATGTGAGTGGAAGATTGCAATGAAATGTAGCTCGTAGCAATTGAAAAGCCTGTGGTCACTACATGGACAGCATCCGAAGACACACCTTGAAAATACTACGCTGCACACTGCCTTGATTTTTAAGGATCTTCATGCAGTTGGTTTTGTTCATACCAGATTTTAATTTCATTCAAGCATACTAAATACTGTAGGTGTAAACGCATACTTCAGAGGATTGGAGTTTGGGGGTCATTCATTACCTGCTCTGGATGAGGGCCTGCTCCACCCTGGTGGTCCTCTCTGACAGAGGAGTACCAGCAGAGTTTTGACTCATTACTGAGAGAAACTTCAGCAGCAGCTTGGTGCTCTCTGTCTTCCCAGCACCGCTCTCACCACTGAAGATGCAAAGACACAAAGAAAAGAGAATGCTTAAACCATGTGTTTAGTCTCATTCAGTCTCGGGCTTAAATGATACCAATAATAATAAATTAAACTAATTCAATTCTCATTTCCAACCATCTTGTGTGTTTGGAGTCTTCTTAAAAGTGGATCCCGCATCTAAATGTGAAGACTTCACGTACCTGATGAGAACACACTGACTGTCGTGTCTCTTCCACAGGCAGCGGTAACACTCGTTGGCCACAGCAAAGATATGAGGAGGCAGCTCCCCCATCTGGTGCTTGCTGTACAAGTCCACTGCAGTGCCGTCATACAGGCCTGCTATCTGCTTGTAGGGATTTACTGCTGCCAGAATCGAACCTATGTTGGTCTGAGACGTATGAAAATGATTCGGTGAGAGGGAGAAGGAATAGATGAGAAAACATAAAGGAAATTGGAGAGGGTTATCAATTAACACACTCATGGTATGACAGATATCAAATGTATTTTTGTTTCATGTTTAGTCTTTACAATTGCAATTTCCCTCTGAGATAAAGAAAGTATTTTTTAATTCATTTTATCAATCTAATTTCATTTACAGCTCTTAACAATTGGTCAAGTATTGTGCTCTAGTGCAATTAATTAGCACCATCAGTTCTGTAGATTCACCCTTCTTTCAGCATATACCTGCAACCAGTAGAACCCTTACACTACTGCAATGTGGCCTAGTTCGCAATAAGGCTGCTAATATTTTAGGATCTACTGGTCCTGCTTGGATAATGCGCTTTGGGGAAAAGTACCTCTCAAAAGTGTGTTTGTGGGTCATCATGCCACAATGAAACCATTCTGCGATGCCATGCAAACGTACTAGACGAACCTCAGAAATGAGATTAGAAGATAGGATTTCCAAAAACAGTTACCACGTGATTATTTTAATAAAGCCTGGATAGATTTTCAGAAGAACCCTAGGGCTTCAATCCTGGGAGCCAGAGTGGATAAAACAAATATCAATGGAATCCACTCCTGACTACACTCACAGAGATTCCCTTTGTTCAAGGGTTTAGCTGTACTTAAAGTGTTATTTAATAGTTTTACACATTAACCTTCTTGCAGCCTACATTTTTTCTGTTCAAGTTTTAGATTGTTTCCCAGCAAACTGCAGCTTGTTTTGCATTTGTATTACATTCCTGCATTGCTGATATTGGAGATGTGTCCCACTTTGTAGTCAAACTAGTCTTCTTTGTCCCACTGTGTAGATTATCCCAGGAGAAAAAAAATCTATTTAAGACTCACATAGATGTTGTCTTTCTGGTAGCGCTGAAAGAGGTTGTGCATGATGGCAGCTTCATGGAGCTCTGCCAGTGTAGACATGTCTTCTACTCCATTAATGCTGCTGGGGTGCATTGGGTACACCGTCTCTCTGTTTAGTTCCTCCTTCTGTAGACAGATCACCTGCACACACACAAACACAGAAACACACAAACCCATGATCAGATGCAGTGAAGGTCAATATCAACAATCACGAATTCACATTCTTATCAAGAAATAGCCCATATACTGCGTCTCAGACTACTCCACATAACTGCCTCCATCTTTGGCTTGTTTGAACAAGACAGGGACAAGAAACTGCTGCGTATCATAATTCTACAGAATCAGATTGACAATAATTCCATGCCGTTCCATTCGAGGACTATTGTATGTTTATTGTTGAATAGCACTCCTGCTGCAACATCCGGTATTTCATGTTCACTGTCTTCGCTTTGAAGTAACAGAAAAAACAACCAGAAAAGCTGTGCATCCTGTGATTCTTCCTGACAAAAAAAAAAAAAACCTACCACAAACATCAGTAGTCAAATACACTATGCTTACTCTGATTGTTTGGATTATCAATTTATGTTATGATTGGCCAAGTGAAAAACAGATGATAAAACTTTAATTGCAAAAAGATGCCAGAGCTTTTTAACATTTGGTCTTTCCAGAACACAGATGATAAAAAAAAAATTAGAAATACATAGTTTTGAATGATCTAGTCTTGCTTTATGGTGTCTCGATAAGCTAATAAATGAGCACCTCTCCTGATATCAACTTACTATATTGTTGTAATGGATTACAATATTCCCTCGTTTAAATAGATCACTTGATGTAGTAATGAATGAGTTATTCAACTAATTGTTTTGGGACAATGACGCTCTACTCTAAGAGGTTCGAAACAGAGTAAACACCTTTCTTAATAACCGCCTCATGAACTCTCTCAGTATCTCCAATCTGTAATGCAGAGATCAATCAAGTGGACAAGTTGAAGATCTGAATCACTCTGTTGGCACGGCCTCAAGCTACTGTTGCATGCATTGATGACAGGCAGATCCACAACATCATACGGGAATAACTGAGGTGAAAAATTATGCTCATGATGCATGTCTGTGCCCGCTGCCTTCATTCCTGGCAGGTAGTGAGCCTATTCAATTCATCTCTCATCAATTTCTTTTTCTCCTACATTCACTTTTTAGCCTCAGTTCAACAAATCTTTCACCATGCAACATTGCTGTAACATTGCAAATTAGCCAGAAGAGCAAAGTGATGATTCAATCGCTTTGTCTTGTCAGTGAAATTTGGTTGTAACATGTGACAGGCGAGGCAAAGTTGAATATCTGACAGCATAGTTACAGAATAGCAGCAGTAGAACAACGAAACATTTGCATAAACCAAAAGTTATTCACAGAAACTCTAGCAGACTTTGTGGCGATCAGAGCCCTAATGCACCAGAGATGAGATAAGAAGACTAATAGACTACTGTTGTGTTGGTCACTTGATGAAAGCCAGCTTGCAGATCAATACAAATAGAGACTGGGATTGTGGCCTCCCAGTGCATTACTACTGGCTCTAGGCATTTACAAATGCGTCCCATTTGGGAGCAGAAGACACAGGGATTTCAGGGAACCGCTGACTCAGCGCAGGCTACAGAGGCTTGGGTGGAGATGGATGGAGGAGGCCGTGGGGGACAGCCACTGGTCAGTTGAGGACAGGAGTTGATTGGCTCTATGAAGGTACAACTAACAAGTTTGTGCCATAAAATCATGTCTGTAACTGAGTTCTTCAAAGTGCCAAATGAAAAGCTTTACCCAAAAATAAATAAATTAATAAAGTTCTGCCACATGATGGCAGCAGAACAGACTTTGTAAACTAGATTAATATAATTATTCTTTATAAAAAACAAAAAAACAAAAAACAAAATCAATAATGTTCAGCAGACCAAAAGAGTAGCATATTGTGTTTCTGGACATCCTATAAGTGGCCAATATTGACTCCTCTATGCGCTCTGTTGTTATTCATTAGCTTGCACAGGTTAGCAAGCATCTAGCTGTCATTATTTGCTGGCAACACACATAGCATTCTGTTGAGCATTATTCTGTGTCTGAAAACATTTGCAGGAAAAGCAAAACAATAAGCTCAAAGACACTAAAACAATAGTTTTCACACGAAACCCTCAAAGCACTCATTTAACTTTTGCTGTAAAAAATACGGCTCTGATGATATCTGCTCTTTTTATGCAGCATTCCTAACATTATAGAGTATTTATCGAAAAACCAATAATTTCAAGATTGATGTTTTCATTTTTTTTTGCATTTTTATGTCAATAATTTAAACATTTCTGCACAAAAACTCCCTCTAAAAGAAGATTTAAAAAATAAAATGCTGTGGTAGTGGTCCCTATCTATTAGACGATGGGCGTAAGCTGAAGCAAAAGCACAATAACAATGCAGTCATCAGTGGATTACTCAATATTGTTGTGGTAATAAGGTTTGTAAAAGGCAGAAGACCTGAGGGAAAAGCAGCATGTGCTGTTTGTGATGTCATCCATCCAGCAGAAGCTTAGAGATTTGCAGCCAGATGTCCCTCAACATTTGGTTTAACTCCACCCTCTCTAACAGCAAATTGGCCCAAATTCATTATAAGTCCTCAGTGACGAATAAATTGAACAGGCATTTCACCCCTGCATTTCATGTGGCTGATTCCACTGTAAACACCCATCTGGAAAAGTTGTCATACAAAAACATGGTTTATTTCAGTGAGATTTGACAAACAAATCGGAAGCAGTACTTAAAAAGCACATTTGATTGAATCATGATGTTATGCATGACTTTGAATAGAGAAAATATCAATTAACAGCTAATACATATCGACACCTTCCTGATCCAAGTTCATTTCTGCTGACCAGATTGTGTGTCAAGCGACCACTCAAACAAACTAGACACCCATGGTATGTTCACTGTCTGTTAGCATTCTTTTAACTCCTGAGGTACTAATTCAAGTAGCACAAATATAGTTGGATGCTAAATTAATCAAGGTTAACTCCATGAGTAGAAACAGGACAAGATTACACTCTCAATTTCCCCTCACGTTTCAAAAGGAAAACAAATATGGCCAAAGCTAAATACACAATAAATTGCATGCTTGGAAAACACGTTTGATGCGCCGTTATGAAAACATAACACAAGGGAGAAAGATAACCTGTTCATATCTTTATGTGTGCAGCTGTAAGTGTGTGTGTACATATTCCATGTGTCTGCCTGCATCTAGATCACCTTGTAAAACCTTTGTTTTTGATCGCCTTAAACTAAGTCACTGTTTGTCAAGGGAAGCTGAGCTGTTTTCAGCATCTAAAGAGGTTTCATATTCCTCTGTTTTACCCCACTGTGGTCTTAGTTTCCCTGTGAGTGACATTCCTCTGAGATGGATCACTGAACTCTGTGCTCATAGCAACAGTATTTCCCCTAATTATTTCTTTATAGCTCCATAAATTTGCTTGTAAATAATTTATTCACTTAACAGCATCCTGTTGATAAACCTAAACAGAAAGTTGCATAAAGCATATACAGTATAGATGCAAACATACCTTCTACTATTAACACTTTTTAATTAATTGCCCATGAGGTGCAGTTATTGTTACATGGTGCAACAGCCTTGTCCCACATGCTTATAATACACCAACTAACGCCCATCTGAGTTAACCCAACTGAGAATAACTTCAGAGACCACATGAATTTCTAACATTTTTAGCTTACAATCAAATAACTTCCCCTCTGATTCCAGTCAGTGCTCAGAAGGCCTTGGATGATTACTGTAATGCTTTGTTCCACAGCGGGTAACACAGCTTTATTGATGGTAATGATTGGAGTGGCGTAATGATGGCAAGAGGCCGTCTAACAATATTTACAACATGTGATTCATGATTGATTTGTAAAGTTATTTGCTGTACATATCGATGCACGCCGAATGGAGCTTGGTGCTGACCCTGGAAAACTATGGTGCTGGACACGTGTCTGGACACATGGCACAAAAGTACAACACGCCAAAAGATTCAGGGAAAAGTTTTTCCTTTTTTTTCATGATAATAAAAATTGAATATTACAGCCTTTAACCTGAAAGTGTTGATATATTGTTTTGTGTTTTCTGGTTTTCTTTTACCATTTATAAATCAATTTAAAAACTTGAAGCATGAAAGTAAACGTTTTACACAAAGCAGAAATGACTAAATATGATTTAATTTTTAAAATACTATATGAATCGAAACAACCAGAGATTAAACACTTACCAAATTAATTGATTAATTGAAAATGACCAACCCTTTTTGACTATATAGATTTATATGTATCTAGTAACAATGTATCTTCTTTGTTTTCTTGCAGTCTGTAGGATGTTTTCTGACAACTTTCTTTAGGAGGTGTAGCAGCTGCTTGTCTGGTTTTTATTTTCAGGTTTTGATGGTACACTTGTTGCTGTTGATTTCTGTTTTGTCTATCTTTGTTTCCTTTTTCTTCTGTTCACTCTCTTATTTTCCCTTCTGTTTGTTCCCCCAGTCAGGCCCAGCATTAACATATAATTCAACAATAACCAAAGTAAAAGTATCAAGGACAGTCTTGTAACAACAAAGCTTCATTTCTTTTATACCCATGAATTATAACTCCCCTATGGCAAGGCAATTTTTTTGTGCACATCATGGCAGGCAGATCATCACTCTGCTTGCCGTAATGATGTACGGGACAAGGTTTGAAAAAAAAAAACAGCTGAACAAAAATATTATTTTGATAGCAAATACACTTTTTTATATGATTGAACATAATTAAAGTAATAAAGGAAAAATATTTTGGTGCAGCACTACTATTAAATCATTTTCTTAAAATAGCTTTTTCTTCATTTTTAAATCTCTAAATAAAACAAATTAAAATAGCTCAAACTGGGCCAAATCATTTAGTCTCAACAAAATGATCTCAGTTAAATAGTGGAAAGAGCTCTTCCCAACAATGAAGCTACAGCAACCAATAGAATCTGAAACTTTCTTGCAGCTGAGAGGCTCTTTCCTTTTGTTCCCTCCTCACTGAAACCACACCCTGCTGCTGCGCTTTGTTCAGCCAGCTCCACTGAATATTCACATCTACTGTAGGTGGAGTCAGGCTCTGCCACAAAGACTTGTGTTTTACAGTCAGATCTACTCAGGCCTTTAAAAGAGACACATGGTAACACACAGAATCACAGACTGTGTGGACATAAACTGAGTTCCTCTTTGTTTACCACTAGCTGTTTTTGCCTCCACCACTCGTGTCTGACTCCCTCTTTCTTACAGTGAATCCATCTGCTGCAGGGGGATCCCACCCCGACCCAGGAGGGAAAAAAGGAGGGAGAGTGGAGGAGGAAAGGCGTATGGACGGTGAAAACTGTGAAAACAAAAAGCTGAGTGGGAGTTTTACACTGCAATCAAAAATCTCCCAAAATATTCACACTAATTTCCCCTAAAATAGCAAAAGCACATCTGAATCAATTTTGTTTAGCACACACATATACATAAACAGATGCCACCAGTAAGGTTTGTGAGCACGTTATGTCTCTGAGCTTACTCATGAATGCACATAAAGGCCCACATAATGGCTCCATTGACTGATCATTCAGAAAAGACTGAGGGGCCATCAATGACCTATTTTAAACCACAGAGACTTAATGTCTACAGACTGAACAACTTCAGCATTCACATTATTTAAGTGTTAAATTTAAGCACTTTCCCTTTCAGTAAAGATCATTTTCCTTGATAGTGAAGCAAAGCATACAGACTCACACTTTTGATTGGATTATACCTTTTTCTTTTATTTCTAAACAAATATTAATCCTTCTGCAGTTTATCAGCTGGGGCATCACATGATTGATGCATAACAGTGATAATTGGATGTGGTCTACTAACATAATAACTTATTGAAAGTGACATCACCAGCAGGTATTTAGTTCAGGTGACAAATCAGCTTCCTGTTTTCTTTACAAGCACTCCCATCTGGAGATAACTCGCACACTGTTAATCCAGCTGGTGCCATCTGGCCACACAAAACACACACACACACACACACACACACACACACACACACACACACACACACACACACACACACACACACACAC
>JBBBVU010000013.1:17676220-17697130 GCA_037177055.1 Atherinosoma microstoma
ACACACACACACACACACACACACACACACACACACACACACACACACACACACACACACACACACACACACAGGAATACATTTCAACAAACAAAACCCACAAGACATTTAACTGTGTATCTGCTGTATCTTATTTGTCCATTTAGGTCTAGGTGTATGTTGTACCAGGGATGAGACAGTGATGAATGCTGATATGAAGGTTCATTTGACAGGTGCCAGGTCAGCTGATTAAGGGACGGGCCTTGTGGGTAAAGACACTCTCTTGAGTCAAGCTGAGCACTCAGGCAGCGAGATCCATCTTGGTGTGAGCACTGAAGCAATGGATAATGGCATATCCTACCTCCCAAAAGTGGAAAATGCTGCCATGATACATTTACCAAACTACTGACAACATGTGCCCAAACATTGGCTGGGAGACAACCCACACATCACACACACAGAATATCTTATTCTTTATAGGGAAGTTGGATTAAATAAATAGGCTGTGCTTTGCCAATAAACCTCAGATCAACATCCTGTAAGGAACAGAAGATCACATGAGGTCAGGCCGGGATCTGAAGGAGGAGACGGTCTGTTTTTCAGTCTTACATTCTTGTCATTCCAGCTGCAGAATCTTAGGAATCAAAAATAGAGGAGAAACCCGTATACGTGTCCTGATAGGCAACATCCTGAGTTCACATGTTCAGTTCATAATGTGACAGCTCAGCATCAGGTCGGAGTCAACACTTTGCTCCCAGTTTCTGTCATATTAAATGCAATGATACATTAATCCCATGTTATTTTTAAAAATCCCGAACGAGGGTGGTGAAATACTTTTGGACAGAGCAGGACCGCACATTCTACAGTCATACTCCACTGGTCAGTCCCATCACAACCTCTTTGGCAACACATGGTTGACTTCTAACACTGAAAACATCCCTACCACTGACCTCAGAGACATCATTAAATATCTTAAAAGGGCACGTGGATAAGTGGTTATACATATACTCCATCTCACAGATGTTTTGCAACATAATCGCCTATGTTCGACACATGACCCTGATCTGAGTCAGAGACATTCCACTGAGACCCTCAGCTCTTGCAAAAGTCACAGCTACTGTGCAACTTCTTATTTCTGTGGTGCATGTGCACACTCCTAATTGTCAACAGAGATATGCAGAGGTATAGTACCAGTCAAATGTTTGGACACACTGTCCCATTTTTGTTTAATAGTAAAGTGTGTCCAAACTTTTGATTGGTAGTGTAACTGTATATATACACAGATAAATTAAAGAAAGAAAACCTCTTGGGAGTGAGGGGATCAGTGGCTTTTTTATAATGTGGGGTGGGGTACATTTTGATGGCGTGATTTGGGTTCTCCTGTTCACTTAAAGGGAAGGATCAGTGCAATTCAGCTAAGAATCACCTTTATCCTGTCAACACTCCTATCTCAGTGGGAATAGTTTTTTCCAAGATGTCCCAATCCATTAGTCATTCTGGATCATAGAGCAGTTTCATGAGTTTTAAAGTGATGTAACTAATAATCTATCATCTTTTAGAGACACCAAATCTCACATTTCCAATGTATGTATATAAAGGTTAGTGACTGCTCTGATTTACAGTCTAAGTCTGGAGTTCAATGGGAAGAATATGTTTTGAATAAACTTATTTGGTTGCCTGTACCACTACCCAGATATGGGACTGGTAAGGACCCTTAAACACAGAGCCAAAATTTGCATGGATGCAGGTCTGGAGCATCGGGAATTCAACATGTTGAATTGGCATCAGGTCTCTCACTTTGATTGGCTATTAGTGTAGCGTAGCCAATGAGTGCACAAGAAGGGAGGCAGCAGTGATGACAGAAAGCAAAACAAACTCTCTCAACTCATTTTATCCTTATTACGCAAAACCAACATTTCACAACAACATGACCATAAGGAGTGAAGAAACTGAAAGCCAGTTGATAATCACAATGTAAGAGAGATCAGCTCAGTCTGACATAACCGAAAAACACAAAGCATATAGTCCCACTAATTGTATAATGTATGTAATAACACCCTTTTCACTGGTGAGTTGTCCTCCTTTGCAGGTGTAGATTATATGTCCTGGATAGCAGTTAGAAGTTGTCTGAGATGTGTTCAAGTGCTAATTTGTTTGCTCAGATGGCATCAGTGTAACGAGACATAGCAGGTGGCCTTCTGTCACCACTGGTGCTTCATGTTAACTTGAGATGTAAGAGCTCTAAGATGTCTGTGGTTGTGGAACAGTCTTTGACTATGGAGGTTTCCCATGGCAGGTAGTTCACCAAGTGCACATTGTGCAGTTCTTACAACCTGTTTGTGTTTGAGCAGTTGTCAAGCAAGACTCTTATGGAGTTTTCAGTGTTCAGGCTCAGATTGTTGTTACTGCCAATGTAGTGCCAGGCACTACACTACCTCCTCATAGGCTGATTGATTGTGTACCTGATCAAACCAAACACCAGGATGCCATCTGTAATTAAACAAGTTTGTGTGTCTCATTTAACATATGAGATGATGTTGCTAAGGTCCTGGAGCTTGCTGATCTTTTTTGGACAGGATGAAAGAGAAGAATAATGAACTAAAACCAATTAACAATAGTTTCACATTCTTGCATTTGTTAAAGAGACACTACAGAATTTTTGCCATTTTCTCAGTGATGAGCCCCTATTCGATATCCATCTTCCGTCCTACCTGTACTGTGAGCTCTCTCCAGCCAGTAAAAGACAGTCTTATCTTGACTCTTGTCTCATCTCCTGCTCTGGCTCTGTCTCTGTTTTGTTTGCTCTCTTCCTCTGATAATGTCTTCTAACATTTCTTTGCTGAATCAGCCCCGGTGCGTGTTCAAAACGGCCGGTGTGTTTATATCCGCTTGCTAGCATGCGACGCAAAACGAAACTCAGCTGCGATGTTATGCAGCATCCCAGATGAAAAAGTTGTATAGTGCGGTTTCTCAGCCTCGGAACGCTACTGGGCCATGACGGCTCCAGAAATGCACACAATAGATGTCACTATGTCATCAAAGTAGTTCGGAATGCAGAGTTTTAAAGTGGAAATGAAACAGTCAAACAAACTAACATTATTTACTAGATTCAATCCCATTCTTATCAATAATTACATTAGAAATGTGAAAAATATGAACATATAAAAGAAAAACGCCACGCCGTTTCATCTTTTGTGGCATGAGGGCCGCCATTTTGAAGTACTATAAACTGTGATGTCAGATGGTTGGTTCAGCGATGCTGATGAGAGTCTCCTTGTCTGCATCACAGTCAGAGAGACAACAGAGTGAATGATGGAGACTGGAGAGCCAAAGGAGATGATAAGAAAAAAGGGGGACCACTACTGTATTGCTCCTGGGTGTACAAACGAGTTTTACAGAGTTCAGGCTGAGGACTAAACAGTCCATTTTCACAAACTTCAACTAAAACGGAGAACAGTAGCTACTGATGTTGGCTGGCGGCTCTGCAGGGTCTGTAGGGAGCATTTCCTGGAGGAAGATTACAAAGAGCAGAAAACTTTTGAGTCAGGCAAGCTAGTGACCAACAGACTAAAGCCGGAAGCTGCTCTGTGTTTTAATTTCTCCGTCTATAACCTGAACTCTACCAACACACTACAGTGGGTCAGCAGCGGTATCAGTCCACTGTAATGACAGGATGCCAGGCAAGCAGAAGAGAGACAGGTAAAGTTAAGTCGGCAGACACTAAGTCATCAACCATGCCTTTACTCCAAAACAGACACTAGACACAAACATAGTTCTCCGACTCCATCCCCGTTGGAGCCTCTTAAACACCTTTCAGCTCAGACCGCAGCACTCATAAATCTAAATTCTAATGTTTAGCTAGTAATTAGCTCATAGTATCAGCTCATACTACCTAACTAAGTTTAAATTTAGATGGTCATTGACTTTGTGAACATAGTGACATTATATGCGTTACTCAGTGGGTTTGCTTAATACAAAGACATTCCACAAGAAAAGACAAAAATTTGAGGCTTTTGATCCGCAATCTCCGACATCCAGCCATAAGAGTGAGATTCTTTTTTTTTTAACTCTTCATATCCACTTCTCTCTTTCTCTGTCTCTCCGCCACTCTGACAGGATTTCCTCCAGACACAAAGACCACCATGCGCTGCCAAACTGATAAGCCCAGCCCAATGACTTGTTACTGGGGCTCCATTCCTGTCATTCTTACTTTATTACAAAAGGTGTTGATCTCTGCAGAGCCCTCAAATGAAACACATGTGTGCAAACAATTAACTTTCCCACATATACACAATGGGTCCCACTTATATCATAAGAGCACAGATAGATTTTTCATGCACACAAGGTATAAGAGCTTCGGCTTTGATTTCAAGAAGCACTGTTGGTTTTAGGGTGAAAGAGCAAACACATCATCATTTAACTAGTAAAAAATGTTTAATAGGTTTGACATACTGGGCAGGTGAGGGTTTGAAATGGATTCAAATGAATCAGTGGCAACACAGGGGGAAAATCTTACCTTGCCATAGTCAGTGGTGAGAACCAGAGACAAGTCATCACAAGAGCTGACAGTGGAGGGGAGGAGCTGCTCTTTGTGTCTCAGCCAGACACGGGCCCCCTGAAAAACAATAACGGCACAACAACCTTAGCATCTAACATAAGGTTTGTACTAGACTCCATTCATACTCTGTAATATCACTGTCCCATGTTTTTATCCCTGTATTTTTATTGTTCCTTGCTGTTGTCGTTTTTATTCTCTGCCTGTTTATTCTTTTACTGTATAGTGTCCTGGCCTGACCTGAACGGCACTTTTAAATAAAATGTATTATCATTATTATTCATTCAAAGAATAATGTGGTGCAGATTTCTATTAAAAAATAATATTAGGAGTTTTACTTGCATTTCCATTGTCTTTTTTCCTCTAAGTCCAATATTGCCTACCTCTATGTGCCACCCAAAGTCGCTCTCACTCTGTAAAACTTGAAATCAGGCTTTGGGTGGCTAACTTACTCCATAAAAATAGTACAAACCCTGAATGGACTTTTGTCACTTTAGCAAATCAATCAAGATGAATGCATCTCTCCCCACCATGCTTTTTTTTTTCTCTTTTCTACATTTCAGTCAGGCAAACCACAGCACACTTTCTGCCATTAGTGGGATCAGATCCTGCTTCTGCTTTCAGACAGACATTAACACCCACTCTGTGCAACTGGTATGGATATCCGGGTGTCCTGTGTTTGTGTATCCATGTGGAGTCACTGACCTTCCCAGACAATGTTTGTTAGCAGCTCAGTAACCAGAATCAAAAACAGGAATCTGAGGCTGATTGCTCAGATGAGCTGTCATTTCCTTACAGTGCTGCTACATTTATAGAATGAGTCTGAACGACTGGACCAGATGAAAACAAATGCCTGTGCGGTTGGATTAAAGAGTCATTCTGTTTTGAATGACTAAAATCTAAATTCAGCATAAATCATTAAAGATAATCCTCTGCCTTTTGAAGGAACATTTTATTTATTTTTTTCCTTTTCGCAGAAAACTAGATGAGACTCTCAGTTATCCTGGTTTTCTTTTAATATAACAGTATTTCCCTGCCAACATCCTATGTGCATATTTTATCTTAGATGTAAAACCAACTATTTATCATTTTACAAGGGGTCATAGGAGCAAAAAAATCTTCCTACCTGCAGAGGTGCCAGTGTATATCCAAAATAAAACACAAAAATGTCGTATTCAGGATTTTGATAGAAGACCTAAGTCATACCAATCTAACAAGAAGCTTGTATCTGAGCAGCCATTCATCATCACAAGTGCCACCAATGAAGTGGTTAGAAAGCATGCAGCATAAGCGAATTGTGTGTCCAGCAGAGCATAAAACTCAAAAGATCAATATGCATGGATTCCACTAGGAAACCTTATACAAGGTCACCACTTCCAGACATCAATCCTCATTAACTATTAACAACAGGCTGCCACGTGTGGACACACTCTCATCCCTGGAGCACTAAGGATGAGAATAAAAAGAAAGGTCAGTAGAAACATCAAGATGCTTTTGTTCAGTCATTTCTGCTGAAACACAGACAGAAAGAGGGATTTGTTTAACCAAAGAATTATTGTATTATACAGTCCATGAAATGAATTTGTTCAACAGCTCAAAGCAATGATTTGCTCTGGATCTATTCTTTATTTTGTATTTTAGGCTTCTATCATGGACAAAGTTGGATTCAGTCTAACCAGCCAGACTAAAAAAAACCCACTTCCATTTTTTTTCCCAGCAGGCTAATGCAGCAGAGCTAAATGTGGCTCTAAAGCCGCAGGGAACGATGGGGAGTGGGATAAAGGGGGTCGTGTAAATTAAAAGGAGGCTGATGGGGAGAGAGAGGGGAAAGAGGAAGGGTGTGGGCAGCTGATAATGTCCCGCCTCCTATTGTCTGGAGAGAGAGACACGCAACCAGAAACATCAGGACATACACAGTATAACTGAAGTTATCTGCAACACGTGGACACACAAACACAGTTTCCATCTGAGACGATTTGTGACTCCAGTAAGCGGCTGTGCCTGCCTGGTACCAGCATGGCACGCATGGCTGATTTGGAGAAAAGCTGCTTCACGTGAGTTCAGTGAGGAGATTAATAGTGTTTACTCTCAATATTTCAAGAAGCTCAGCTGCTGTTACGCAACTCAAAAAGCTGTAAAATGGACCTGAATTCAGCAGAAAATTTGCTTGTGCTCTTCAACTTCAACAGATTCTTTGTACCCATCATGACACAAAATGTGAAGAGAAGAAGGAGTAGAGTGACGTGAGGCAAGTCATAACATGGAAAGCATAACATTAAAAACACTGGGATGGCTTGTAAATGTGTCATTTCCGACGCCCCATCTAGTATTGCATCAATGAAAAAAATCCAGTTATCTAAACATTAGAGGAAGATTTTGCAAGACTTGAATAGTTTACTTGCCGAATCAGAATCCCAGAGGTTTTCCACTCATATGAATAATGACCTTTCTGTGAAGAATGCCCGCTCCATCTCCTACACAAAAGTCTTATAAGATGGCCGGGGAACACATTTTTAAAAGAAGAATTAAGAAAGGTCTATCGTTAAGAACTCTCATAACCTTCACTTGATGAGTTGACATTTTATGAATCAAAATCTCTAAGACGCTAATACCAGCTTAGTTGCAGCATCAGTGACTGTGCAGTGACTTCCATTTGAGAGAAATGCCTTTTTTGTGCACCTGCACTCTCCCAATCATTCAAACTCATGTTAAGTTCTTCTGTTTTTCTAACTTTCAAAAGCAACAAAAACAACAGAAGCCACCAAAATCTGTCTTAGGAGGTTGGATGGATGGAGGATGCCCTAAATCCTAGGATTTAGCAGCAGGAGACCGAGGTTCAAGACCACTGTGGGACCTCTGAATTGAGTGTTGTTTTAACTTGTTGGTTTGGATTACTATACCATTATGGCTCTCAGGTCTCATAAATTGACTGTGAGATGAGCATAAAAATTATATTTTTTACACATTCTAACATCACATAAATGTTCTCATTTAGTGAAAACCTTATTTGCAACTGATGACATTGCAAAGTAAAAAGGAAATAAATTGATAACAGTAACAACATCAACTTTTCAGATCCCCTCTTTAACCTTTCTTTTCCTATGGATTTGTATTGCTATACTAGGAGTTGGTCTTGTGTTGGCGGCAGTGCTATGCATTTCTAATAATGTTTGCCATTGTACAGATTGTTGAAGCCCTGACAGAGCCAAGAAAAAGAGACCACAAACATACATTAACAATATGCTTTGGATTTACAGCAGGAGTGCATCAGACAGAATAGAAAAAACTCAAAGGTTTCTTATAGATAACCAGAAAAGCTAAGAAAGAGGGCCTTGGTTTCTTGATTCATGTCACACACTAGTAATAAATAAGTGATTATTGCATTTAAAGTGCACCGATTTCTTACACAAAGTAAGAAAAAATGTTGCACAACAAAACATGCAATCTTGGGCCTTGATCATGATCATTACTTAACATAAAAGGTCAGTTCGATATTAACAATACTGTTGCTTTTCTGTAAATCCAAAATGTATCTTTTTGCTTTTAAAACAAACTTCTTTTTAAAAAGAAATCAAGCTAACAATATAAATAAATAAACATAAAATTATAATCACATAATCTTGTCATGGGCAAAGAAATCATTCATAACTCAATAATGTTTTATTAATCCCTAAAGGAAAATTATATTCTGCAGTAAGAACAAAGAGTTTTAGGGCTATAGTGCTGGGCAGGAATAACTTTCTGGACTGATATTTACTGTAGCTGAGCTTAAGAAGGCCACAACAGAAAATACTTTTTAAAATCAGTGTGTTGTTTAGAGGATGTGTGGTGTTTCTTAATTAACCACTGGGATTTGTCAGAGTTACCATCTGCCAGTACAATTTAAGTTTAGAAGTCTTTCACTGACCGGAGCACTCAACAGAGCCAAAATCAGATGTGTTTGTCTATTTATTGATGTCTTTGCATGCCAGCATGTGTGTGTGTCTAATGAGTTTGAGGCAGGAGGGTATAAAGTCAGGATGAATTGTCTCAGCAACAGCAACAGATGGTCTAAACAAAACTCCTCCCCCTCATCCCCTCCATCCTCAGGAGCTCTGTCACCAAAGTCAGGACAAAAGCAGCCACCTCTGACTGAAGACTCAGCAGTTAACCAGGCGGAAATATCCCAAACAAAGGCCAGCTGGTACACAAAGGGGCACGGGTATCAGCTCGTGTTGAGCGCCCAAAGACTTAAATTAACTGCTAAAGCACAACTAACCATTCTAAACCAATGGAATGGCCACTTCTAGCATAATAAGCATTGGAAAGTGCTCTGCACATTTGCTAATGAAGCACATTCATCTCTGGGTTTAATTACTTGGTATCAGTTGACTCCACTTCCAAGCCTCTAGTAACCAGATGTTTTAAAAGCTTAGTTAAAAAGCAAAACCAAACTGCTGCCATGACATTTCCAGCTAAAGTTAATGTCATAATCTTAATGCTGCATGTCACTGAGGGTGTGTAGTACTGCTGAGGTAGAACCAGCTGATAACAGAAATTTGACCCAACAAAACGGGCCTCGTGCCGATGTCCCATCATGCTCTCTGACACAGTAACCCCTCCGGCTGAATGATGTGATCCCAGAGCTAGTGGCTCGAGTTTCGGCAGCTTGTATAATGACATCCAGCTCAGAGATTTTCTAATGAATTCCCCTTAAATATTTAAGGGCAAACACAGCACAAGGTGCCAGAGCTCTTTCTCTGCCGCCTGCCATGGCATGAGTTCAGGCCATATCAGGTGATCGCATAAGCCACAACTAATGAAAGCTAATTAACTCAACCTAACTTGGACATGGTTGAACAATGAGATAAAGCTAATTTCTTGGCTCACAGGGAATGGTTTCAGGGAGCACTTCACTGGTGCCAAGCAGACATCAGTGAAGGTCTGTTGGTGTCACCTGATCCAAATCATCGTGCAATTCCATTCTGAAAAGGCTTAATTCCTGGATTCATTTCATAATATGGTCCTTCTGGCCTTAAATCACATATATTTTCCAATTGCTACGTCTGATTGTGAGATTTAAATTGATTAATTAGGTTGTGTATCTATTCAGCTGTATTTATCTGGAAACAGTGCAGCAGGTCTTTGCTTTGTCCAGTAAAAGGGAGTACAGTCTAACTCAGGGATGGTAATGGCATCTCCTGACTGCTGAGAAAATGGAACGAAGAGGAATCTGCCAAGTAGCTGGTGAGATTAATCAAGCAAGCTGGATGCAACTGAAATAGGAATTTGAGCAAATGTCCCATATGGGCTACAAGATTTGCAGTAGGTCAAATGCTGTGTGTTCTATAAAAAGCAAAACCTCAGCTGGATTTAATTTAACATCAGAAACACAAGATGACAGATATCTATCATTTCTTTGATTCATTTTTGACATTTGTGAGTCTTTTGGTAATTAAGACTACTCACCTGTGGGTGAGGAGGGAAGGAAAAGTGTTTCATTTGATACATTTTCTGAAGCCTTTGAATTGCTTTCCTTTTTAAGTCTTTTTTTTCATGGTCTTACGTCTTTGTTTCTTCACTGCTACTGTACCATCTGCTTATTGCACACAGCACAGCGAGTGCCTGCAAGCCAGCATGGGATGAGGGCAAGCAGGGTGGTGACCGAGGGGAGACATCAGATGATTAAAGGCAACCTCTTGCATCTGTGCTGGAAGACATATGAATTAATGATGGAGAGAGCAGCTGATCAGAAATTTGCTAATGGAGGAGGAGGAGTCCCATGGGGAACAGGGCTTCCCCCTGTCTGCAGCTGAGGAAAGGGGGGGTCATCAACTGTTCTTAACGCCACAGAACAGCTAACCCCCACCCCCCCTCCCTGCAGTGGAAGCTGAAAACATACTCAGAGGAGGATGGCCTGGAGGAAGCAGACTTTTCAGTTTACACTTGACACATGCCTCATCATTTCTATTAAAAATGTTGTTTTTTTTCAGCACAGAAGGGTAGAGAATAATTACCAGCTGGATGACGGAAATCAAACAAATTCTATGCAGTGGCAATTTTCTGTCATCACTATCATTCAAGCAATTTAATGGAACTGAATTAAATGAGTTAGGACATTAATCAAGTACATGAAAGCCTGTGTTTACGGTTTATCACTCTGTGTTTAAGCATTCATCTGCAAGAATGTGATTGTCAGTCAACAGACAAATATTGCCTGGGGAGGATGAGCGAGGTTAGGGAGCTCCTCCCCATCATCATCCAACAGACCTAATCTACTGTGTTGTTAACAAGTATATTGAAGACAATTTGCATAAGAAGTTATGTCTTTCATTGCGCGACAGAAAGAAGAGGAACACTTGACTCTCTGCCACAGACTCTTGGCACTGCGTCTTGTCTAGTGTCCTTATCTTGTGTGAACACATTTCCATTCTACTGTGGTTCCACACTGATTAGACAAGACTTCATCCTGAGCTTTAGGTTCTGCCTCTTTTTAACAACAGAAAGGTTGGCAACATGGGGTTACAGGGTCAGAAATGATGTGATTACTGTGTAATTGATTGGATTTTCAGCTAAGCTTCGTGATTTAGTGTATCTACAGAGCCATCTGGCAGACCCCCTCTTGTCTGGCATCTACATATTTGACCCCTCCAGACCATCCTGACTGTTATGGGGTCACACAGCAGGAATCCTGAAGGTATTCCAAGAATTCTGCTCAGTCAGGATTGTCAGACTTAGGGTGTGTTTATGTGATTATGGGAGGCATGTGGGGCACTGTCACTGGGATAGTGGCTGGGGGGGGTCTTTGGCCTATCATGAGATAACAACGTTCAGGCTGTGCTGCCTTTGACCTTCACCTATCGCTAACATTTTGAATTAAACTGTTTATTGTAGAATAAATGGCTAATATTGGACCGCATTGGTGATGGATGAGTTTTTTAGTTAGTTACAGCTTCTTAAAGTCATTCCTAAAGTGAGGCAACCTCCCTAGCTTCACTTTTTTACAGAAAACTAAAAAAAAAAGTGCACTGCACCTACCATTTCATTTAATCTTAAATACAAGTTCACATTTCCCAAATAAGCAAATGTATGGAAGTGCAGACATGTTTCAAAAACATTGCATTATTTAACTAATGCAATCATGAAATATCTTATTGGGGGGAAAAAAGAAGAAAGAATTCTAGTTTAATCAAATTGTCTACTTTTGCTCATTTTGGTTTTAAACCATATAAAAACAACAAGCTGAAGGATTTTTACAAATATTCCAGTGGCATCAGATGACAAATACCTTTGCTGGAGACTTTACATGAGCAGAAGACTCTCCCTCATTGAGCATGGCACATTCAATTTACACTTTCCACATGGTCTCTTGTCCATTTTTTCTTATGCAATTAGGTTTTAGTTCATAACTAATTAATAAAATGGCAGTGCAAAGAAAAGGACAACCTGCAGTGAGCAGAAAAATCTACACTGTGTGCATGGTAGGCTGAATTGCACTGTCTGCATTAATAATTAATCCGGCTGAAAAGGAAAACAACTGGCAGTTGAGTAGCTAAAAGCCAATATATCTGTCTCCTTGTCCGACTCCAATGGGACAAGTCTGATATTTTCTTTAGAAATAGAAACAAAGCTAATCTACTTCATTGATTATGAAGATTTCCTATTTTTTTTCTTTCTTGCATTATAATAGAATCAATGTTTTTTATTCATGTGCAAGATGAACAATTCAAGGATGTAATTTTGGAGATCAGAAAAAAAATTTGGTCTAGCATGGTGATATACACATGTGATCTGTATAAGCAAATAAAGTTTTAAATGAAATATCCATAAGCTACCAAAAAATCAAGTGACACGCTTTGGTCATATTGTGGTAAATTTCTTGCTGGGAAAACAATCGAAACTTGTAAATTAGGATAAGTCTATAGTTTTGCTTAAAACTATAGACTTTTTTTCTATTCATCTAATAGATTTGAGAAGTAAAAAAATTGAGCAATAATAACAAGAGAAAGACTAATGCATCAACTCATCAGAAGAAACTTAATGATCATATATCTGTTTCAATGTCAAATTTATTTAATTCATTTTGATTCAAATTTGTTAAAAATATACCAGAAAAAAGTAATACTATGCTAAATTTGTGAAATTTGGGTAATGAATTTGACTTGTAATAGGGATGCTATTACAAGTCAAATTCATAACCCAAAATTTACAAATTTAGTCTGTAATGAAAATGATAATAAGCATTCTGTGATTATTTTTAAAACCCTGGTGCAGTTTCCAACCCCATGATAGCTACAGTTTCAGTTTGCTACACAAGTATGTACTTTATATTGTTTCAGTCTATATTTCTATGATAAATTTACAGTGGAAAAAAAAGTGAAAAAAAAACTGCTCCAATTTTCCTTTTGCTAAGGAATATGGACTGTTTATTATACTAAGAAAGAGGAGGACATGAATTATGTACTGCAGTGGGTTCAAGAGAAAGAGATAAACATACATGGAGTCTTTAAAACTACAAGTCTCAGCATCTAAGTGTACCGTCCTGCAAACAGCCTAAGGCCTAACCACACACACTGATGTATAATAAAGCAGACTGACGGGAAAGCTAAGATGACTGTGGGTTGTGCCATGCTGTGTTGTTTGCACCGTTTAGGCTCTTCAAAACTGTGGCAGGCCTGGCTAATCAAGTGTGGGATGTGTGCTTAAACCCTGTAGGGTGTTCACCAATTTGTTCTGAAATTACAGCTGTTGCAGTGATCTCATCACATGTCAACAATTTAAAAAGTTTTCTTTTTCTTTTTTTGGACAAATACTTTTTCACCTCTGGCTGTAATCCCATGTGGTTGATGCAGTACATTTAACCTTCGCTCATGGGACAGCATAAGTTAGAGACAGATGCTCAGTCCCATAATAAGCTGCCTCTGTACCGGGTAATCATAGGGGGTTTAAATAAGGAAAGTCAACATCTGGGCTGGCAGCAGTAATCACAGGTCGGCTACTGAACTAAGAGGATTTGAGCGACGCTCATTACCAACTCATACTGTCTGTGGGTACAGGGCAGCCAAGGTGAAGGCTAACAGACATCATTTTCCGTTTTTTTTTTTTTTGTTTGAGTGGGCAAGAGGAAGTAAAGTTTAATTTCCTCTGAAAACGAATCAGAGACAAATAGACTGCAAACCAATCTGCCAGGACTGTGTGTGGGATTAAAGTTCCACTATACCATCTGAATTCACAGAATAGGATTATTAAAAATCTTTCTGAGTTGGACCTCAAACATGACACTTCAAACAACACAAATGCCATTAACATGAGCAGTACAAACACCTCAGAAACGTATCTGGTGACAGAGCTGCAGCATTATGTAACAGCAAACGCTGAGAAGGAATAGGGAGCGATTGAAATCTCATTTTTGCTTTGTTTTAGATGAGATGATCAATTTCACACACACGTGTCTTAAATATGTGCCTTAAAGCGCAACACTTCAAACAATGTAAAATTACTATTATTTTTAATTAAGTAAGTTAAATGACAAGTTTAAGAGATACTGGTACAATCTTTGCTTTGATTGGACCAGATAAAGCTACGTATTGAACCAATGTTTTCAGTTAAGTCCTGAACTGTCTGGTTCCAGCTGGACATCCTTTCATCTGATCATGCACAAAAAGCAAGTATTCCCTTAATAAATATAAAAAACAACAAAAAAACAAAACATTAATTTGCAAAAGACCAGAAGCTAGTGGTTGAATGTCTAAAGTTAGTGAGAAGATCAATGGAAGCCAAATTTCCAAAAGGCAGAACATTGGTTTATGACAGTTAACGGGTGAGATGTGCCACTTCAGAAGTGGATATTGTTAGGTTTCTGTCTCTGATGGAAACTCATCACTCCACCTAATACTACAGACAGAAAAAAAACACATTTATCTCCGAGACAAAGAAAATCAAATGAAGTGCTTACATGGTAATAATTTTCTTTTGATCTATATATGAACAAGCTCGTCTCAATCTGACAAAAAGTTCATGCTGGGTCAGATTTGCTCAGCCACAATGTTTAGAATTGGTATCTTTATGCTGCTAGTGCTCATGTTCTGATTTTCTTTACAAATATAAGGTGCCCATGTGTCATTGTGATACTTTCTGATAATGACCCACCCAAAGGGCCCAGGTAGACACACACAAACACAGGGAAGGCAGGAATGATGGGTATTGGAGAGACTAAAAGTTTGGTTGGTTTTTTTTAGTAGAAGTGTCTTGTAATCACTTTGTAAAGAAAATAAAGTGAGGAAATTTTTTAATTATTTAAGAAGTAAAAATTCATAGCTGTACAGCTAAAATGATTTGAAAATAAAGTAAAATAAACTTTCATTCACTCCTGAGGCCTGTGCTACAAAGCTGTATTTTCTCTTACCGTGGTAACTGTGGGGTTAACCCAGGGTTTTCTGTACTACGACGCTGGTTAACTTCTTACCGGGATATATCGCCCCGGTAACATATGCTGAACAGCTAACTTGCTCTAGAGCAGGTTATGTTCTGGATAAGAGATCATGGCACCACCAACATAAAGGCACCACCTCCTGACCAATCAGGTCTCTTGAAAAAAGTTCTGCCCATCCTGCCGACCTTGGTGCGCGGATGCTGAGAGGATAGCTTAGGAGGAAAGAGTTTTTAGGGATAGATTAACTCTTTTTGATGAAGAAATAAAGCCTTGTCACCGACCACTTGGAAGTATGTTTTTGTACTTGTTCTTGACTTGTTCCCAAGTCCGTTTAGCTCCACTAGGGTTGCACCTGAAATAATGAGGTTAATAATAATGCTCACACATAGCAGAACAGCAGAACCATGAATTTATGGAACACAAATACTTGTGCTTTCACATAATTAATATTCCAACCCAAACGCGCTCACACGGGGGTGATGAGCCTCTAAAGAACTGATTAACTAGAAGCACTGAGTGCAGTCCTCTGCCAAGCCTTATAAAAAAAAATGTTATGTACTTTTTTGCTATTACTTTTGAGTTACAAGCTCTAATGGCTAAATGATCCCTATCTCCCTGTAGTAAAGAATCTTTTAGAATGTCCAAAATTTTGGATCCAGGCAGGGATCCGAATCACCCCTAATATCTAATCACTTGTTCCTTATTCCATTTCTGAGATTGCCTGAAGATGTAATCAAACTACGTCCATAACTTTTTGAGTTGTGTTGCCAACAGTCACACAGATAAAATATAAAGAAAAAAAGCGCTTTGCCTGAAATGTCTGTGCTGTAATAAAGTGATCAAAGTGCTGTCTGTTACTTAATATTGTATAATCTGACGAATTTACGCATTAACAGACTCTGGCTGTTGCTGCGGCAACAGCGTTGCTTGTTTCGCCCAGATGATTTTTAAAATTCTTCATATTTCTGAAGAATAATTCTCTGCACCACCATGGTAAAGTAGCCGCTCTGCAGGGTTTTTCCATGTTGATTGGTCAGACGCTGCAGACACCACCCCTTTTATATGAGGCGTCCTGATCAAGACAGGAACATTCTCGGTTAATTTACCGAATTGATAACCAGCTTTGTAGTACTGCTTATCCAGATCCTGAATGTGTGGGTAAGTCAACCCAGTTATCAGAGAGATATCCAGGGTATGTTCATCATGCTTTGTAGTACAGGCCTCAGGTGGATCAGAAGAGACAGAGCAACTGTTTGTCATTATAAGCCAACAGACGGGAAGGCACGCTTCTGTGATTCATTATTTGCTATTTGTGAGGGATCTATTGAAATATGAATATATATTTTCTTTTTTATAAAAAAAAAAACAAACAACAAAAACAATAGACAGCTTTGTTTGAAGAGCTTAATGATGAAGCAAATAAAACTAAAGTCAACAGTTTGGGGTCAGCAGGAGCTTATCATAGAACCAACCTGCAGGTTAGCTCACTGACAGACAGGTTACAGATACAGTTATATCAAATCCAAACACAAACTTGGGAGTAAAAAGATAAGTTTCACAATATTATCCAAGAGTTGAAGCTTCAAAACAGTTCAAATGTAAAAATATATATATATTTTTCGGTGTTGAGATCCAATAAATTCCAAATAGTTAAACAAGCTGTACATTAGGGTCTCCTGTAAGTCGTCAATCTGTGTCAGTATGAGTTAGGAATAATCTGTGTTTTCTGGTGCGTGGTTAGACAATAGCTGTTGGTAATTAGCCCAGCGCTCCTGTGACAGATTAAACCACCGCCAGACAGCACCAAAGCTGCTGGATTTCTGCTGACGCACACACAAACCACAGTATTAGTAATACCCTCCACTCTTTAAACGTGATATTGTGCACAATAGCCCATTCATTTATACTAAGAAATTGAAAAGAACTGCTTTAGCAAAAAAAAAAAAAAAAAAGAAGAAGAATCACAGGAATGCCATTGGTCATTTGTAAAAAAAAAAAAACATTTCCTTCCTTCCTCCCTTCATTACATCCTATATTCACTTCCTGACTGTTTTCCTCACTTTAACAACCATCTGCATGGAAGTTGAGATCAATGATCTCAGATTCGCATTTTCCTTTAAAGCAACAGCTGGAGGAAGTGACAAAAGACCCCTCCTCTGCAGGAGAAAAATAACCCACCGGCTGCAGCAGCTTTCTCATGTGATCCATTTCAACACTGAATTTTTACCGAGCGTGCCGACCCGTGGCTCCAGCTAAAGACAGCCAAACATAAATGGCCCATGGGAATGTGAAGGATGTTTTAGGATGGGGATGATGTGTCTGTGTATGCGTGTGGGGATTCATGGGGTGATGGCGTGAAACCTAAAGCCTTGCCACTGCAGCTCTACGATACATAGATGACAGGCGGCCATGACTGGAAATTTGAGGGGTCAGGGCTGGGAATTTGGGATTCCTTCTGTCAGAGTGTATTTAAGAAAAAGGAATTTGGAGTGTAATGTAAGGAAGGAGTTGACGGGTGTGGAAAGGTCCTTGTGTGGTTTCACAACGTGTAGCAGCTGCTGCTATGAAGACACTGATGACCAATTTTAGAAAATAGCTGGGATTCTACTTCGTCAACAGGATGTTTCACATAGGCATTAAATATCCAAGGAGGTCTTGTGTGCGCAGATGTATGAGTGTGTGATCTTATCTTTAAGAGGAATAAAAGGAAGGAAGATAATTGCATAAACATAAACATAAACAAAGTCTCACTAACCAATAAGTTTGAGATTAGCATATTTCCTGATATATGAAAGCAGGTCACTCTGGTGGATCATATCCATTCAGAGGACGGATTGGGTGTGGGCTATAGGTGCTGAGGGTTTTATGGTGTCGTGTCAGCTCCTAAGAGCCTCTACTGATGGACAGGATGAGCACTCAGGATGACTCCTTGAGCACACGCCCTCTCAGTTACCACTCCTCTCACACAACCGAGATTTCCACCCTGTCTCCATCTTCACAAGCAGTGACATGCAAGGGGGAGGTTGATTTAGATCAGCAGGGGACAAAGTCATTGGCACACATGACTAATTTAATTTAAACTCAATCTACAAAAGAAATCCCCTCACTTCTTAAACACAAAGGTAGACTTTGAAATTGCTTACGGTTGCAAAGGCCCATCATATTACAAATGTGCTCCTAGTTGTTAGCAGCTGACTGGGAGACTCAGTTTAATGACTCATCAGAATTTATCCTGCCACAATCGTTTTCACAGAGTTGTGTTTAATCCTGCTCTTAATTCGCCTCCAGAGTTCTTGATTAATTAAATCCATACTGTTGTGCTCAAGAGGCTGGCTCCTTTCCACAGCACCAAAAGTCACTTAAAGATCCAGAACCAGGGCAGTGCAGTCTTTTTTTTTTCTATCCCCCCCCAACACAGTTTTGAAGAGGGTTGTAAATAGATTGGTCATAAACACATCTGCTCTCCTTTACTTTCCCGTTGTTCAAATACTGACGCACAAGAGACTTTTCACCGATTATATGAATCTAAAAGCACAACAATACCAAAAACACACCAAAATGTCACACAGCACGTTTATTAAAACTAATATAACAACAAACAGAACAACGGTATAACAGAAAACACAAAGGTGTTTGTTGTGTTTTCTGTTATATTTATATCATCAAATGTGATCTTGAATGTCTTTGTTGTGCTTTGTGATGCATTAGTCTTTTTTTTTTGTGAATTATTGTAAGATTTTGTTTTTGTGGTTCAATGCAGATTTTTGTGGCAATTTGTCAAATGTTGAATTGTTGAATTCTAAGTTGTGTTTATTGCGTCAAACCCCGTTAATGACATCATATATCTATTTAATTGTCAGATAAAGTCAAAAATGGGTCATCCAAGAACGTTGAAATCCGAATGGGGTGAACAACACACTACATCACAGCGCTGTATGAGAAAACAAGCTGAGCCTGGTATGAGTGAATATTTCTCACACGGATGGTAAAAAAAAAACAAAAAAAACATGGGACAAATATTGTATTAAAGTTGAGTCTAAATAATAACCTTCCTCTGCAAAGCATATCACTCTAATAAAATCAGATTATGTGCCAGAATCCAGCTCAACTCCATCTGTTCCCTACACGAAAGATTTAGACAATAGAAATTAAAAGCTGCAGTTTAAACAAAAAATACGATGGAGGGGATTTTAAGGCTTATGCAATTTTTTTTTCCTTTACTGAAGTAATCAAATGAGAGTATTCTTCAGAGAAGCCCTGCTTGATCTCATAGGTTTCTTTTAAATGTTTTTGTAAGTAACAAATGCTAAATTTAAGGGTCCGAACAGATAAATCAAATTTTAAAACAAGTAACAAATGCAGCTCAACCTTAAATGTTTTAAACATTTGCTGAACAGGAATCTCTGCAATGTCAAAGGATGAATAATTTCACCTATACCCATTTTAATCACCACTTCTGGGATTGTCTCATTCATTATTGAGCAAAAATAAATGTTTGTTTTCAATAAAGGAAAGAATATCCGAGCAAAAACAGCAAGACCTGTTAGAAACGGACAGATTAAGCTCCAGTTAAAAGTATGATGCAGGATTCCCCCTGAAACCCTGCAGTGAGTCACATCACTGAGGGGCAAACAGGGGTGATGCTGCCATCAGAGGTTTAAGAGGTGAGTTAGGTGAGGAGATTTTCACTGATGCATACTGGCTCTCCTCCTGTTAGTAGGCTATGCCCTCCTCTGAGTCACAGAGGGATGACAAATCAGACCTACAGCCAGTCTTTACATAGCCTGATAGTGTCTGGGCTGCGTGGCAGATGACACATCCATGTGGACACATGCTCAGCTTTAACAGATAGTTAGTGCTGGATTGTCTGTCTAAATAAATAAATAAATAAATGAAT
The DNA here is from genome assembly GCA_037177055.1 of Atherinosoma microstoma. Classification (NCBI taxonomy): domain Eukaryota; kingdom Metazoa; phylum Chordata; class Actinopteri; order Atheriniformes; family Atherinidae; genus Atherinosoma; species Atherinosoma microstoma. The sequence continues at coordinate 17,696,063 of JBBBVU010000013.1, forward strand.
AAATAAATAAAATGGTAGTGTCCAAATGCGGTCTCATGTTCAGGCATCCTACAGACAAGCCCGGTTGTCTACACGTACCGCAAGTCCAGGAGAAATAAGTTTTGGGGGGGGGAAATATACTACAGCAAGAGAAATGTGAAAAAGAAACAGTCCTTTGCGTGGCAATATTTGAGAAGAACCCAACTGAAACCTGTCCGAAAAACGGACACAAGCGACGTGGTTGAAACAAAACAAAGACCACGACGGTCCCAAAACCTTTCGGGACCCAAACTAGAATATAGATCGCAAATCAAAAAAAGCGTTTTATGTGTGGAAAAACGGAGCTATCTCACCTCTGTAAAGAAAGAATCCATCTTAAACAGAACCCGACCTCTCGTCTCTTTGTAGTCTGACCTCAGGGTACCACAGTTCAGCTGTATTCCCAAATAATTTCCATCCGCTTCTGTAAGATTTATTAAAGTTCTTATTGTTTGACCGCTTGCTCAAGACTCAGTCGGTCAGCGACAAGCCATTTTGCAGTCTTACTTTCGGACACTTCAGACTAGTTCTTCTCTTAACCGCGTCTTCAGTGTCCCGACTTGCGGCTGTGCTGCTGAGCTGTTTGTGCTGTCTAGTCATTTCAATGAACCGGCATATTATGCAGAGAGGAGGAGCCTGCAGGCGACAGACCACCCCTCAGCATACGCCCTCTTTGTTTTCTACTCCACAGACTGTAACCCCAAAAGGATATTCACTCCATTTTGTTGAATGTAAACGGTTTATTCTTTAAAGAAGAAAAAATAAAGATAGTTTAATTCAAGAATCCTCCCTCTATAGAAAAATGTAACTGTGTGTAGACTACGTGCAAGAAGACAGACAGAATCATCACTCCACTTCCTCATGAGAAGAATTTTAAAAAAAGGAAGATAAGTGTCCTTTATTTGTGGCTGTACTGTAAAAGCTAACAAAAGTGTCAATGAACTGTATGTAGGTTGTGACTCACCCTGAACAGAAAATTCACTTAGACACATCTTCCTAAGTTTTTATTTGATGCCTTTGTTGAAGTGTTTAGACAATAAGATATATATA
>JBBBVU010000013.1:17697230-17711532 GCA_037177055.1 Atherinosoma microstoma
TGTGTGTTTGTGTGTGTGTGTGTGTACTACTCACAAAAAGTTAGGGATATTCAGTTTTCGGGTGAAATTTACAGAACACGCTACTCTGATATTATAACATGAATGACATGTAACTAGAATATTCCAGTAGTAATTCCTGCATTTCATACAATCTATAGAAAGAAAAGCTGACAACAGCTGGGTGTATCACAAAATGAAAAATGACAACATCTTAATAACTCGTCATGTGTTAGGTGTAGTCTTGGTCTGATGATGTCTGAATGTCAACATTGAGATAATGAGAATTGTTTAGAAACAAGTTGTCATTCAACCAGAACATTTAGTGAACGTTCCAAGGTTCAGGCACCTTTTGAGATTTTTTGGGGTTATTGACCTTGTTGTGAATAGCACGTGGTACAATAACTACTTAAACACTGAACAGTTTTATGTGTGCATTTAAAAGCATAAAGACAGTAAAATGCCTGTTGGTAATATAATTCATAGAATCGACTCCCATTTCACTGTCATCCTAGATTGTGGAAACCTATTAATACCAGAGGTTCACATACTTCTATTCACAAATATATTACATCCGTTTGTGCTCCTCATTATGTAAATGGTAATTCTTTATTTGATATGATTAACTTGTAGGATGAGTGGAAAATTGATAATGATTAGGTATTGTGGTAAATATGGTCAATTCAAATATTTAAGCATGTAGTGTGTATGTTTGTGTTTTTGTGACAAATCTTTTTTTGTTTTTGTTGTTCTTGTAGTTTTGTTACTTCACGACCAACAGATTTTTTTCAACTCATATTATCATTATTATTATTATTTGTCAAGTTAGACCTTGATTTTTCATTTTTCATTTGAATGTTAATTTTTTTTGTAATACTCAGAGTCCCACATTTCTTATTTGTCTGTTGACTTAACCTCAAGTAAGCTTTATAACATTTAATCTACTCATACACAAATCAGTAAATGAAAGAACAATCCCTAAATCTTGTCAACTTTCTCCAGTTTGTCCACAAATTACTGATGTACACTCTAGATGGGTATTTTCTAGGAACTTGTCTTTGATGTACTCCTGCATTATATAGTAGTATTTTCTTTTTTTTAAAGTGTTTATTAGCCATTCTAACTATATTTCTGTTTGTTTGTTTGTTTGTTTGTTTTTAAAAGAAAGATTACATTAAATTTATTTGTTTATGTGCATATGGACAAGCTTGTTGTGGTGAATCAGTGATTCCTGATTAATAGGTCAAAGTGGAGCAGCTTTACTAAGAACAGTCCAGTTACTGTTTTGTGTTCCTGTAAAGACTTTAAGAGAATAATACTGGAACAATACTTGCTGTGCCAAAGCTAGTTTACCACTCAGAGATCTTTTGACTGGCAACAATCACACATAACATGGCATCCTTTCAGAACTGCTTGATTCCTCATCTACAAAGCAATACAAAATTATAAATGTATGCAAAAAGTACTTACCAAGCATATTCTCTTCTCTAACTCATTATAATTCTACTTGTAATACATTGCAATTCAGCAAAGATTCAACAAAGTAGGATTTAGGATAAACTTGATAAACACAGAATGTGATCAAACAAAATAACAAAATTCTTTGATATAAGTGTTTAGATAGAAATAGTGCAAAGTGCTCATGTTTATCTTTTTTTTTTTAAAAGAAAGAAAAAAAAGCTTACAGTCAGAGTAATCTTTTGCTATTAATCCCAACTCAGACCAGTATCAAAATGCCACCTGTGTGCTTGGGGAGAAATTTATGTGATATGGGGCAGTAGGAGCTTTTCGTAGGAAGCATTCACATCACGTTCCAGACAGGATTGACCCCAATCATATGATCAGAAAATAAAGTAGACTGACAAAAAGTAACAAACCTGGCTGGGAGGTTATTCAGTTTTTAGTTTTGTTTTGTTTTGTATTTTTTTCCAACATCACATTTTCCAAAACTAAACAACAACTAACTTTGGGGATACAAATTCGTTGTAAATCCGCTTGTACATGAAATGTGCTATACAATTAAACTTGCCTTGCCTTGCCTTGGCAATGACTGCAAAACAAATCACAGTAATCCATGTCTGTGCACATCAATCGCAGCAGTTTAGTTTTATGCAAGCTTTAAAATGAAAACCTATGTGGCACAAATCTGCCATGACAGCATTTGCTACCACATCTTTCTCTTACAGGATGAGTTCCATTTGCTGAAAGCTGTGTGGACATAAATGGTTTCTGTGGCCATATGCAATAGTATCAGTACACAGTTTCCAGAAGGAATAGATACTGTATGTATTCTCTACCCAACATTACACAGTCTGTGATCACCCCCACCCTTCTCAACTGGTGGACCTGCTGCAGGCAAAGTCATTGAGGTCTGGTGAAGGACCCTTTAGCAACCTCATGTCAAATAATGGATAAGTCAGGATTGAGCAGATGTCATGTTCCCATTGACTGGGAGTGACTGATTAGTCTTTCCATAACCTCAGTCACAACATCACCATGATATCAATTAACTGGCAGTGGTTTGATTAGATAAAAAGCCCTCATCCATGCATTGTTGCTGAAACAAAGGGTGCCATTGATCCAGACTGAGTTACATCATCATGGTAGCAGCTGTTTATTATAATGTATGCTTTATGTCAGTGGCAACACTCTTAGATTAAACCTAATCTAGTCCAACTACTACTGATAAAGCTGACAAAGTTACCAGTTTATTTAGGTGGGGAAAAAGATTTGTGTGTCTGACCTGCAGCTACTAAAGGATTGACAACAAAGAGAAAGTTTGAAGTCTAAGATGCTAATACTTAATTCAAAAGAAAAGTTTTTTCATAATAAAGAGATTTCAAATGATTGAATCACAATACATACACAAAATATTAAGGAGACATTGAATTTAAAAGTACAATGTAAAACTGTTTGTGGTCAAGACAGAGAATACAGAATATACTGTTGAAATGACAGATTTCATGATTCATTTATTCACTCAAATTAATGTATATATCAATATAACGATTCTTACTGAATTTAACTAATGAAATAGACATGGTCATTGCCTATTCATGTCTCAGGATACGGACTGCTGTGCCAGGGTGAAATGGTCTTCTGCAATAATGGATAATATAGTTTATGATGTTGAAATGACACATTAAAAGATTAGATATTCTCTCAAATAAATGGAAATAACAATGTAATGATCCTTATTGGAGAATCTAACTAATGGAATTGATGTGGTCATCGCTTATTCATGTCTCAGGACATGGACTGCTGTGTCAGGGGAGCAGTGGATTAGACTATTGGACACACCCAGGGAACAAAGCAAACAGCAGAAGGTGGTGAGGAGGTTAAAATTGATTGAACCTGATATAGTTCAGCTAAGATGGATGAAAAAAAGATGAGCAGACACACTGAAATATAAATGGAACATCTAACAATATCATCAAACAGAAGTGATTCAATCTTTATCACATCACTCCGTAGGCAGCATCACATTAAAGTGTAAATATGGTCGATAACAAATCCTGGTTCAGCATTTATTGAATTAAGTGGAACATCACAGAGCCAACTTGTCTCCAATTGAAGGCATTACTCACACCTATGTCAACAATCTCTGTTCTTATATGAGAAAGGTTTGCTACTGTAAAAGGACATAAATATTCTGTCAGCATTAATGATTTGATTATAGTTGATTTTGTTTCATCATCCTTCTTTTTTCCTCAAAAGGAGAGAAATGTAAACAGAAACTCATATATTCAAGAAACCCAATTTAAACAAGTCCACCAACCTATGCAACCTTATAGGTCAAATACTGTACATCTTATAATTTTTAGATACTACGAATGCACTCTAAATTCCTAATCCACCGGATTACATTGCATCTCAGATCAAAGCAATCATAACTGTTGTTTGTTTGTGGCCTTTACTTCTGTGAGGATTTCCAATGTGTTATATGACATGGCAACAGAAGATATAATTATGACGTATTTATTCACCAATAACAGTCTTGGTAAGACAGCTGAGTGACAAGCTAAGATACTCAAGTTTAAAACTCCAAGCACTACCGTTGTTCACTTTCTATTTTCTTTATTTACTTATTTTCTTTATTTCACTTTCTCTCAGTTTACCTGGTGTTTTCATTCTCTCTTTCTCTCGGCATCACTACTAGTCGGGTTGGGCTATACAGTTTTTCTGCTTTTTTTCTGAGAAATAAAGTAAATGACATGATAAACTAAACAAGAAACGCTTGTGCTGTTTTATTCATCACTACCTCTTATGTTGTATAACCCAAACAAAGCAGTGGTAATGCCTAAATGTAAAAAGAAAGAGAAAATGAAACAGCAAGTGAAACCGAGAGAAAAGGGGAAAAGGCTTATATCAGAAACTCCTACAGTTGAGCTGTCTCTTGGAATAAACTTTTCCTCAATCAACAGTACGTGTACGAGACTACAAATGTTTGTGAAAATTTTCATGGCAATCCATTATTTGTCAGTTGAAATCAAAGTAAATTGACCGACAGGTTCATACAGTGGAGCCCCGGTGCTATTCCAGCTAAGCAAAGCCTGAGAGACCTTTAGGGGTGACAGTCAACATTCTTCTTGAAAATTAGGATATTTTCATTTGATTAATATAGCAGAAATTTTTTTTCTATGAGCCACGATTGACCTGTGGGTTAAGTGTAATAGTGGAAGGGGAAGTCAGCCACCAGAATGTCACAAGGACTCTCATTACAAATATTCCTCCTCAGATATATGCCTGCATCCCAAATACATACCATACTATCTTCGATATGGAAGGATGAGAACTGGCTCACACTTTTCCCATGCTCCCCCACACTGTCAACTTCCTGTTTGTTTATAGAGTTTCATATTTCAATACTCCCACCGCATGAATTCAGTTCTCAGTCTGTTCATATATATGTCTTAGCTACTTTGATAAACCTGGAAAATTATGTCAAGGAGGTAAAAAACAAGCAAGTTAAATCAGTCATACACTGCAAACATAGCAGTGGACTTTTGTCATGGTACCCGTATGTTTTTTGTTTATTGTTTAGCTTATCAGAACTAATTTCTCTCAGATTCCAGAGTATTAGCCAGTGAGCCCAGCAGTGACTCACTGGTCATTCAGAGCCTGAGAAAGCAGCGAAGGTACATTCCTCACTAGATCCTGAGCTCAACAGCGATTCTAAGACTTCTGGGGCTTTCTGCAGTTCTGTCTCACACTGCATGATTCAACCATGTGAATGGCAGCTTAGCACTTAGTTTCCCCTATAATAGTTACATCACTTACTGTATCAGTGAGAGTTACCTTATATGTTCAATGTGTGCAAAGTTGCTTTTGATATTTTAATCAGTGGTGGAAGAGGTAGGTGTCTTTACAAAGTAGTGATATGATGTTATAAAGTGGCTAATTGTATAAAAGATCATCAAGATCAAAATAATAGGGTCTGAATAAGATTTAACAGGAAACACCAAAGCCAACTAACATGAGATCATCCTGTAAACTATTCCCCAGCTTTGGGGCAAAGGTTTGAACTTCCACCTGTGCTTACAAGGTTTATTTTAGGGACAGCCAGTAATAATGCACTGTGGAAAACTTCAAGTTATAGGCAGGGACATGTATGGTTAAAATGATGAGGGAAAACTGAAGGCTGCTTTTGTTTGGAAAAAAAAAATCCAAAAACAGTTAATTTAATATATTTTTTAAAAAAAAACATTAGAAAAGTAGACAGGATCTGAAACAGGAGTAATATGTTTATACCTCTTCAAACCATGAAAGCTGTGTAGCTGTGTTCAGTATCATCTGGTGTGGGCTTTTTTATTAGCCCACCTTGATCAGACCAATGGCTGGCAGTAAAATACTACATGTTTTGGCTTTAGACATTAGTACTGTTGTTTTCTTGATACTTATAAATTGTTGAAAAAAAAGTACTTTGCATCTCCCTTTAATTGGACAGTGACTGCCAAGTCGTGTAAATATCTTTTAAGAATGGCTCTTCCAAGTCAGGCAGGTCAAGAAAAAAGCCTAGCAATCATAGATCATTGAGGTTTTTGCTTTTAGAGTGAGAGGTAGATCTGAGTGTAATTAGGATGAGAATGGGACCAATACTGTGGAATTTAGGAGGCATATGAGATTTAAAAAATTGTGTGTGTAAAAGGGAACCCTGTGGGACTCCATAACTGGAAGTGATTATGCAGAACTGGCAAATTTTTTTATAACTACACATAGAGGATTAAGATCTATACCACTGAGGCTATACATACTTTCACCAATATTCAAGAAAGTGCTGTGGGCCTTTGCATCAGGTTCTGTATTCTGACGTTGGACCATATTGGACAGCTAGAATCTTACTCAGGAATTCAAAGTCTAGAGCAGGGCCTAGACTAGAAAAAACTTTATTTTGAAGAAGTGTTGTTGATTATAATCATCTAAACTGATGATGGCTTCATTTGTGAGGTGGAGTTGAAACTGCAAATGAAGACAAAGATAGCGGGAAGTCATCAGGATGAGCTGGGGCTGACACTTTCAACTTATTTACAAAAACTAAGCTTATTAAATTCTCTTTACTTATCAGAAGACTAATCAACGCAATTGATTAATGTTTTCCCAAAACAGGAATATTATAAAATATCTTCTTCTAAGTATAACATTTATTGCTCACTATCTGTTGTTTCCTGCTTTTCATTTCTATTGTTTACAACTTTGTGATACCTTCACCCAGACCAGTTTAGACAGATCTTCATCTTGTCTTAGAGCTTGCTCAGAACAAGAATTTTTTTATTTTTTTTATTTTTTATGAATACACCTGCCTCCACCAGAGACAACAAAGAGGGCTAACTCTGGGGGTGGTTTGACAGACGGGAGGGTTCAATTTAATTACAGACTCTGGGGAGATGACTTCATTGAGGTGACGCCCAGCCCTGGGGTGAGTGTTTCTCTGCATCTCCTGCTAGAGAGAGAGCCCTTCAGGCATTGGTCTGGTTTGCCGTTATAACTTTGGCAGCAATTAAAACTTGGAACTAGGCTAATGTGTTTGAGTCACATAAAGACTTGGTAGCACACATGGTAGTAAAAGTAACCTTCTCTCATCTGACAATGTCACTGACTGCAGTGATGACAGTTAAGTGGTCTCTCTGGTGTTTATTATATTTTAAATCCTCTACTTAAGACTTCCACTTTTGCTAGTGTCTCAATTATTTGCCATGCTCTCAATGTATTAGACACTGAAACAGTTTTTTGTGGTTTGAACGTCCATTTTCCACAAAATCAGTGGGTTCAAAGATCAGACGAATTCTCCTCAGGCACCATCAGGCTCATGACCAAATTACAACCAAATGAATGCTGTTCCTCCTCTCATTCCCAGGACAATTAACTGTGTCTGACAGTAGCCAAATGGCGTACAAGGCCAGAGCTTTTGTCCTATCTACACTTGAGATCACTTGTCATTAGCTATTGTGAGAATCCCTTCCAATTCTTTTAAGATTGAGACTAATGAACAAAGTGCAGGAAATGGGTTTTAGAGTTAAGAATCATTACTGAAAAGGGAATGCAATAGAAAAAAAAGAGAGAAAAGCCTCTGTAAAAGGGTATGTGTGTGTGTGTAGCTATATGAGTACAGTGACAAGGCAGCAGCCATTATTAATCTATATTACCAGACTTAATTGCTTTGTGTTTACATGTTAGATGGAGATGTTGTTCCCACTTCACATTACAGCATCGGTCACTTTGCTCCCATTTAAGAGCTCTCTGTAACCACACGATATACACCAGCAGCAAATGTGTCCTGGCAACAGTTTTGAGCTTTCTTTGAGTATCACAACTTGAAAACAAACTAACTTTGATATAGTGACTAAAATATTTTTTTAAAATCCTTGAAAATTCTACTTAAAGCTGCTAAAAACTAAAAATTATGAAAATATAACAGTAATAGTGCAGCTCAGTACTATAAAGGTATAGCACCATCTAGTGTCCATAGAAGAGTACACAATTGGGACAAACGCCTTTCATTCAAGATACCTCTCTGAATATGGAATTATTAAGGTTACTCAAACATGTTTTTTCACAAATGGAATATCTACTACAGCAGTTTTGAAGACAGAACAAAAAAAGCTAATTTAAAAAACAAAAAAACAAAAACTGTTTTTTTATATGAGAGGCTGCTTTGACATGTAATTATCATTCAAGCACTGTGAAAAGATGCTCAGACAGAGCTCTGTCCTAAAGCTATGATAAAGCAAACCCTTCGTGAACTGGCTGCTTTGTTATCTTACCATTCCAAACACAATGGGAATTGTTCTCAGCCAACAGAATGCATAGCATGACTGCATGTTGTGAGAGCATCCTATCATATGGTGACCATGGTGACTTGGTTACCCCCTAATTTAGATATTTATAAACTTAGTTTAGGTTTTTGTATCATTATCATTTTTGCTTGCTCTGTATGTTGACAAGTATAGATATGGGCTTACTTTGGTACAGCAAAATAGAAAAGTTTATGGAGTTTTATACTGTTATCTATTCTTGCATATTTTGTTTTGATATTTGTTGCTTTTTTTTCTGTGAATTTTTTTTCCCCCGATAATGACAAACTATACACAAACTGTCCCACCTTACACATTTCAAATGTGTTGATTTATCTTAACTATTTAACTTGGACTCTTCAGACCAAGTCTTTTCTTTTTTTCTTTCTTTTTTCTTTCTGATTTATATTTTTGAAAAAAAATTAAAATCAGAATTAAGTAGTATTAGCATATAAATGACAGATTCCAGGCCATCACTCATCCTATAGCAGGCCGCGTTAGTGCTGAATCGGTCGGATTTTAGGACCCCGCTGACAACCAGTGAAAATCACATGACAGTGTTTCTGAAGCGGGCAGGACGCTGACTGCAGCACTGCTTCCTCAGTTAACAGACACGCTGGAGTAAAGGGGAGTATCAAGGCTGCAATAACACATTAATAAAAGTTAGAGATGCACGTGCTTTAGCTTAAGCTGTTACAGGGAGGCAGCTGACATGGCTCCTACTGCTGCTGCTATTTTATTCCTCGTTGCAGTGTGTCTTTCCTGTTCTGCTGTCTGTGGAAATTTGGTAAGGTGGAAACTAAAAGTTTACTAGGCTACTCTAAAAGTTAAGTCACTTGAATTATTGGCTGTTTGTAGTTCCTCAAAACTTTTTCTGCCAGTTGAGAAATACACTACTTGTCACCTTCAGATAGATATTTCACAACAATCACTGATTATCATCTGTCCCCACTGGTGCCAAATATTTGACTCTGTTAAGGATTGCTACATTGTTGCTTTACCTCAGTATTTTCCTCAAAATAGTTGTCATGATTTTCTTGTAGGGCTCTACAAAAAGGACCTTCTCCATAGACTACAAGAACAACTGTTTCCTGAAAGATGGAAAGCCTTTTCAGTACATTTCAGGTAGTATCCACTACTCCAGAATTCCACACTACTACTGGAAGGACCGTCTTATGAAGATGTACATGACCGGACTCAATACTATCCAGGTGTAAGCCAAACACACTGAGACAATTTTCTTCTGTAGCAAGCTTCCCACATTCACACTTCTCTCTGCTTCAACAGGTATGTGCCTTGGAACTTCCATGAAGAAGCTCAGGGCGTCCACAACTTCACAGGAGACAGAGATCTGGAGCACTTTTTGGATTTGGCCAACCAGACAGGCCTTCTGGTCATCCTGCGTCCAGGACCATACATCTGTGCAGAATGGGAAATGGTGAAACATTTTATTTTTTTTATGTCATTGTTGTGTCTTTGTCAGTAGATTACAAAATCACAGCCTACTGAGGAATCCAGTGAGATATATATTATAAAGAAACTATAATGTAGCGAGCAATTTGGCTTTGCAAATACGATGATACAATAATCTGTCACAACCACAAAAAGTCATTAATTATTAGCTATGATTAATTAAAACAAAATGACACGTTGTTGATTTATGTTTGTGTAATTAAAAAGTTGTTATAAACATGATATATCACTCTTCCCGAATTAACTTAATGGATAAAAGTACAACATTTTGAGACCTTGAAACAAAGCATAAAACTATTTTCTTATTAAAGACAAAGTGAAGTTCTCACCCGGAGAAGAAGTTTCTCTCCCTGTCTGTTATTATCAGAGCTTTTTAAAATGTTATGGTAGACAGTCCACCCAAGAATTCATGTGAGTCCATACCATGAACGTTCCAATGATCTTTCTCAATTTTGTTTGTCAAAAAGGGAAAAAAAAAATCTACATTTTTCAACAAAAAAGCTGAAAAAGGAACTGTACTACCAGTCAGCTTTGCTCAGGCTTCCTTAAAAGATTCCATGTTTCGGTTTTTGGTTCTGTATGTTTTGCGTTTTTTTTTTCATTTTGCTGCTCAACTGTGACACCCAGTGGTATCATGCCATCATATGTTGCACCATGAAGGGAACTGTTTAGTATTATTTTTAAAATTATGTGTCAACAATATATTAAAGTGTCCTTTGTGGTATTTTCTGACAATGGCTAACATAGTACTGTTAACTGTTTCCTGAATTAAACCCTGTTGGGGGAAAAAGAGTGTCATGACTTTATGATCATGACAGGGGTCTTTGCTTTTGTGAACACCACTTCAAGTGCAAATGGCTCAAATCAACCAAATATTTTGACAATTTCATTACATTCCATCAAAAAGATTCAGATGCTTGAGCATTCAGAATGAAAGTATATCTGAATGTAATCTACACAAATAACCTGTATTTCACATATTTTAAAATTCTGTTAAAATCAAACCATGTTCACATTACAGCCTGCTTTGACTCTTTAAAAATCATATCTCCAGATGTTCTTTGTTAATTGTATTATGCTCCAGGGTGGATTACCAGCATGGCTACTCCAAAAACCAAACATCATACTTCGCTCAGCGGACACAGGTAGCCCATGCACCTATGTGCCTTTTCTTTTTCTTTTTTTTTCTTTTTTTTCTTTTTTTCTTTTTCAAAGTTTTGTTTTATTTTCGTCTGCACCAGATTACGTACAGGCAGTCAGCAACTGGCTTGCTGTCCTCCTCCCTAAAATGAAACCTTGGCTCTACATCAATGGGGGCAACATCATCACCGTCCAGGTAAAGTGCTGAGAGGGTCACTTTTGTGTGTGTCATTATTGGTTTTAATAAATTGTCTTAACTACAGGTTGAGAATGAATATGGCAGTTACTATGCTTGTGACTACAACTACATGCGTCACTTGCGAACGCTGTTTCGCTTCTTTCTGGGTGAGGATGTCATCCTGTTCACTACTGATGGAAACACAGACAAGGAACTGGCATGTGGGACCCTGGAAGGATTATATGCAACAGTAGACTTTGGTACAGGTTGGTATTATCTGATTATGCATTTAGATACCAGAATTCTTCTTTTTTTTCTACAGTTACATCATATGTATGTATATATATGTATATATATATATATATATATATATACAGTTATATAATTTGATATATTTTTTTTTTTTATTCTCCTTCCTCAGATACCAACATAACAGCAGCCTTCAATCGGCAGAGGCGATTTGAACCTCGAGGACCTCTGGTTTATTTCAGACCAATTCACAAATTATCATCTTGACATTTAGTGATGGGAAATATGACTAAAACCTTTGTTATATGTTACAGGTAAACTCTGAGTTCTACACAGGCTGGTTGGACCACTGGGGAGATCGGCATGCCATGGTTAACACTCAGAAGGTTAGCAGAGTGCTTGAAGAAATGCTAACCTTGGGGGCCAACGTCAACATGTATGTCTCCCCACACCCTCAGTCCTCTCAAACTTTCCCCTCCTTTGTAAAATCTGGTTGATCTACAGCTGTTGTGTAAGGCCAAGGCACATTACTGCTTTGAATCTTACATGCCTTTTCTATGTGCCATTTAGCAGCAAGCCCAGATACATCTCCCACATCAACTTGCAACATCTAGTTTGGGTCACATTTTTTATATAGGTAGCAATTGAGAATTATTTAGTTTTACTTGAGTACTACACCATGAGTTAAATCTGCCACCAATATATAAATAGAAATTTAGCTCTTGCTTTTATGAGGAGTAAAATACCCCCTTTCTTCTCAGGTACATGTTTGAAGGAGGAACTAACTTTGGCTACTGGAATGGTAAAGTATTTTTTACCGTTATTAGTGTCTAAGTACTAGATTATTTAATCTGGACATGATTTACATGAGGATAAAAGCCAAGTGATGCGCTGGTTCTTGTGTAATTCTTCTCTGCTCTTATGCAGGTGCTGATCATGACTCAAGGTTCCGCTCAGTAGTCACGAGTTATGATTATGACGCCCCGCTGACTGAGGCTGGAGACCCCACAGAGAAGCTGTTGGCCATCAGAGATGTCATAAAGCAGGTACAACTGATTTGAACACCCACCTGCTAAGGATGACATCCTGATTATGATATGATTAATAAATCAACCTTTCTCATTAGTTCAGAGAGGTTCCCTCTGGCCCCATGCCACCAGCAACTCCTAAGTTTGCCTATGGCTTTGTCACTCTGAAAAAGGTAGCATAATTCATTTCAGGAAGTTATTGCTGAGAATCATGTTTTAAAATATTTTAAATGTCTAATGTTGATGGACTTTTACAGGTTGGAAATATGAGCAAACTGTTGGACACAATTTCTCCTCTTGGTCCAGTCAAATCTGAGTATCCTCTGACATTTGAAGAGATGAAACAGGTATGGTGTTTGAGGCCAACAGCGGGGAAAGAGAATAGTATTGTAGTGACAGTAAACCTCTTGAAACATGGAGAACTTGTAGACTGTTGTGTCTGCAACCTGTCATGTCTATTGTGTTCAGTACTATGGATACATGCTGTATCGTACCACGCTGCCCCAGGACCTCTCAGAGCCCACACCACTTATCTCTCCACTGAATGGGGTTCATGACCGTGCATATGTGTCCGTCAATGGGGTAAGGGCTTTCTGTGAACTTTTGTTGTCTAGCCAATCAGATTATCAGGTTAGGGAAAAAAACATCACAGGTTAAGGCCAAGCTTCCCTGTTTGTCAGATACTCTTGTTTTTGCCCCCCCATAGTCACTCTAATGTGTGTAAATCTGTATGAACAGGTCTTTCAGGGTTTGCTGCAGAGAGACACTGCGCTGGTGATGAATGTCACAGGAAAGCAGGGGGACACAATGGACATCCTTATTGAAAACATGGGCAGAGTTAACTTTGGCAACAAGATCAATGACTACAAGGCAAGGAAACAATGTCAAAAAGAGAATAAATTCCTGGTGCCTAAAGTCTAAAGAACAAGTAGACAAGTAACAAAACTATTACAATTTCATTTGGAAGCTGTAAACCTCTTTGAAAATTATTAAGTTAATCTAATTGCCTGTTTATTATTGTTTATGTGAGTAATACAGACATACACAGAATACAAATGCTAACGAGTAAATATGTTCTTTCTAGGGCCTGTTAAGCAACTTGATCTTGGGTAAAGACGTACTGACTAACTGGAATATATACCCTTTGGACATTGATGGAGCCATTGCTAGAGGGTGGCCTCATTCAGGCAATCGGAGGTCCGTCCCAGCCCCCAAGAGAGAAACTTTGGCAGGACCAGCCTTCTACATGGGGACTTTACAATCAAATGGCCTTGCGTGGGACACCTTCCTCAAACTCAATGAATGGACAAAGGTAATGCAAATACACTGCCAGGCCAAACCAAAAATCGCCACCTGGACTTAACTAAGTAAATAGGTACGAGCCTGCAACTGATGCAATGAGTTAAAGCGGTCCAACAAAATATTACCATTTTTTTGGTGGCATCTTTTTTTTTTTGGACCAGGCAGTGTATATTAAGCTACTTACTTGACTTTAAGATACGTTTCAAAGGAAGAGTGAAACCATGTATAATTACTGCATTCTTATTGATGTCTCTATTTTGATCACTCAGGGTCAGGTTTGGATTAATGGTGTGAACTTGGGACGATACTGGCCAGCCAGGGGCCCCCAGCAAACTCTATATATCCCTGGACCCTTGCTCAGCACCACCCGTCCCAACAACATCACAATGCTGGAATTGGAGGGGGCACCGGCACACCTGCGGGTTCTTTTTGTGGACCGACCTCAGCTCAATGCCACAGCTGGGAAGTCTTGACAGAGTTCACCAGTAACTCTCTCAAGCATCTTTGTAAGAATTCATTTGGTTTAAAGCAAAGCATCTTAAAACCTTTTAGCAACCGACCCGACATTAATGCCCCTTTCACACTAGCACCTACTCAGCCCGGCCCGGCACCACACCGCCCGGTTTGTTTGTGTTCCCATTACC
>JBBBVU010000013.1:17711632-17738657 GCA_037177055.1 Atherinosoma microstoma
CCCGCCCACACTGAGGACGGCCGCGACTGTAATGTGAACAGACGAAACCGGGGTGGTGTGGAGTCGGCTGAATGAAGACTGAGCCGGGCTGGGCTGAGTGGGTGCTAGTGTGAAAGGGGCATTAGAAACACTCAGAGAAACAATGTTTGGTTTTACATGATTTCCGTGCCATTGTCATCCTTTATCACTTCACATGTCAGTGTTTCATATTTTCCAGAATTTCCTATCACATCCAGTCTCAGCTCCTTTAAACACAACAGTTAATAAATAATGATTTTGTCAAATAATGAGTTTTATTATTCAGGAAGAATGTGGAAAAATATACATTTTTAAAATTGCATTTCATTTTACTATGCTGTATATAAGTTATACATTTATTTCATTAAATCAAGTGTATTTGTCCAGTTGTTTTTTGGCATTTTGACATTAAAATTATTCTTGAAATGTGTTTTTACAGTGTAGAAATCACAGGCAAGAAGAAAAGTAGTTATTTTAATGAGGGAGCTTCCATGTAAGTACTAGGTCTTCCCTGGTGGGATATTTGCTTTACGATGGGCCTGAACACATCGTGGAGTGCAGAATGAATACTCCAAGTAGTGAAATGGGATCTTCCCGAGCAAAGATTCCCCACACGACCAGCACCTCCTGTTGATAAAGACAAACACCCACACACACCAAAAGTAGAAAATGAGACCATTCTTTCATAAACTAACCATTTACAGTCTCCTAATGAAAAGAAACATGATGAAGCAATGTGAGGATGGCTGTTGGGGAACTTACGTGACATTAGAGAAGTTGACTTCTGTTGCAGCTACTTGTTGTGCAAGCCTCCTCTCTGCTGCCAGAGCTCTCTGTGGTCAAAACGCAAAGAATTAACATCATCATACATTTCTTTCACAAAACTCACTAATCACATATAAATTTATTCACCTTTTCACGATCTGTCAGGGCTGCAAACTTCCTCTTTTCTTCTGCCTCCAACTCTTGTTTCATCTTCTCCTCCTTCTGCTCTTTTTCTCTCTGTTTTTTCTGTGCTCTTTGGGCCTTTTTCTTCTCCATTTTTTTGGATTCAATCTCGGCTGTCAGTGGCCCGGGGACCTCGAGTTGCAAAACAGAAAAACCATAAGTTCTCTGCTAGCATGTAATATAATGCAGATCAGAAATCAGACAGTTAATTCTTACCTGTGCCTTGCTGTAGTCATACTTTTCAGGATTCTCACCCATATATTTACGAAAGACGTTTCTGGTTTCTTTGTCAGGGGCGACTATATACGGAGTCTGGCCTTTGTTGTCCCTGTAAAGGGTTATTGCAAAAAAACAATGCTGAAGTCAAGATCAGGCAAACTGAATTAACTTCAACAACTGTAAATAATCAAAGAAACAATGAATTATGCAACTACTTATACCTGCAGGCTGGGTCTGCTCCTGCATCCAGGAGCAGTTTGATCACTTCCTTTTGTGCAGCTGCTGCAGCAACATGCAGCAAAGTGAACCCTGTTGAGTCTATGGGCTTATTCAGGAGGGTCAGTGGACTTGGAACAGAGGAAGAGTTGCTCTCTGACTGTTCACAACTCTCAGGTGGCTGGAGAAGGCTACGGAGGGCATTCACATCTCCAACCTTGCAGGCTGTAAAGAGCTCATCCCTCATGGCATACTCCAATGATTCATCATCAGCATCTTTAAAACAAAGAAAGAATGACTTTCTTGAAAATGTTGCATATTAGAACTTTGAAGTTAAGAAAGACAAAAACATGTACAAAAACCAGAATTATATACATCTGTACTCACTGTCTTCTTGTTTCTCTCTCTCTGGTTTCCTCTTATTTTTCATAGACTGCATCTTCTGTGTGGCATCTTTTTCTTCTTCTGCTGCTGCTGCTGCTGGTTCAGGCTCAGGAAGCTCTTCTTGTTTATCATCTGCATCCATGTTACTTATTTCTGCTCCACAAGGATATGGGGTTTTGTTAATTTTGCAACATTTCTTTTTTATAAATAAGAATTTTAGGGGGCTTTATAGCCACATGCATCAGAATACGCACATCCAGACCTACCCTCGTTTTGGTTTTTGGCTTCTTTCTTCTTCCTCCTTCTCCTCCTGTGTCTGGGAGGATGAATTTCAGATTCCCTGAGGTCTAGGGTTCCTATAGTGAGCTCTACCATCTCCAGTTGGATCTCCCCTCCTTCTTCATCCGACCCGTCGTGGTTTTCCTCTCCTAATGCCAGCAGTAGATTTAAATTGGTTAAATATCCATGCAGTTTAAAAAAACATTTATCCTTCAAACCTACCTTTTTCTTGATCCGTGTTTGTTTCCACTGCAGGTTTGACAGATTTCTTCCAAACTTTCTTAGATGGACTTAAGACTGCAGACATATCTGTGTCTTTCCCTGCAGTGTGATAGTTTGGATTACTTCATCTTTATATATTACATGTACAGAAAGAAGACAACACGCTCTTCCTCCAAACACAAACTTCAGCTTACCATACACTTGAACAGAAGAGAGCATTTCGTGCACCCTCCGTACCTCCCGAAATGTTGCTCGGCGTGTGGCAAAGGGAAGTGTGCGGATTCTTGGGTCTTTTTTGTCAAGGGAAGCTGCACGGCCACTGAAAAAGATGGTCCTGTTGTAGCTGGGGGCTCGTACAAATATTGTAGAGGCTTTGCTCAAATGTTCAGCCCAGGTTACCAGCAGGTCCTGAATGTCCTGAAAAAAAGTAAAAAAAATAACTTTGAAGAAAGTGCACATGGACAAAAAAGTGTTTTAAATTAATCATTTGCAGATTTTAGAGGGGAACACTATTCAAACACAACCTCTTGTGGTCATTACCAGCCCCATTAAAGAAAAAGAAAATCTTATTCTTCTTATAGTGAATATTTATGTAGCCCCTCAGATCATCCACTGTGTAAAACAAGCTATTTTATTTTAGCTTCAGGAAGCCTGCTGAGGGGAAATTATCCAGTGCTTATGTGGCATACTGATCACATATAGAAATGTGTGATAAACTGAGATCAGCTCAACACAGAAGTGGAGAAATATGAAGATCAGATAAATGTATCAGCGATACTGGTACAAGGACAGCTACTCCAACACAAACTCTCTGAAAAACTTCACCACAATTATCAAACATACAAAAGTTAAATGATGAGCTGCTAAATAGAATGTTATCTTGCCTTAACCAGTGCTGCCTCATTGTATCTTCTCAGAGCAGCTCCTGCAGATTTTGGTGTGTGGCTGCGATTCTGAGAATCTCTGAGTCCTTGAGCAGTGCCTCTCTTTGCTCGCACTGTATACCGATGGAAGGTTTTGTGCTGAAGGACTTCTTTTCTAAAACACAAACATACTGTGACGACTTCTATATTGTGCTTTTAATTCCAGCCATGAAATGTGACTTGCTGGAAACAAACCAACACTTACCCTTCAAAGACTGCACCAGCAAAATGGCCTCCACCTGTCATGAGGATGACCCACACAGTCTTTTTACTCATGAGCTTCAGAGATGATATTGCATCGGGCTTGTCAGCTGACTGCAATGTCACAACATGGAGTGAGAATGGAAACTAAGTGATTGCGAACAGATCACAACCTGTACTGTTCCTGTTGAACCTTACCTTTTCCTGCAGCACACAGCGGTAGACGGATAGAAATTCTCCTGCAGAGTTCTGGAAAACAACCTTGCTGGAGAGCCGAGCAGTAATTGAGGATTCAACTGAGCTTTCATTTTCAATGCCAGTGACATTACTGCTTGTTCCCCCGTCATCACTATCCAAGTCCTCCTCCTCTGAATCCGACTCTGAGCCAGAGATACTTGACAGGTCACCTGTAACATGACAACAGAAACTGTTACAGTGCCCTTTTTCTTCTTGTTAAACTTGCGGCAAGATGTGAAGAGCTCTGGTTTCCTCACCGTCTCCAGTCTTTCTCTCAAACTCTTCTACTGTGAGGGGAGGCAATCCTCCCATCTTTCGTCTTAGGTTAAGCCGATGCCAGTCAAGCTTGTAGTGCTCCCTCTGCAAAAGACGACGCATATTTGTATAGTGATATTAAATCCAACAATACATCTTTGTTTAAATGGATCTTGAAGTGTTTGAGGCCATGTGGTCACCTGTTCCTCACGGTTATTAAAGGGGCATTTGCAGGCTGAGCAGGCCATCTTGTCTGACACCTCTCTTAGAAGGTTGCTCTCTCCCAGTCCATCATCTTCTGGGTTTTTCCCTGCGTGTAAAGCAGACTAATTATTCTCATTCATTGTCAACAGAACACGTCAGCAGGAGTTTATACGTACAATCTGCAGCTGGGTCCGTGTTTACAGCTTCCTTTAGGACGGGGTCCACCTCTCGTAATTCAAGAGCGTCTTCATATGAGCACAAATCAAAAATGGAGCGGCAGATGGCATAAGTCGTCATTGCTCCCTTGTTGTTCTGCCTATCCAGATGTAAGGGGGAAAACTACTGTAAGTTGTGTATCCACAGCGATCCGATCCGATCATTATCCACGGACACAAACACAATAATTAACTGTTCTTACTCATTATCAACAACTCTCAATCACTCTCACTCTACGTAGAACATGAAAACACTCCTATTCAAAGCTGACAACAAAACATGAACCGATTTTACAGTTTTTATTAATGCAGACCTTACCTCGATGATGTAAACGTGATTATCTGTCCTTTGAACGACACGTGTAACACTGACTGATTGTAACTACATTTTGAAATACGGTTTTATCTATCTTTCAAATAGTGATACAGGCCAATTTAATCAACATAAGATACTATTAAGTTGACTAAAAACAATAAACTACATACCATAAAAAGACGTAGGACAAGGTAGCTAAAAATGTTGCGTTTCCTCACGCACACTACGGAAGCCCCAGCGTGTCAATAATATGAAGACCAAAGCTTGCAGACAAATGTGCTTCAAATGTATTTTTTTCAGTCACTGACACACATTTCATCAAACAATACTTTACTCTAAATTGTAAACATTTGCCTAAGAAATAACATTATTTAATGACTCCCGGTCATTAGATAATGTCATTTTTCTTCTTTTTAATCTATTCTTTATTTGCAATGTTGATTTTCACGGATCATTCTAATATTTTGCCTTTTAGATCAACCCATTCAACCTTTTTGAGGTATGTATTTGATCTACAGAGGGAGATTTGTGATTTACAATTGCCCTAAACTTTCTTGTGATTCCCCATTAACTAATACATTTCTAGTTACATGACATCTACACGGAACCTATCATAAAATTCAGGCTGACTTGATTATTTTAGATAAAGAAAGCACTAAAACATAGGTGTCCCACTCAGAACACCCTGTTTTACCAATCATAAACTGAAGCAACTAGAGAACTACAACTTTTAAGTATAGTAAAAGTTAATCAGTAAACATGCCTATTCCTGAAGAGATGTTAATCTCACCATGTACATGGAGCACTTTAGCCTAAAGAGCTGATTTGACCTAAAGTAACATACATCAACAGACAATTATTTTTTTTGTTTATCCCATAATATCTACAGAGCATCATGAATAATATACTGAAATCTGTAAAAGTAGTATACCACCTGACAATCAAAACAACAAAGTGAAAATACTTTTATTACAAGATCCAATAAAATATTTTAATAAATGGAGTAGAATATACACGCATTTTTCTATATCCTTTGTATCTATTTAAAAAAAACCATAGCCTATTCTTAATCTACAAAAACTAAATTACTGTTTTCTTTTTATTCTTTTTGGATATGCTAGTTAGCACAGGGATCAAAGCTTGTGTTGTTGACAGAGAAAGATAGCATGTCACAACCTGTTTGACATAGCCTCTAATAGGGCTTTATCAGGAAGTGTTTACATCCCGATGAATTCTTTAATGGAATCTATAAAGACGTCTAACAAGATGTAAACACCTTCAATATTTCCCTTACCTGCCATTTTACTGGCCTTGATCTCTATCAGAAGCCGTTTCACCTCCAGGATTTAATCAGTAAGGCTGTTTGCTTTATTTGTTTCACTATCAATCCTTTTACTTTAAATCCTTTTTTGATTCCTTTATATGCAATACAGGCTTGTGCCCTACATGACCTTTTTCTTAATGCACACAGCCCTCCTTTAACACTAAAAGAAAATTTCTGAATAGAATGTCCTCCAAGAAGAATCCAACGTTACAGGTTAATACATCAGGCTTTGCACACGTAGAAGTAGCTACCTATTATTTGAACAGTTTATACTGAGGAAAAAAGAAAGGGGGGGGGGGGTTGTTTTGTATTGTTTTTACTTAATAAAAAGAGATGTCCATGTCAACACTCATTCGCACTCTGGTGTGAATGAGCAATTTGTTTAAAATGGCAATGGGACCATCCAGTGAAGCAAGGAGAGGAGGCGACATTGAACGCGTTGTAGTGCAACATTCTGTATAACTTGCTGCCTCTCCTGCAACTCATACTGGACAGATACTTGTTAAAACAACATTAGGTTTGACACTAAATTAAAAAGAGAAACCACAAGAAAGCATACATTTATTTTTGCTCCATTGTTTACTTGCAGTGAATGATCCGTTTTGGTCCTGGCCAATCCATGAGCTGGATTTCCTTTTTCTTTCTTATTGATCAGTGGTTGATTTGGGGAATATCACCCCTAGTGATAGTTGTTGCAACTGTGTGACTTTGTCCAGGTGGCCCATTTGTGTAAAAGTATACCAAACCAAAGGAACGTGCAAATTTTGGGGGAATTCACTGCTTAATTGAAGCAAATCCCCTGAAGTATCCAGTTGTGAATTCACCCTTAAACTACAACCCAAGCTAACTAGGGATACACCGATTGCAGTAGACCAGAACCTCCTTGAAGCCGTATGGAAGTCGTTCTCCATGGCCTCTCCAAACTCCTTCCATGCCCAAGTTTTGCCTCAGCAACCACCGAAACCCCGCTCCGCTTAGCCTGCTGATACCTTTCAGCTGCCTCCAGATTCCCACAGGCCACAAAGGCCCGATAGGATTCCTTCTTTAGCTTGACGGCATCCCCCACTGCCGGTGTCCACCAACGAGTTTGGAGATTACAGCCTTGACAGGCACCAACAAATCTACGGCCACAGCTCCAGTTGGCTGCCGCAACAATAGAGGCACGGAACACAGCCCACTCAGACTCAATCTCCCTCACCTCACTCGGGACATGGTTGAATCTCAGCTGGAGTTGGGAGGTGAAGCTCCTTCTGACAGGGGACTCCGCCAGACGCTCCCAGTGGACCCTCACAACACATTTGGGCTTGCCAAGCCTGACCTGCATCCTCCCCCACCATCTGAGCCAACTCAACACCAGGTGGTGATCAGTTGACAGCTCCGCCCCTCTCTTCACCCGAGTGTCCAAGTTGATCATCAAACTGCAGCCTAGAGTGTTCTGGTGCCAAGTGCACATATGGACACTCTTATACCTGCAAATGGTGTTCGTTATGGACAATCCATGACAATCACAATAGTCAAGCAACAGAACACCACTCGGATTCAGATGGGGGGGAGGCGTTCCTCCCAATCATACCCTCTTGTTTTCTTCTCCCAATCATGCCCCTCGAGGTCCCACTGTCATTCCCACGTGAGCATTGAATTCCCCAGCAGGACGGAGGAGCCCCCAGGAGGAGTGCTCTCCAACACTCCCTCCAAGGACTCCAAAAAGGGTGGGTACTCTGAACTGCTGTTCGGTGCATAAGCACAAACAACAGTCAGAACAAGTCCCCCCACCCGAAGGCAGAGGGAGGCTCCCCTTTCGTCTACCGGGGTAAACCCCAACGCACAGGCACGAGTATGCCCACACCCGCTTGGCCCTTCCACCATGAGCAACTCCAGAGTGGAAGAGGGTCCAGCCCTTCTCGATGGATGGATAGATGGATATATACTTTATTGATCCCGAGGGGAAATTCAATTAAATTTGATGACACAAGCGATGAGTTGAGGTGAGTCAGACTACATCTAGCCAGAACTGTTCAACCTCGTTTACCAACTAAGGCTCCTTCCCCACCAGAAAGATGACCCCTACGGCCCCTCTTGCAGGTGGTGGGTCCACAGGAGGATGTTTCCTCTTTGGGCTGAACCCGACCGGGCCCCATGGGCACAGGCCTGGCCACCAGGCACTCGCTCCTGTGCCCCACCCCCAGGCCTGGCTCCAGAGGGGGGGCCCCTGTGACCCGCGTCTGGGCAAGGGAAACTTGGTTCCAACGTTTGTGCTCATCATAAGGGTTTTTGAGCAGCGCTTGGTCTGGTCCCTCCCCTAGACACCCCCAGCCCCCGACATCATAGCTGCTAGGTTCCTTAGAACACACAAACCCCTCCACCATGAGGAGGGGGAGGTTTGTTGCATTGAACATTTTGTTTGCAGCCCCACCACAACTTATTTCGGCCTCGCATGAATTATAAATTTCAAATCGTTGCTCTTTTTCTTATAATGCAGAAAGTCTGCCAATTTCACATAAGGATTGAACGATCAAAATTAAGCAAATTGAGGCTGATCAATTGGTCGGTGCACCCTTAAAGCAAACATGCGTTGGGACTGGAGAATATTCCTTCTTTTGTTGATTTTAAAAGTTTGGTGTATGATTTTTGTAAATGGCCCAGCAATATTTTTTTTAATTCATGATAATCATTCTATTAATTTTTTTTGTTATATTGTCTTTATGCTTTGATTTTATTGTTATACTGTTTAGTGTAACAAAACAGACTCGTCGTCCCTGTAAATGGGAAACCTCAGTGACTAACGAGTTAAAATAAAGGTTTAAATCAAATACTGGAAAACTAAAGTTTGAACACAACACTAAAAAAGATAGTTTAAATGCAGCCTTATTGGAAAAATAAATAGGCTGGAAAAAACAAAGTTGTGAAATGCAGTTTCTCAGCCTCAGGTCACTGCAGGGCAATGACGATTCCAGGAATTAACATAATGAATGTCAGTGTGCCTGTGATGGCTGAACACATGTTGCCTGATCAGTCTCTCCTCTCCTTCCTAGTGCAGCAAAGGCATGGCCAAGGAGAGAACTTTTAATTAACAGCCACCACCTTCATTGGACCACACCATATGCTACAGTGTAATAATGGTGTTTGGCGATTTTTTTTGTGGTTTTGCTTTGTTCCAGATATGATAGCCATTTTATTTCCCCCTTTGTGTTTACTTTTGGTTTAGCTAAACTGCTACTTAAGTTCCCATGTTTGATTGCTCAGGAGGTCAGTTTGTTCATCTTCTTTCATTCATTTGTTTGACTTCTCTTTAGTTCTCTCTTTGTGTCTTCTGTCTTACTGTTTGGTCCCTGACAGTGCCATCAAAACAAGTCAGAAGCACAGAGTTTTGATATTGATTTAATGTCTAAAAGCAATCCATTATTTAGCTCATACTAGACGTTCTTGCAGGGCTTCTCTAAATACTCCTTTGATTTGGTCAGCTGATCAGAAATAGATGTGAAAGGCAAAAATTATGGAATGTCTTTCTAGGAAACATAGTTAAAAGAAGAAAGATGGCTTTTAGGCAAAGGTCGGCAATTGCCCTTGGGCTCTGAGCTACCAGGGCCCCAATAAAATGTCCAGACAATTTAGAGTATAGGTTATACTTGAATTTTTTTTCTTTTTTTACAAATAACAAAAGCTGATATTGCACAAAGATGGTTAACCTGGTAGCTGTACTTTAGATCTTCAGTTTCTCTCACAGACTTTCTCTAAATTCCAGTGTTGACAAGCTTAACAGTTTTCATTATGATGAATGCACAAGATAGATGAATGTTACTGTCTGAGCCTCTTTTTGTAAAGTTATTTACATTGGTGAAATTATTTGTAGCACATTTCCTGACTGTTCTATTTGGATATTGAGGATGTAATTGCAGATTTCTGAAGCTTTAATCCCAAAAACTACAGGAATTTTTTTTCCATATGTTGTTGTAATGTGATCTGGAAACCTCAACTTTAATAAAACATAACCAAACTATTCTATAACGATGTGTTTTTGTTTCCTAAAATGATCATCTTTTTTTTTTAAATTAATGCCACAATTTGGCAAGTTCCTACTTATATTTCATGTTTTTGTTGGGTTGTTAGTTTTTTTACATTTTAAATATTTATTTGTAAAACTAAAATCAATATAAAAATAAATTTGTATGCATATTATGTCCATGTCTGTGTTTTCACTCCAGATTCAGTGTTCATCATCTTTGTGATGGAATTGATGTGCTGGAGTGATGTTTGCTTTAAAGAGGTCTCTACTCTGGTCTGCTTCGGTCTTTGGATCAGAGACTCTGAGGACACCTTTCTTTAGATAAAGTGAATGTTCGCTGAAAGTCTTTGAGAGTCTTCAGGGATGTTCCTTTTCTACGTATGTTGGCGTAGAATAGATGGTCTGGTGCCAGTGGGTTTTTGAGGCGTCTCTAAAACAAAGATCTTTGTTGATCCCAATTTGATTTATGAACCTCCTATGTTCTTGATCCGCCTTCCTTTGAAGCTAAGTCTCTTTGCGAAACTGAGGTCTCAGATTCTCTGCTGAGGTGTGGTCCTCAGTCTGAGACATTTAGAATCTGAGTCCACTTGAGGTTTTCGGACACGAGATTGCAGATGGTTTTCAGGTTCTGAGACTAGCTTCTGTTTTAAACACTCAAAGTCTACCTGTGGTTGTGATTTGATGAGACTCTATGCCAAAATTTAAATGATCATTACTTCAACATTTTTCATGTTTAATTAAATTAATGTTATTATCAAGTTAACTTCAGCGTATTTGGAGATTCACTTTTTTATGTCAGAGATGGATGGGCAGTAAATGCTGGCTGTAATCATAAATCAAAACATCCAGCATGTGAAGATACAAACGCGTTCGGTTTCTAAACAGCAACTGCTACCTTTCGTGCAGAGCCCGGATAGCTCAGTCGGTAGAGCATCAGACTTTTAATCTGAGGGTCCAGGGTTCAAGTCCCTGTTCGGGCGAGTCTTTTTTGTTATTTATCAGCTTTTTTTGCCCGGATCTTTGCGAGAATGTGAAATCATCACCTCGCGAGCTCACATAGTTTAGCAGCCCACCCTTCCATGCGAAGTATGGATAAACACTTGTATCGCCATTAGTATCGGTAATTTAAATAATCCCTATCCACCCATTCAACAACATTAAAAAGAAAAACAAACGTATTTGAACACTATAGAATCATACAATTAGAATACCACAAGGGATGGAAAAGAAACTTGATGTGATAAAAACGTGTGTGAATTGTACAGCTTTAAAAATAGATCTGATTATTAGAAAAATGTAGGGATTTTATTTTTGTTATTATCATTATCATTATTATCATTATTATTATTCGTTTTGGTTAACATTATTTAGCTAGTTATTTAGCTTACAAACATGGGGTATCTTAAAAACACAATCCTGTTTTAATGTTTTATTCATTTTCCTGTCTATCTTGCGTGGAAAAAAAGAGATGATTTTTAGAAAGTGTCTTCAAAGACTGTATTGACATTATTTATGGAGTTTTATGAAATTGTAATCCCCTTATAAACAATGTTGTTCTTATCCAAAACTGAGCTATAACTGATATTATCCACCTGCCCTCCGTAATTATCAGCTCTATTTATTTTGGGTCTATCAAAACAAACAGATAAGTTTTTAGAATTTCAGCGAAAGATTTACACGGACGATGCCTTCTTGTCAGGAGCTCAGTTGAAATCGGACATATCAATAAAACCATTAATAAACTTAAAGTGTTTGATTGTCTAGAAACTCTATCAAGCAATTACTGCCTGAAGATTTAAACACTGCATCACAGCCTATGTCAACTTCTATGTAGACAACACAATACCAACCCGAAGGGTGCGGTGCTTCTCCAACAATCATCCCTGGGTGACCCTTGAACTTAAAGTCCTCCTGAACCAGAAGAAGAGGGCTTTTAAGGGACAAAGAGGAGCAGAGGAGAGTTCAGCGTGAGCTACAGTTGAAGATCCGACGGGCCAAGAAGTACTATGGGAAGAAGCTGGAGGAGAAACTGGCCCAGAACAACGTGCCAGACGTGTGGAGGGGATAAGACTATCTTTGGATTTGGACAGAGTGACAGGGGGACAGCTGATGGAGACTAGCATTGGGCGGGTGAATTAATCTGTTACTTTAATAGATTTGATTCTCCCCCCACGCTGTCTGCCCCTCTTCCTGCACCCCCATCTTCACACGTCTCCAGGCCAGCCAACACTTCTCCCCAGGGCACCTCACACCTCCCCAGACTTCCTTCACCTGCCCCTGCTCCTGTGTCTCCAGGCCACTCCACACAAACTTCCCCCCTCAGCCCCCCTCGACCCCCTGTCCCAAGCAGCCCACCCAGGTCCACCCCTCTCTGTAACATCAGACCAGGTGAGGAGAGAGCTCAGGCGGCTGAAGCAAAGGAAAGCTGCAGGACTGGACGGCATGTGTCCCAGGCTTCTGAGGACCTGTGCAGACCAGCTCTGTGAGGTTCTCAGCTATATCTACAACCTGAGCCTCAGCCTGGAGAAGGTCCCCGTCTTGTGGAAGACCTCCTGTGTGGTCCCGGTTCCTAAAAAAACGCATGCTAAGGAACCGGCCCACTATCGACCAGTTGCCCTGACCTCCCACCCGATGAAGACTATGGAGAGGCTGATCCTCACCCACCTCCGCTCTGTGGTGAGCTCCACCCTGGACCCGTTGCAGTTTGCCTACAGGCCGAACATCGGAGTAGAGGACGGGGTCATCCACCTATACTGCAGAGGGCCCTTACACACCTGGAGAGCACTGTGAGAGTCATGTTCTTTGACTTCTCCAGTGCTTTCAACACCATCAGGCCGGCGCTGCTGCAGGGGAAGCTGGAGGACGCGGCAGTGGACGAACATCTTGCTGCCTGGACCATCGACTACCTCACTGACCTGCCACAGTACGTGCGGCTGCGTGGCTGTGAGTCAGAGGTAGTAGCCTTCAGCACGGGGGCTCCCCAGTGGACCGTCCTCTCACCCTTCCTCTTCACCGTTTACACCTCGGACTTCACCTAACGGACAGCTGTCACCTCCAAAAGTTCTCCGACAACTCAGCCATCGTTGGCTGTGTGTCTGAGGGGAACGAGCTGGAGTACCAGTCAGTCATCATGGACTTTGTGGACTGGTGTGAGGGCAACCACCTGTGCTTGAACACCAGTAAGACGAAGGAGATGCTGATTGACTTCAGGAGAAGGATACTGCCACACACACCGGTGAACATCCAGGGATAGGACATTGAAATGGTGGACAGTTTCAAGTACCTGGGTGTTTACCTCAACAATAAACTGGACTGGTCCAACAACACCACGGCCCTGTACAAGAAGGGCCAGAGTCGCCTCCACCTTTTGAATAGACTGAGGTCTTTTGGAGTGTGCAGGCCTCTGTTTAAGACCTTTTATGACTCTGTGGTGGCCTCTGCTATCCACTACTCTGTGGTCTGCTGGGCCTTGGGCAGCAAAGTACAGGACAGGAAGAGGCTGAACAAGCTGGTCAGGAGGGCCAGCTCTGTCCTGGGCTGTCAGACTGCACAACTCTGCTTTGTAGCAAGTCTTTATACACTTTGCAAAAAACCTTCCATTAACCATTTGCAATAACCTCGTATAAAACCTGCCATTACTGTCACTTTATTAATAACTATACATATATACATATAACTATATGTCGACTGCCATAGCACTGCTATTTGTTTTATGTTATTTTTTATATTTTATTTTCATTTTTTTCTTTTAAATTTTTGTGTCTATTGCATTTTTCTTCAAAGTAACTTAATTCTTATTTTTGTACATAAGATACTTTTATTCTACTTTATTAGCTGTTATTGAAACCTACTTTATTTCTTGCACATTTCCAACTTTCTTTGCAACTTTCTGTACTGTTGTAACAAGTGAATTTCTCCACTGTGAGATTAATAAAGTATCATATATCTAAACCCAAATACATCACCAAATAACAAGTTTAGTCCTTTGAAGTCCAATTTCAATTCAGCTCCAGAAAAAGAAGGTTATGCATCTTAGAAAGCGTCAGTTATATAATAAAGAATTATATTGTGTATCAATCAGCAATTAGGTGAATACTTGCATGCACACTTCTTCATAACAACACTCAGATCGGGTTTCTAGATTTAGAGCATGTTTATAAGCATATATTATGATGTGAAATTAGCTGTGCAACACTGTATGTGAACTGTGGATAAGCTTAGTTTTACCTGAGTGAAAACAGTAGTCTTGCAAAGTGTATAGGTCGTCTAAAGCCTTCAATTGTACCAATCCGGTGCCAAACATTAGACCATTTAATTTAAGGCTCGTCACTGAAGTTGAGCTGTTATTATACACAGTGGGACCTCACATTATGCTGCTGTTTTGAAATATTGTTTTTGCAAAAAAAGATAGATAGAAAGATAAAATTTAAACTAATTAGGGGATTAAGCTCCCTCACAAATAAATAACAGCACCCCTGTAATTTAACTGAGATAATTATGGGCATTATCTTTGGACAGTGACTGGGAACACCTATAAAGCTGACAGTTAGTTCAGGTCAAATGGCAACACTGAAGACATATCTGGCTGGCAAAGATGGTGCAGATTATCCTCCTGTGTGTGCTTTCCACATTTCTCTCAGCTGTGCATGCTCAGGTAAATATACATGAATGTAGGGCTAGAAGGACTTACATTGAACAGAACTGCTGAATAATGTGCTCTGGTTTCATTGCAGAAATTTTTGCTGAGCCCAAAATGGGTTCCCATTGGCTATAAAGGTAAATATGACGTGTTTTGTGTGTTTTCATATTTGTGACTGCAGTAATGGAACACATGCTGATTTACTCTCATTTTTAAGAACGTGAAGGGCACAATGATATAACAGCAATGGATAAAATCATCAAAGCTAATGAGATCCACGGTAAGCTGCATGCAATTTACCTGAGTTTCTTTGAAGTTTCCACAACATGATGTTAAGTATTAACTCCTATTAACTTGTTCTGAATTATCTCATTTTGTACTTATCTCTGTCAGCCACCCGAATCATAGACGGCACCGCCACACTCAGAGAGGGGGACATTGCTGTTTCCTCAGGAAGGCGCTCCAAAGTCTGCTTTGCTCGGAGCTGCCTCTGGTCTAAATCAGTGGATGGACATGTTTATATTGCGTACACACTCTCACCTGAGTACAGTATGTTGTTTCAGCATTTGATGAATTCAGTATGATACAGCTTAAGACTCTAAGATTCACTAACTTTGCATTAAAACATTTGTAAACTGCTTGTCTCTCCTGCAACTTCTCAAAACAAATAAACAGCTGAAATTGACACGAAGATGATAAAGAAAGGAATGGAAAACATAGAGGATGGCACCTGTGTGCGTTTTGTTCCTCGGACTCACCAGAGAGACTACATTGAAATCCAGCCAAAGTCTGGGTGAGAGCCGTTGCTATAAAGTTTGATCCCATAATTTAGTAAAATGTCTGTGTAAAAGAGATGTGCAATGTAGAGTATATCTCTTCAATTTCCTCTTTCTCTGTGTGTTTGTGTGTGTGTGTGTGTATGCAAATCAAGTTGTTGGTCCTACCTTGGTGCTCGTGGTGGAAGACAAACTGTGTCTCTCCAGATCCCTGACTGCATGCAGGTTGGAGTGATTTCCCATGAATTTATGCACGCCCTGGGCTTTGTGCACGAGCAGTCCCGCTTTGACCGTGACAACTATATCACCATCATGTGGCCAAATATTTGGAGAGGTAATTTCAGAGAGCTTTGTGCAGTGAAATTTCCACAAACTACAGCTTTATTTCTGTGCAAGTTTTCAAGGATTTATCGTTTTCTTTGTAAGAATGCCAAAACAAAACAATTAACATTTTAAACAAATATTCAATTTAAGTCTTTCCTCCTTTGATTCCCCCAACAGATCGACTGAGAAACTTTGAGAAGTTCAAGACTGACAGTCTGGACCTACCATATGACTATGGCTCAATCATGCACTTTGGGATGTAAGTAAGAATTTTCACATTGATTACCAAATATATCATAATTTTGGTTCATGAATTTAATCTGAAATATTGAATGATCAGGTATGCCTACTCTCTGGGTGGAGAACCAACCATCATGGCAAAAAACAACAAGAACATAAAGCTCGGCCATGCATCAAGTCTCAGTCACATTGACAAGCTGAAAATCAACAGACTCTATCAATGCGGTTGGTACCAAACATTGTAAACTTACCATCAGCAGTTATTTAAGAGCTGCTAATCATTTTGTGCAAATAGTACCAGACAAGTTTTAATTAAGTTTTTCTTTTCTGTCTCTCTCTGAAGCCGTCACGGATGATTAGAGACCAGTCGGAGCTGAGGTGAAGCAAGAGTCCCCCGAAAGCCAGTATAATCAACTGCAGTTATATCATGTGAACAATTTTAAATAAAGATTGATTCAAGCTTTCTATCAGCACTTCCTTTGTGTGCATGCAGTTGTGTTTATTTAAACATGCAATGCTGAACCAATTATGAATGGAAACTGGTGTAAACTTCTACTGTTGCAAACTGAAAAATGAGTTGAAAATGACAAATCCTAGTCTGAAGTAGTTATCCAAATGTCCCAACTCAGCCACTAAAATGAAAATGAATGCAAGACGAAAATACAAGACTTAGGTGTCAGAGGAATTGATCTCATAAAAAAGGGGTAAAGGATAAATAAAAAAGTGTTTTCCACTTAAGGATGACTTGATAAAATTTGGCTGGTCTATAAAAGAAGCAGTTTGTTTTATGAGTAGACATGAATATGTCCATATTTAAAACAATGTCTCCTTAACTGATACATGCAGATATTTTATAGTGCTAATGTACCTGCAGTAACCATTAAGAGATGTATCATTAACTGCTCACACCTCAGCGCTTGCCCATCAAAATTGTCCCCTTTATAGAAATAGAAATAATATTTGGGGAAGGATCAGGTCTGATTTTATATGTTTACCTATGTGACCAAATGACTGTTGTTGTTATCATCTGATAGTAAATCACAAAATCAGTGGTTGCTAGCTCACTCATAGTCAAATTGCTGGTCTGTTGGGCTGGGCGGGCAGTTATTCTTATAGCAATTGCTGAGTTGTAGCGCATCAGATAGCAAAACACCTTTAAGTGTCTAATTTCTGAAAGTGCTGAGTAATGAAGGTCAGCATCAGGACCACCTGTTATGGATCAGTAGTGGACTTGAGTAAATTACACCCACTGGATGATGAGAGGTCTTGACCATGCTTCATCACAGAAAAGGGGCCCAATCATTACAGAGCAGTGGAGGAGAAGAGGGTATATAGGTGGGGACTTCATTGAGCTTTTGCATCGGAGACAGTAACCTGAAACAGGTGAAGAAATCTTAAACGCAATCATGCCTGCTGCCATCGTGCTTCTCAGTATCTTGTTTGGCCTGCTTACCCAGGTGGATCTGCTACCTGTTAAGGTGAGAACTAAGAGAAAATGTTATAGATAATGATGCATTTAGACTTATGTTTTTGCAGCTGAAATATATTAACATGCACTTTTGTCTGACAGAACTCAACTGAAGCACATGAGGGCAAAGTGAGGTTAAAGAGGAAATACTCAGGTGGACTCTAAGAAGAAACATTTCTAAGATAACTGTTTTGAGAATACAAAAATGAATATTTACAAATGGCTTTGTTTTTTATGTTTAGATGAAATTACAGACAGAGACGAAATGACTGCAATGGATCAAATCCTGGAAGTCAATAAAAGTAAGTGAGCTGTAGATTGTATTATACTGTGTTGATTTGAACTTTTTGTAAAGTGTCCTGAACTTTGTTAAATGCTTATTTTCTCCTCAGGGCTGCGAGCTCCAAGAGGACTGTCATTCAGAGAGGGAGATATTGCCTTTTCATATGTGCGGAGTGCTATAAACTGTCCTGGCAATGCCTGTTTATGGCCTAAATCAATTGATGGATTTGTTTATGTGCCTTACATCCTCTCTCCACTTTATGGTAGGAATCGTCATATTTAAAAGAATATTACAAAGATGCAAATAAATCTATACAATTTGAAATTAAAGCTTTTTTCCCCTGTTTTTTTCTTCTGTAGATGACATGGACAGAATCACCATAGAAACTGGGATGCAGGACATTTCCTCTGGAACATGCGTCAAGTTTGTTCAACGCACCCATGAGGCTAACTTCATCGATATTCAGCCCAGATATGGGTAAGAATGACTCCTGCTTGTGGCATCTTACGTTGTAATTTTGTATTGTGATGGAATAAACAGTGTAATTTACTCTGTACCCCAAGCTGCTGGTCGTTTTTGGGGCAGACTGGAGGAAGTCAGACCCTGTCACTGCAGTCTCCTGGGTGTATGTGGTCAGGAGTTGCTGCTCACGAGTTCATGCATGCTCTCGGCTTTGTGCATGAACAGTCGCGCTCGGACCGAGACCACTATGTCACAATTGTATGGAAAAACATAATGACAGGTAAGGATGAATTTCCGTTTCCCAGCATGACGTTAAAGCAATCATAAGATAATCATTTGGTTCTATTTTATAAAAATCTAAATTAAACTATTTTTCTCTCTATTTTGGCAGACTATATACATAACTTCAGGAAACAGGTGACAAACAATCTCAATAGCCCATATGACTACAGCTCTGTCATGCATTATGGACGGTGAGCTGCTTTTCAAGGCAACATAATCATGGGTTTTCTCTGTTAATGCTGGGCCATCACAATACTACATAGTTTATGCATCTTCTTTTTTAAAAATACAGATATGCCTTTTCTGAAGATGGTGGACCAACAATCATCCCCAAACCAGATCCTTACATTCCCATTGGCCAGCGAGATGGACCAAGTGCCCTTGATCTTCATAAAATTAATGTCCTATATAACTGTGGTAAGTAACAAAGACAACCAAGGGTGCTGAAAAACTAAACATGGATAATTTAATTTTCTCTTTGTTCCTCACTTTAGGTGCCAATGAGTAAAGGAAACCAAACAACTACTGTCAGGTCCTGCCAGTTGTGGAAAATAGTTCATTATAACTTCTTGAGAAGATAACATGTGCAACATTATTTTAAGCTGTGTGATTTTTCTATTGCTATATTTCTTTACACAACATTTAGTCTTTTTACACATTTTTTTTAGATTGTGTCAATTTGTAGATTGTGTTCCTTAATATTGTAATACAGTATATTGATTGCCATCAAATTGTCTGACTAGTTATCAGTTAAAAGCTGCATTTCTCTAATATGAATAAAATGCCAAGCATAAATGCAGAAGCGTCTTGGATTATTGCATCCAGTCTCTGGATCAGTTTGTGCCACCCATTCTCTTAACCTTTCACTTTTTATCACTTAAGAAAAAAAAATCAATCAAAAAGAAGAAGAATTAACAGGACTTGTATTCTATTTTACACACCACCCTATCTCAATGATCAAAAATCAAGTCCTGCCTCATTATCTAAGATTTCCAATGAATGAATATCAGTTTAACATGAGTTTATGTTTCTAAGAAAATGAAAAACTTTTGTACTTACGTACATGTGTCCATGTTAAATGATAACATGGATAAAACTCTAGACAATGTGAAAATAACCTGGAGGCATGAAACAGTAAATATGATTAAATTGTTTGATATTTTGTAGACTCTTGCAGATTCACAAACGTAATTTATAAAGTTAAAACATACATACACACACACACATACATATATATATATATATAAAATCTCATGTATGTTTTAATGGACCCGAGTCTGTTTAATAGACTTAGAATGTGTGGCCGGTATGTGTGCTGGCAGGATGATACATGATGTGACAAGTTCCTCACCAGCAAGTGAGGAACTTGAGGGAGGAGCTACGTTTCGAGTCGCCACCTGGTCGCCAGTCGCCATACAACTATTGTTAGCTTAGCTGGTTAGCACGAGGACAACATATCTGCCAGTACAGGATAGTTACTGTTATAAAAAATGAGTAATAATAACGATGGCCGGGTATGTATGAAATTAATTGCAATTTTTGAAAATATTTTCAATGCATGCAGCAGATAAATGATTTGGTAATGTCCGTGTAATTGTACCATTAACGGTAGTTGCATTGCGTGGGCTAAAGCCGATTTCTTTGCTAGTTTGTCTCCGTTTGAAAATGACCGGGCTTGTTCCCCCCTTGGTACATAAAGAAGTGATTTTGATTAGCTTACAGTAGCTGGATAAATACACAATAAATGAAAGGGTCTATTGATTATTTTAGCTAGCTGACTAATGCTAGCTTGTCAGTGGTAGCTAGGCCCCAGGCCCTGACTCGATGGCCATGGTTTTCGTCGCGATGCAAAGACTTCTGTGTTGGCAAAAGCATAAACCAACGACCAGCCAACAGCTATATAAAGTGAAATCACCGAAATTGTGTTTGTTAATATTAGTTATTTGTAAAATTAACTCGCTATATGCTAAGATAATTATATGCTGATGCATTCGCGGTTTTTTTTTTTTTTTTTTTTTTTTTTTTCCAAACCAAAAGGAACGGAAAAACACCGTTTTTTCCCCAACCCTCCCCAACAAAAAAAGGGTTAATCAAACTTAGTTTTTGTATTTTTATTTCTTAGTGAGACTGTAGAAAACATCTTGCGTTAACGATGTGTCTTAAATTAGCTAATCGTCATAAAAAATGATCTTGTTGCGTGCATTGTCCATGAAGCGACAATAGACTCAAATATATTATCAGATTGAACTTAACGACCTCAAGTTTATTTGTCATTCATTTGTATTTACTCATACTTTCAGCCTGCGTGTGTCGTTGCAAAACTGGTTCCACATTTAATCAGTCTAAAGTTAAATCTTAAGACTTCAGTTTTATTCATGCCCCGGTTAGTTGACCGACCATGTTTACCACATATTATAGTTTAAACACTGCAGTAGCACACCTCACATGCACAGCCCTGTGAAAAACAGAAAGCGCACAAATTTGGTTTCCATTATTCGGCTCGGTGATTATTTTATACTACGTCGAGGGCAGCTGACAAATTTGGTTTGGGGGTGTAGCTTTTTGAACCTGTGAAATTCAAGACTTTTTTAATATTATCCTCTGAAAAAATGGATGTTGTGATTCTTTGGATACGTACTCAAGGTAATTTATCTTAGTGCAAATTGTGCATACATTAGCTCAATGAATCCACAATGTTCATTGTTGGCAAAGCTGTATGTTCTGGACTTGTAAGGTCTTAGTACAAATGAATGACAGCATCTTGAGGTCGTTTCATTTACTTTGACCCTAGATATATTATATTAATTCTGTTATTTTTGTCTTTATTCTTTATTTTCAGTGAGGGCATTGCGGTTGGGTTTAAGCTAATTATGTGACTGATTTGTTCACATTCAGTGGTTTGATATACACTTCGTTAAGTAAATGCAGTTGGACAGAAATCGTGTTGACCCAACCGGCAAAGAAAATGTCTTTATGAGAAATTAAAAGGAAATACGATTAAAATCATATTCTTTATAACGGCTGATAATATTCTGTTGCATGTTGTGAAGATATACGTCATAATGCGCTTTTATTTTTCAGTTTTTTTGAGGGACAGCCTTGTGTGTCTGTCAGGCCTTTTTTTTTGTGGGCACAATCACCTTTTACGCGTCTAAAAATTGTATCTTAAAGTCTTTATTGTGACAAACAGTGTAAATGGAACCACTGAAAGTGAAATATGCGTTGAACTTTGTTGTAAGCATTCCCATTCATGTCATAAGATAATATTTACATTTTAAAATTTGAATGAGCGTGCCGTTATAATTGTAGTCATATATTCTTCATCCTTTTCTTTTCCATTAAGGTTAAGGTTGGACGAAGAAAATGCAGAAGAAGTCTCATGTCCACTTTATTTTCAATAATATGAAGCTCACGTGTGTGAAGCTGAATTGTTGAATGCATGCTAAAACATGAGGAGGAAAGAAGTATTGGCAATGAGTGAGAAGGGGGAAGTCAGAAGATGTAAGAAAATTGAAGAAAGAAGAATAATGTGAAGTAATGAAGTTAAAGAAATGAAGTTGAGGAAGTAATCTGGATGAGGTCACTGCGCTAAGTAATCCTCTGGTCTGTTTGTCAAATGCGTGCATGTTCTTTTTTTTATTGACTACAACACATTAATTTAAATCATTGCAATATTACACAGCTGACAGATTTCTGTTTATTCACCATGATGGCTATTTAATTATATTGATTAATGTAATCTTATAGATGTCATACTTTCCATGCCTATACCAGATAGCATTAGCCTGCATTCCTTATTCACAATTCTGAATGTTGTTTCTTTTATGTGCTCTTCAAAGGATAGCCTTAATTCTTTCCTATATAAAGTTTTCTTTGTGAATTTTTCCGTTTATCACCTCATCTGTTCTGATTATGTTTATCTGTTGGTGTGTGTGGTTCGTTCAGGAATCTCGCTCTGCTTCCCGGAGCTTGAGTCCACGAGGCTCTGGGAAGTCGGAGAGCCGCTCCCCAGCTCGTTCACCTGCTCGTTCAAGAGATGGCTCCCACCACTCCCGCTCTAAATCTTGGTCCCGGTCCAGGTCCAAATCAGGGTGAGTGAATCGTCCTTTGAGCTACTGTGGCATTCAAATGTGAAGATGCTGGTTTGCCGTATGAAGCAGCTGTTGAAGTACTGGGTGGAAGTGGCTAAAAATTCACGCAGATCTGTAAACACTCTTTCTGTCTCCACAGCTCCCATTCACACCGTGGCTCACGCAGACACTACAGCCGCTCTCGCTCTCGCTCTAGATCCGGTCATCGACGATCTCGCAGTAGGTCCTACAGCGGAGAGCGTCGACACAGAAGCCACAGTCACTCACCCATGTCCAACCGCCGCAGGCACATTGGCAACCGTGTATGTGCTCATTAATCTTTGTTTTTTTGTAAACACCGCTTGTATCCTTACAGGATATCTGAACACTTAAATCTTAGTTTCAAAACATTGCACTGCTCCTGTTCTGCATTTCATCAAAAAAGGGAATCTTATTTTGTTGAATGATTGTACCGTATAAACATTTAATCACCTCCAAACCTTTTATATCTTTAAAACTGTAGACTAATCCAGATCCAAACGCCTGCCTGGGAGTGTTTGGCCTGAGCCTATACACAACAGAGAGGGATCTGAGGGAAGTCTTCTCCAAATATGGCCCCCTGGCAGATGTGTCTATCGTGTACGACCAGCAGTCGAGACGCTCAAGGGGCTTTGCTTTTGTTTACTTTGAGAACACAAATGATGCTAAAGAGGTATGAGTGCATGCTCATGAAAGCCCATCAGACATGTTCCTAAGAAAATATTCTGTTGGTCTGCAGATGCAACTAATATGTTTATTCGCTGTCAGGCAAAGGAGCGAGCCAACGGGATGGAGCTGGATGGTCGCAGAATCAGGGTGGATTTTTCGATCACAAAAAGACCTCACACCCCAACACCTGGAATCTACATGGGACGGCCCACATAGTGAGTCATCAAAAGCATAATGGCTGTTAGTGTGGAGTGATTAGATGTTTTGAAATCTGTTCTTATATTTATAATTAATCTATCAAAGAGAAAGATTGATTGTGATGAGTGAAAAAATAATTTTGCTTTTGAGGTTGCCAGATAGAAACAACACAGATGCATCATAACTGTACATTTTACTGTTGTCTTGTAGTGGTGGTGGAGGTGGTGGTGGTGGTGGAGGAGGAGGAGGAGGTGGTCCCAGTGGTCCTCGACGCTACTCGCGTGACAATGATCGTGGCTATGATCGCGGATATGACAGAGACAGCTACGATCGCTATGATGACAGGGGTTACTACAGATCACATAGGTAACAGTCTCAGTTTGTTTGCTTGTAATTCGGCAGTGTCATTGGAAAATGGATTACCAATCCCCCCACCCCTCCTTGTTGCTGAGAAAAATGGACAGAAAGGAATACTGTTTATTTTGCCATTTCAGACGGCGATCTCCATCTCCATATTACAGGACAGCATACAGGTCTCGGTCAAGATCCCGGTCTTACTCTCCCCGTAAGTCCTTTTCATGTAATGTCATCTTTAAATATTGACTGTGTAATTGAGGCATTTGTTTAGATTTGTCTAATGAATGTTGTTGTTTTTTTCCCAGGGCGATATTGATCACATTTTGGCTGGAAAAAAATCTCTCCGCTTTTCAAGGACAAACAGGAAATACATCTGAGAAATATGATTGACTTTGCAATAGATCGTCATTCTTAAGGAATAGTTTGGTTTCTCTGAAATGGAGTTGTATGAGTTGTTAAAGTAGCTCGAGGGCAGCTGGCCTGCAGTGTATTGCAGTAAACAGGATCAGCAGCAAAGTGTTTTAGCAATTAGAAATATATGTTTATGTGTTACTCTGTATTTAGAGCATCATATCTGCTTTATCAGCCACTGAAACAGCTATCTTTCTTTGTTCACATTAAAAAAAAAAAAAAATTTGTGTCCTTGTTAAACTTCCAATATTTCTCTTAGGGGATTAAAACGATTCAGAGGTGGCTCAGTGGCTCTTTTCTTTGTTGGCTTACAGGTGTATCAGTTGTTCATCATCTTCAACCCTGTATTTCCTCCTCTGTACTTGTACATGAAGGTGCATCAGACCTGCTTTGAAGCAAGGGCTAAAACATAAAAAAAAAAAACGTTTTCTTAACAACATGGGAGTGGCTTGTCTACCACTGCCTCAATTTGTTTGTGTTGTTTTTGGTGTTTACATATAAAATTTAGGTCCTAAATAACCCTTTGAAACACCAAAGCTAGGTGGGGGGAGATGGGTTGACTTTCCAATTCCTGTGTTCTGCAGGTGCAGTTACTGTCTGGATGTTTTTAAAGATTGAATACATGGACAGTTCTCCTGGCAGTGTGCTGCCTATAATCTGTTTATAATTAGATTGTGGTCAGCATTTGGCGGTGAACCTCATACTGTGCCACTTTAAAGAAACCGGACTATCCCTTTGAGGTGATAATCACATTTCAGTTTGCTTATTTACATGATCAGTAAAAGTAAACTGACTGATCAGTTGTGGAGCAGTCTCGTCATTATTTTTAATTTTTACTACCTGGGCAAAATCTGTGTTGTGTTATATATTAATTTATTTTATTTTTTGTTGTGTTCAAATCTTGTGTAAATTCATCCTTGAATGGATTAAAGGGGAGTTGCTTTTTTTTTTTCCACCCCGACTTTTGTCCTTCCTCACAGCCTTTGGCATCTCGCATGCTGTAAAAACCAAACCTTCAGAACATCATTATGATATTGTTATGGGTAATGACTACACATTTTTAGTTTTAATATCAAGCACTGAAAAGATTAGCATTTGAGTGTTTTCTAGAGAACCCTTAAATTGTCAAATGAAGATAATGGCAAAAGAAAATTCCTAAATGCGCTAAAGTTCCTGCTTTATAATTGGTTCCTGGATTGAAGCACAGCTGTTAGAAAAACGTATCTTTCAGAAAAAATTCAACATAATACAAATTAAATCGCCCTGTAAACGGTACAAATGGGGTTTAATGTGACAATAATTTGTGTCAAATTGTGGTTTCTCAGTGCTCTTGGTCTTTTTTAAATCGTGGGAATTTAGCTAAACAACCTTGTTGAAATCAAATTAATTCAGTCTAGCCTATTCAAAGTAACATTCACCACATGGTGAGGCCTGAGCTGCATCAGTCTGCAGGACACTGAAGTCCAACATCTACCCCTGCTGGACACCAAGGAGCAGCAACCAGGATGCACCCTTACTGAAAGGGTCAGTTCACATGATTGACTTTTTTAAAAAAGATAAAAGGCATATCTGGTGATATAAAACCATGTGGATAATTTTTGTTTTACTTTTTCAGACTATTATATCAGCCCATTACCATAGAAAATGTGTTTTTTATTTGCGGTTCAAAATAAATTAACTTCATTTCAGATATTTGTTGTATCTGCTGTATTAGTCATGAAAAGGAAATTAATAGTTAGATGACCAATTCAATGCTGTTTGAGTAGTTTACATTTTTGGTATTACATAAAAGGAGAAAGTGAAGTTAATTATTTAATTTTTGCAGATATAACAGCACAAAAAAAGAAAAATTAGCAATGAGGAACTGGGAATTTTTCTAGTTCAATGAAAGTGTATTTAGTTCTTGTGTTTTGGTAAGTAATATTTATTGCTTTGAGGGGGAGCACTGTCATTTCAAATCTTAACTGATGACTAAATTGAAGCTTGAGATAAAGGTAAAATACAGTTTTTCCTGTATATAAATTAAAGCATATTGTGAATCTG
The DNA here is from genome assembly GCA_037177055.1 of Atherinosoma microstoma. Lineage (NCBI taxonomy): Eukaryota > Metazoa > Chordata > Actinopteri > Atheriniformes > Atherinidae > Atherinosoma > Atherinosoma microstoma. Next base: position 17,737,858 of record JBBBVU010000013.1, read on the forward strand.
TAATTCAAAGTTTTCTAGAAAGATGAATTTAATCTAAATAGTAACACCTGATCATTCAGCTGACCCCACCTTGGAAACTACATAATTATTTCCATGGTCTACCACAAGTCTACACGTATGTGCGTGTCTCTCTGCTTGTAGAGCAGTTTTCTTTCCACGTTACCCAAATATCACATTGCTTTCCAGTTGGAGACCATTTTCCTATGAGAGTGGAAGTCATTTTTGGGTGCTTGCATGATTTGTCAGCACACTGACCTGATTGGGCAGAACATACAGTATGACAGGAGAGCATGCAAACGCATCATTTGAAATCTTTACATAGAAATGCAAAGGAAGGTAGGTTAAAGTTAAATGCAGTATATATATATATTCTTTTCTTTTTTCTTCTTTTGCTTTTAATGATCAATTCCAATATGAAGCACTAAAACAAATATGCAATGATTTTCTGCAGTTTGAATTGTATGAATCAGTTTGATGATTGTTAGAGGGCTGCAGAAAAGACTTCATAACTGTGAGTGCATGACATCGGGAAAGTAACTAAAAGGGTTGTTTTGTAAATAGGCCACAGTTTGGACATTCCTCTCTTCACACACTGACGTGAGCAAGAGAGAAGGACTGGTCACTCCTGCTGCTGGCACTCACTGCACTACAGTGGGGTGGCAGTAATGTTCCAAAGCTTAGGAGAGTCACATGTAGAAACCTTCAATTGCTGTAGGCAAAGGCTGGGGGGGGGGGGGGAGGGGGGGGGGGGGGGGGGGGGGGGGGGGGGGGGGGGGGGGGGGGGGGGGGGGGGGGGGGGG